>JACVVK020000195.1:840000-915000 GCA_018292915.2 Batillaria attramentaria | reverse complement strand
GCAGAATCTTTGACTTGATCCCATGTTACGTGTTTGTTTGTTGTTGTTGGGGTTTTTTTTGTTTTTTGTTTGGGGGGGGGGGGGGGGGTGTAGCTCCATATAGTTCGTGTAGGGTATTTTAGTAGTGCATGCAAGTCAAAATTACAAACTGTTTCAATTAAATCAATTATTTACAAAAGGATGTTACACAGTTTTGTCTGTTTAGGGTTAATTATTTACTCAGCACTTCATTTTGATGGCAATTCAGATTTAGAAAATAAATTCTTGTAAAGATTCATGGATTCATATACCAACTGGTGAATCTTTGTTCACTCATTTGCAGCTTTGCTATAAACATTTGATCACACTTTCTCCATTTATGAAGTGTGTTGCGTTTAGATTGTTTTATGTTCGTCCGTTTGAAATGATTGTTTCCCCGTTTTTTACAGGCAGCATGTGAAGTATCACAGTAACTGCTGATGAATTTTATTATGTGCAGGTACAAAATCGGAGATGATTGCAAATATACCAGATCAAAGCAGCGTTGTGGTATATATATATATATATTTCTCATGAACTGCTGGCGCACAGATAGCAGGGTTCGTACAGGCATTGAATGTCTTTGAAAGTCTTGGAATTTTGGAGACCCTTTTCCAAGTCTTTAAATTTCGATGTTTTGAAAAAATGTCTTTGAAAGTCTTTGAAAAATCACGAAATGAATTTTTTTCCCCCCCCATGACCACATTTTCGGGGCCAGCTCACTGTTTGCACGTCTCTGGCCGTGTCACCGTGCCTTTCCTTTCGCTCCGCTCGCGAGTTGACTGCGAGAGCAGGGTCTTTGAATTTTTATTTTTGGTCTTTGAAGTCTTTAAATTTTGTTCTCAAAATCCTGTACGAACCCTGGATGGTGATGATGGGTCTGTTTCACGGTGTTTCAGACGTAGGTGAGAATTTTGTGCAAAAATTTCGTACATGTACCCATAATGACAATACTTGTGCATGTGTGGCAACCTTGCAGGAATTGTATCTTGTGTGCACATGTATTTTCCACCACTGCGTTCTCTCTTCTCTATTTTTTCCCCCCTATAACTTTTAGTCGGTTTGTTACAGAATATTATTGTCATTAACTGGAAACCACCAGCAATACAGTTTTGCGTTTACTTTCTTTGGGGTTGTTATCTTGTGTGAGATTGTGTGTGTGTGTGTGTGAGAGAGAGAGAGTATACTGACATAGTGTTTAACTGCAATAAAATATTTTATGTACTTTGTCTTTAAGAAAAATGAGGTCACTACAAAAAAGTAGTTGGTAAATAGTCTTTTCCACAGTAATCCAAGACCATTTCTGAGTATCACACATGCACACACACACATCTCTCTCACCACACAAAGACATCATGTACGTTCATTTATTTTCATGAGCTAGTTTGATGTGATATGGACCAGCTACAAAAAATAAGTTACAGTCAAATTTACTTCATGACAAAAAAAATGTACATGGTTCTTGAATTGCAAACAGCCCAGCCTAACCACGCCTCACAGATTAGGCTTGCGTTCGGCTTGTGCAGTTTAACATCAGCCATGCTGCGATGCAGTTTTAACAGAAAACATTCCAAATGAAAACTCAACAGGTTTTGTCATGTGTGACCCCATCAACACGGAAAATAGTCTCTACAGTAACCGGTTAATTTTTTTTTCCTATAGTTTTTTTAAATAATCATTTGAAACCTTTTCTCGGTGAATTTAATACTGGCTTTTACATTTAAGTTCATGGTATTTTCTGTAACAGATGCTGCCATCAAAACACAATGGCCAGGCAAGCAGTTCAAGGCGTGATGTTTGGCTAAGAGTGGGTTACCCCCCTGCAGTACAGTAGTCTCCCTGACCAAACCAACTCGCCCAAGCCTCAACAGACTGTACACAAAACACACACACCATTAAGTGGTGCGGTAACAAAGCCAGGAACGTGGGGCCGGTCCCACATCTGGCATGCACGTTAGCGTGTCTTGCGCGACCATGTTACACAGTAACAAATACGAAAAAGGTCAACATAACGAATACAGGGTGGTGCTTTCAATCCATCTATACTAACATTGTGTTTGAGGAATACTCCGACTGTACAAAAAAATCATGAAGAGGACAGGTATCTGTAAATCTGTTGTGAAGTGGGCGGTCACATGTTTTTGGTACTGTTATGAGGTGGTTTTCAGTCTGTGTGTGTGTGTGTGCGTGCGCACGCGCGTGTGTGTGTGTGTGTGTATGGATAATCATGTGTGACAGCAAAATTTGTTTCCATCAAACAACACTGAGCCAGATAAATGTTTACAACTTTGTACACATGTATGCCACATTTCATATGTACATTGTCATCTTAAAATCAACATACAAAAGATTCTTTTTAAAACCCCAATGCTGCGTTTCATATTCATGTGCCAGAAAATGCATTCACGAGGGGCAGAGGGAAAGAGGGCAGGGGAGGTAAAAGCGGAGGGAAGGTACAAGGGAGGCGATCATGTGGCTAGGCAAGTGGGTATCAAAACATTCACAAACCATCATACGTTGAAAGTACATGTAGCATTATCAAATGATAAAAAATATGTACAAAATTTAAAGCAACGGCTTTGTTTCAGTGATTTTTTTTCTCCACAAGATTCTCTGGAACTGTACAGACAAAATAACTCAATATGTACATGTTTATCCACACACATCATTATATCAATATATACAATTTTAAATATCATTTGCAGCTTTTACTTCAACTGGCTCCATAGATTTGTCAGAAATGTACTGCGTTTGTGTCCAAAATGATACAAATACTTACAAAAAATCTCAGCTGAGACATGTTTATCAGTCAATGTGCCTCAAGTGTTCAACACTGCTTGCAACAAAACACTGCAATAGCTAGCAACGCAAAGCTGACTTCAATGTGGGACACAAATAGTAGTTTTGATTGTGAGCGATGCACAGACATAATGAAAAAGACAACTCGAAACTGAGCAGTACGATACGGAAAACTACGACCACCGTTTTCAACTAGAATGATGAAGAAATGCTTCCCAGACTGGCGTGTGCAGAGACTTACCACAGAATGAAAATTGTGGACAAGATTTGCGACTTCTAGGAAAGAATAAAAAAACATTGTCACACTCCTCCCCTTGGTTCATGTGCACAGTTTTTACGTGGACAGTTCAACATGAGACAAGCTGACAACCCTTTGTGACGGGCACATGGTAATCTTGGTGAGAAGAGAGAGACATGCACACGGAAGTGCACAATGTCAAGACGCTGAGACTAAGGAGTAAGGCAATTTGTAATCACTGACTAGACGTTTAAAAACAAATCAAAACGCAGAATGTGTACAATGTACCAGTGACTTCTGTCATTATAACTCCTGTTCACGAGACAATCTGTGAAGTTTTAGTTCATTCTGTTGGGTTTAGTTTGTTCAGTACATTCTTGGAGCAGCTGATCATTATAGTTTCTGGATAAAATCAAACCAGATTTCACAACCATAATGTATTCCAAAGCTTTGACTTTTGATTTCTCTGTCATGACAAGATATACAAACAGGAGTTGACTACAGCTACATGTATCCATACATCCAATACAAGACTAGTTGTTTCTAGACAAGCAGAATGTGTAAAAAAAAAAAAAAAAAAAACTTACTGTTCGACTCCGAGTGCTTATCCCTATTGTTGCACCACAAGAAATACAGATCTAAAAACATTCCAAATGAATGCCAGCATTCTCGACAAACAAGGAGCGACACTAATTAATTCGAATAGAATAGTTTTCTAAAAATGTGTTCAGAAAACAGTGTGGTCATGCAGCCATATAAAACTCAGAATGTAATTTCAACAATGTATCGACACTAAAGACTGCTCCGATTAAGTAGAAAGACAAGATGACAAAACCTTGGCATATGAATGAGAGCGACTGCATGATAAAGAACACAGGAAAAACTCTAACTACATCTCTAACTCTATGAGCAACACTAAGATCTTCCGCCAAACCACACACACACACACAATAAAAAAAACAAGGAGAGAAACTCTGAAGTTTGACAAACAATACATTAAATTCATGCATTAAGTACCAGACACAACCTGCACCTCTTTGCTTACTCAAAGAGAAGGGGATGGGGAGAGAGAAGGGGTAAGTGAAAGAGCTGGGGGCGGTAGTAGTGTCTGCCATTTTGGTTCTGTCTGTAACTAAAATGGTGCCATGTTCAGGCTGGGGAATTGCTGAGAGAAAACAGATTGAAACCTAAGCTGGGGCGCAGAGGCAGTGCTCTGCTGGGCCAATGCCCCATTTAAGAGATCAAATTGTAGCATTTCTGAAGGCATTTCGTAGCCTCTCCCGGCACCCAGGCATAAATACTGCGTTGATACTGACACGCAAGTCTTCAAAAATGAAGTTAGACTGTCTCATATGACATTACATGTAGCATGATAGTGTGTGCACCCTTTTTCCTCCTACCTTTTCTTTGGCTGAAGATTTTTTTTTTTTTTTTGCTGAAAGGATAGGAAATTTGGCTGAAAACTGCCAAATGACTGAACATTCCCCAGCCTGCATGTTTGTAACTGGCTGACCACTGAATTGGATGACTGGTGTGTGGTTTAGTAAAACAAGGAAATAATGTCCCATACTGAACAGTTTGTGTTTTTGTCTGGCCAGCGAGTAAACTGTCAACTTCAAAGTTTCAGCAAACCTTATGATTTGCTTGTCTGTTCTTGCTAGCACTGCAACGTTTTATCCTCCAGATGGTAAAGCAGAGCTATACTCTCTTGTCGCGTATTCCCTGCTCATCATTTCCTCCGAACTCCATTTTACAAAATGACAATGTAAATTATTAATCTGAACTACTTGTTATCAAATCAGTGTAACCAATCAGCGAATTCCTGCTTTAGAGATCACAAAACCTATCACTGTTATCTGTCAGTATCATGTCTTCACACAACCTCAAATCAGATCATTGTACAAAGGGTTTCTCCCAGCTGAATCCTTACGACCTTACGATAAGGCTCATCGCATGAAACACAGCCTGTTTTAGCTTGCTGCTTGGCTACGCTAACTATGAACTATGGTGTAACACCCATCACACTGGCCACAAAGAGGCATTTCATTCATGTCAGCTTGTCTTGATTGTGACGGTGCAAGCTGACAGACATATGTGCCGAGGCAAATTTATTTTTATGCCATTTGCAATCCTTCAATTCACATCATGATGGTGTTTTTCATTGCCCGAGAGGAAAATGATCTAAATTTAAATCTATCAGTCTTACGGAACTGTTCAGTAATGGTAACAGGTAGAATGAATGCAAATTAACACTACATACAAGCCCCCAGAATAGTTCTCCTATGGCATTCCCCCCCCCCCCCCCCCCCCCCCCCCCTGTAATGAGGAAACGTGCAGGACTGTAATTGAGAACAAGAGAGGGGTTAATGAGAGGGAAAAGTTCAACCATAGCATGACAGAAGGAAAATTGATACATGGAAAAATCCCCAGCAAAAATTCGTAATTTTCTTTTCCACTGTGACTGGAGTGTGTCCAGTTTATTGAGAATTGCTGGAAGTTGGCACAATAGGGCACTGCCATGTATATATCGTAAGTGTAAACAGCAGAAAAGTATAAATCTATCACAACATAACACAGCACAGCCCTGCACTGTGCTGCAGAAGGAGGACATCATACAATTCACAGTCAATGCAGTCCAGGCAAACACCAAAACTATGCCTGACCATGCTCCAAATTTCCTAAGAGAAAACATGCATGCAGAAGTCACAAACCCAAAGACATTTGCTGGAGAGGCACAATTCAGATCAGTATAAGCAAACCAACCCAGCTGTGCTAAGCATCTTAGCACTCCTGCAAGTCTGAATGTCAAAGCAATTACACGAGAAATCACTTGGCATTCCAGCATTCTGACAATGACTGGCTGAAGAAAAGATGAGGGAGTGACCGACTGGTTCGACAGCTTAAAAATGTAAGATTCAACAATTCTCATTCCTACTTTCTTCTCGTGTCTTGTTTTCAAGCATGACTGACAACAGGCAGACATGAAACACCTCCCCCTCAAGAAATCTGACTGCAGCAATGCAAGCGAAAGCCAAAATACAAGTAAATTCTTACAAGTGAACGTGGCAGTGTATTGCAGTTGAATTAACCTGAGAATTTCAGCTGGGAGTAGAAGGATGGAAACAAACTCATCTTCCCCAGGTAAAGACGGTGCCGACACGTACCTTGAATCATGTGAAGGAATCATGACTGGCATCTGAAATCTTGATGTAGCTTTTACAGCACAATCAATGACTTTGAAAATCCGTAAGTATGCATTTAGAGAAATGTCCACATGACTACAGCAAAGGGAAGGGAAAGGTAACAAACTGCGAGATCTTCGGAAGAAAGGTGGAAGGGAGGACTGTGGGGTCCCGCAGGGGTGAGGGAATACAAAAATGCACTCTCTAGCTTGCAGATGCTGTTGCTCCACTCCACTCTGCAAAAACCGCCTCTGCCGATGCTGACCCTAACCGCGTAGCACGCACACTCAGTCACCTCTCAACTTCATCTCCACTGTGACACCTCAGTAGTCATTCACTCCGTCCACCTTGGGTGAAGCGTTTCAGAGTGATGATATGACTGGTTCACACATATGTGCACAAAATGTCTGTGATTGGTCCAACCATGCAATTTTGCAGCAGGTCTTGTGGAAGCTTGGGGAAGGGGGGGAGGGGGGGGGGGACGGCAAGCATCAGCAGAGGCAGCCATGGAGCAGGAATGAAATGACAGCCAGTCTCAGCGATAGAGCTGAGCGACACTGACTCGTAACAAGCAGCCAGCATCATAACTTAATACGATCAGACATGCTAAGCCGCGTCAACATACATCGAGTGAAAAACGCACAAGCTTCACCAAACACCACACCAAGAGTGACAGCTGGTGAGCACCGATGACTTGAAGTTCAAATCCACCGACTAGTTCCACAAACACCGCCTTCAGTACTGCTGATGTACTTCCACATCTGTGATCACACTCCCAACCTCCCATGGCAATAAAACAATGCATATTATATATATATCATCCATGTGACGCATGCATAAGTTTTGCATGAATAACTGCAATCACCAGGCCGCCTCCTCCAAATGTTATGATCATATTCTACTGTAAGAACTATACGTGTTGTAATCTATTCCAGTAAAAAAAAGAAAA
Organism: Batillaria attramentaria; assembly: GCA_018292915.2. Taxonomy (NCBI): domain Eukaryota; kingdom Metazoa; phylum Mollusca; class Gastropoda; family Batillariidae; genus Batillaria; species Batillaria attramentaria. Next base: position 907,814 of record JACVVK020000195.1, on the reverse strand, counting down.
AAAAAAGAAAGAAAAAGAAAAAACACTTGTACATGGTGTGTACTTTGAGACACTCTCTCCACTTCTTGAATCTCCACACCGAGTCAAGTGTGAAATAGGTGGGGAGGAAAAAAAAACAGGAAAAAAAGAAGACAGATAAATTAAAAAAGCTTTGTACACATTTGCAGCTGTGCAGAACTGAACAACTTTGGCAAGGAGTCATGTCCATACGTAGAATAGTCTGCTGATTGGCATATCGCACCACAGGATGTGTCGGAACACCAAGGTTGTCTTGACATGAAACGCTTAGCTTGCGTCTCCAAAGAAGCCAGCTCGAGTGCACGATTCTGTAAGGGTTTGTGCACAGTATCACAGCACACGAATTCTGCACTTTTTACCTGCGATTCTCCTACAGGCATCTCACAGATCAACCTTGATATAACGCTGAATGATGACTATGTACACATGATAAGCATGATCATCGCTTGCGTTCTGAAACAAACCTCTGACAGAAAACAATTCTTTTGTCACAGTCATGGGATAAAAAAAACAAAGAGCATTTATACCTTGTACAAGGCAATTTATGACATACTTTACGTCACTGCCTGTCAACAAATGTGGTTATATTAAGGCTGTTCTGTTTTGATGCCCTCAAAATCACAAGCAACAAAAACTGGCACAGCGACTTTGAACTCAAACACGGTCCAAAGTGGATCAAAGAGCATGACTGGTTCACAGTGAGACTATGTAAGCTTCCATGAGGTAGTTTGCGTATCATCACTCGGTCATCCCTATTCTGAGCGATCATTTCTCCCTCGAGAAACCAGCTCCACTTTGACATAAATATCACTCCATTTAATCTGTGTCTGGAAGTTTGTCATATACAAAGTTGCGATTCATGTGCTGTACTGTATTTAAAAAAAAAAGAAAAAAAGCCTTTGGCTGTATCGACCGTTTCAGAAAAATAAAAACCAGCACCATTCCTTGACTGTCAGTGTTAGCCTACTGCCGCAGAGGATTTTTCGGGGGAAGACTCATCCAGATGTGTGGCGCTTTGGAAGTTCTGCATGTAGGCCCAGCTGACAGCACCACGCCCTTGTGACTGTCAAGGTCGTCCACAAGGACAAGAAGGAAGTCGGAGAGAGTCAAACACAGCCAAAGGCAGGCAGGTCTACGTCGTTTGTGGGGAACGCCCAACCGACTCACAGCAGATACCCACCACCCACCACCTACAGCACGTTCTGAGCTGAGATCAAGAATGGTTATCCACGATGAAAAGCACCAGTAACCCCACCTTTGTCACACAAAGAATGGGCGAGCTTTGCAGCAGAGTAGAGAAGAAATGTACCACGCATTCACAGGGTGGCTTGCCGTGTGGGGATTAGACGTACGTCTGCAATGCGTGGTACATTTGCATGAGCACGGTTTTGTGGACGGGCAGGCAGGAACGGCGGTCGTTGGTGGCGGGGTCGTAGGTCAACCACGACAGTGAGTTGTAGTTCTCCAGAACAAACCTGCAGTAATACAGAATGCAAGAAATCAATGAAAGGACCAAAAAAACCAAGCATTTACTAATGCAACATGCAGACAGGAGTTTGTTTGAGGGTTTCATGTCTTTTTCCACCTCATACGGTAGAGACAGGGGGGAAACACCCCCCCCCCCCCCCCCCAAAAAAAAACCTACAATTTCTCGTGATGCCCTGCAGAGTACATTTCCCCCTCATTAACACCACCAGAGATCATTTTTGCTTACTGGTGGTAAGCATTACACAAAGATCAAAATAAAGAACAAGTTAAAGAAATCAACAAAATAAACAATTGCACACCTGAGTACATCGCAGGTGAGGTGCGAATCGAGAGGGTGGTTGCTGCGGTTGGGGTTATTGGGGGAGTGGTCAAGCTCGTCCTGCCACTGTCGACTGGAGATGTTCACGTGAAGTGCCGCCTGAAACGGGATTGCAAGAAACATCTGTCAGCCTCAGCACAATGCAATGTGAAAATGGACGAAATGCCACAAAAGGCCTAGTCATTGTCAAGCCTCTGAAAACAGCTCCTGGAAACAATGAAAATGTGATTCTACTGTTCCTGACAATGCAGACCACACTCAATGCCATCAAAGTGATCGAGAAATGACCAGGCTTGTGACAGATACAATACACCACCACAAAACACTGGTACATCAACCATTTTCTGGAGAGAGAAAAAAAAAAGGGGGGGGGGGGGGGCTAAGTGCTTATCAAATCCACAGCTTTTACACCCTTTTTCCAGTAAACATGCATCCTCAGTTCGTCTCCAACTTCACAGTGTGCTAGGGACCAAGTCAGTACCTGCAACACAAACAAGATGAACTGTTGTGACTTACCTTGAAGCAGGTGGGAGAGGTGTGCTGGTTTTCGGGACAGGACGACCAGAACCACTGTGGGAGGGGGCCGGTGGGAGCAGTGGACACATAGTACCCCATGGCCAGCGGCTGTTGCAACAGGTTCACATCATCTTGGGGATCCGCGGTCATCTGGCCATTTGGAACCTGGCGACACAGGAAAGTGTTAGCCATTCACGCTTGCTGGGTAGACTGGGTTACAAAGTGCAACGAAAACTGTGCCACCTTACAGTGCGGATGGAAATGGTGGGAATGGCATACGTTTTGACAGACTGTGTAGTGTTGAAAGATTGTGACCCTCACAATGTGCAGTAACACTAATACAGTGGCAGTCAAATTAGGTAAATCAGTATTTCCCAGAACACTGTCGATGCAAAAAAATCCAAACATAATGCACAGCAAATGCCTCGCCTTCACTATAAGTGACCTCTGAAAAAAAAGGGTCACTTCAGGGAGACTTCAGACCCACAGGGAATCCTTGTAAATTATTTTATTTGATCCTGTGTGGGTTTTGTGTAGCAACATGATAGCATTTGTGCAGTGATAGGTTTTTTTGTTTTTTTAAAAAAAATACTCACAGATGATGGCTCATTTGTGCGTGAGGACTGCCTGGCGCGGTCCTGGTTGGCGTTGGGCGAGCCCGGCTGTTCAAACTGATCCATGAGATCAAAGTCCAGCAAGTCCATAGGCATGCCAATCCCTTGGTCCATGGGAAACTCCCCACCAAGGTCATCGTCAGGAAATACATCGTCGATGTCTGGCAGATCATAGTTGTCCATGGGATTCGTTTCTCCTGGCTGCAGTGGGTTGGCGTTCACCTGAAGGCAAGTGATTTAAAATTAATCCGAGTGTAACTGAATAAAATCTTTATAATCTTCCCCCCAATTATTTTTCTTTCTTTTTTTCATCTCACAGCTCTTCTGAAAGCCAGCTGATGATATGAACAGAGTGACTTAAAGCAGCTGTAACAGGCAACAATAGCAACAACCACAAGATCCTAAATGTGATACAGGAAAATACGCCCTATGTGCGTTTTTCTAGTTCAACAAAGGACCTTCTGAATGTGAAATCCACATAATTGACCATCACACTTACAGTTAATTGATTAGCAATACTAGCATATATCATGAATCGAAAGGCATCGCACTGTCTCATTCTGAAGATGCGTAGAAGTCTAGCTCACAGAAAAGACTGATAACTTGCCACATACCTGTGCTGTCGCAGAGGTGGGGAAGACGAGAATGTGCGTGACAGACGCGTCACGCGGAGTCTGCAGTGGACAGTTGCTGCTCTGTTTCTCTTCCTGCTTCACCATGTCCGACATGACCTGGAAGCTGGGGTTCATCTCCATGGAGACCACGCAGGCACTGCGCACGCAGGGTGTCTCTGTGTTGAGTGAGCACTGCGAGCAGATCTCCCGCACCTTGCGGCTGGCTGCCTGCAGGTTCTTCTTGCCCAGCAGACCTGACCAACCTGTCAATCGCAAAAACATGTAGGAGTGAGTCATGCGCATCAAATATCTTATTTTCCTCATCAGCAGTTTCAAGTGTTGTAAAGTTACGGCTCTTGAAAACAGCAGGGTGGGTGTTGGGTGGGTGTTTGGGGGTTTAATGTCCTTTTCCACCACATACAGGTGATATCAAAGACGGGGCAACGATGAAAAAGCCAGCACAAATATTTGGCCCCAGCCAGGATATGAAATCACAACCCGAGCATTAGAAGTCCAATGCTCTACCATTCGGCCACACCAGCTTCCCTCTTGAAAACAGCACATTCAGTCAGCCAGAGAGAGAGAGAGAGAGATAGAGAGAGAGAGGCATATTCACTGACCTTTCAGCTCTCCATGACCCATTCTTCCAAGGCGACCAATCACAATCCTTGTGGATCGTGTTGTCATGGAGATGACCCCAAGGATGTAGTCCCAAAGCTTGGACAGACCATGCTTCCTGGCAGATGCCTTTTTCCTTTGATTCCTGAAGACAGATAAGCACACACGCCAGTTAGACTAAAGAACTCGGAAGCACATCACACACACTTGCGAACATGTTCACCCACACAGACATACAGAGAGCACGTGTGACAGCGTAACTCTCTCGTTATCCAAGACAGCAGATGCCCTGTACCCACCTGTTTGGGATGTGAATGTTGATGATGCAGGTGTCGAGCATCTCGCCGCGGTTGTCCGTGCAGACAGCCAGCAGGAAGCGCTGGTCATGTGACAGGCAGTATGTGCAGAACAGGATGTTGCTCTTCTCCGTCTGATCTCCGCAGCACTCTGAGAGCTGCGCCTGCTGGTCTTTCAGTGGTGCCAGGATGTAAGGAGGGCTGTATAGTCGGTACATGGATCCTGCTGACTCCGACTGTAAATAAAATTGACAACAATAACATACTCGAAGATGCTCTTGTACGGTTTCTCCGACAATATCCCTACACATGTGTTGCAAGGCTTTCCTTGGTTCACATCATCTAAACCTAACAGATGTTGTTTACATGATGCACAAGTATTTCCTTGTGTGAGCACCTCTGCCATGAAACCTCATGCAACTCACTTCCGTGATTTCAAGGCAATGGAAAGCTTTCATTCTGCAACTACTGCAAATCTCCTACTTACCACTCTGTTTTTCAGGAACAATTCTGCAGCAGCTGCTGGCCCAAAGCCAGTGAGCGAGCGTCCCATGATGCTGTGCATCTGGTTCCATCGGCAAGATGTGAAGACGGAGAAGGCCAGGTTCTTCAGTGCCTGGCTCTGAGCACTACTCTCTCGATGATCCAGTATCGTCTTCAGAGGCACAACCTAAAAAAGACAGTGAACAAATGTTACTTTCACAGGCAATATAGAACGGGGAATTTTTTTTTTCCCCCGAGTTCCACAAAATCAGTTTGTGTTAGTGCTTTTGGCTTTGGTCTGGAAGCACCTGCTTTATACATCCCTAATATCATCTGCCTCAACTTTATTAATATTATACACACATATATGCATTTTCTACTAATGATGATGCATGGCTCACCTGAAGGAAGATGCTGTTCTGTAAGTGTGGGGGCAACACCATCTGCTGGTAACACCGCAACAAGCCAACCATAGCCAGGCGGTGTAGGTCAGCCCATTCCTGGCCGTAGGAGAATGGGTCGATGAGATAGACCACAACGGCGGGCATGGGGCTGCTGTCTTCACTAGGGTCCGGATCGTTCATGCCTTCCCGTGGCATGGAGCCCCCGTCAGCTTGGCTTCCCTCTGTAACAAGAATTACAATGAGGAGCTGCACGAAATTCAAGTTTCATCAACACATTCCTCAACAGTGACCAGGCAAGAAATTGGTCAAAAGTTTGAGTAATATTTTTATCTGTAAGCAAGAATGTAATCATAGCGCCGCTATCCATTTTCCATTACAATATTCACCTGCAAGCAAAACTGTGGCTTCAGAGTAAGAGTGACTGTTTTCCTCTCAGTGTAGCTTGCAAGTGTAGGCAAAAGAAAATGCTAAAACGGTACTTTAGCTGGGGAAAAAATACTTCATCTCTAGCACATGCGTAACCAACAATATGGCAATTGTCTCCTTTTACACAAATCGACCCTCGTCTAAAACAGACTCTAAGCGTTAATCAAAATCAGGGCACTCAGGTTGTTTTTCCAGACAGCGAAACTGCAAACCAGAGGCAGCTCATACTAGTCATAGTGACTAGAGACAGATCACCAACCTTTGTTTTCATCTGAACTGCCCTGAGAGTTTGTTGACTGTGACGAGGCCCCTGTAGCGGGGGAGTGACTGGGATCAGGAGTGGCTGGGTGGGCGGCCGCTGGCTCAGGGGTTTTGAACTGAGCCTTGTGGGAAGCGCCAGAACCAGAGTCAAAGGCCGATCTGTCGAGATTCTGCTGCACCAAGAGAGGCCCTGCGGAAAGAGAGCGACAGTTCACTACATACACAACGCTCTGATTCATATTCCACTGGAACACAAAACATCATGGCGCCCTTTTCTGTTAGAGGAAAAGCACAGATCTGGGCATACTGGTATTGGATTTGCTTCACATTAATTGCTCAACTGTAAATAAAATTCCAATTTTACCCGAAAGTAAAGTTGTGCATAAATTTACATCTGCTCCTCCTTCAAAACACACACACGTACATTCAAACAGACACCGCAAACAGCATCTCTAATAACAATTATATATATCTGCAACTGCTTAACTTACCTAACAAGTGTTTTAGAACCTGAGCATACAACTTCAGTTTGGCTGCCATGGGTGTGTCACCTGCAACACAAAAAAGAAAGTATAGTTTGTACAGTTTTCAACATGATTCTGCAACACACTAAAAGGTATATAGACCTTACAGCAACTTATAACAAGTAAGGAAACTCATCAAAAGGATCAGTGCGGCTAAAGCAAAACAAAAGGAAAGGAAAACCCCTCCATACCTATCAAGTTGAACCAGTCTTCCACAGGTTCCTGTGCTACTTTTTGTGCTGAGTTCTTGCCAATGCGCAAGATGCCGTCTCGCAGTGGTTTGTTGATGGGGACGTGTCGACCCAGCCGACAGAGTTCGTACACAGTGCTCAGCTCCTTGAAGAAGCTGCGTACATGCTGCAGGATGAACTCATTATCTGGGGCGACGACCACATAAATTACGTCCCTCGGCCGGCTGAATGGCTCAATGTACTGTTTGTCCTGTATCAGAAAAAAATAAAGATTTTTAATTTCTATCACTGCTGTTAGCTGTGTGTGAATCAGCAATAAATAAATAAATGGAAAATTCATTGCCTATTTTTCATTCAAAAGACTACTCAGTTTCATGCCAAATTCCCAGTTTCAGTCCATGAGTGTACAAACTGAAAGCATTACATTACGGACAAAACTGAATATAATCATAAGGAAAAATCGCTGCAACTGGATTATGTTCATGACCAAAAAATGAATGAACAGTCGGCTCTACTTACCCAGAATCTGATGGTGTATGGCGAGACAGATAACCAGTCTCGATCATGTGTGACAAGGAAGTGAGGTATGGGCTGAGGTTCACTGCTCTCCACAGACCCTGAAACAATCAGATGAAAGAAATTAATTCATTAATAATGCAGAAAATGTGACACTGACACAGACAGTGACAAGTGACATACATCGACGTCTGCCTTACTTAGCACTTCAGCAGCACTAGGTCACTGTACTGAAAGAACAGCTGCATAAACTGTCGAAATATAGGTCACATTATCTGACACAATTGTGACCATACGCAACAAGATCCAGAGTTTTCTCTGTGTCCCTTTAGCACTCTCTTTTACTCCGGTACAGTGCATCTGCATGGAAAAGGGCTTGGCAAAATGCATGTTCATCACTGCTTTCCCAGTGCCAACCAATAACATTACCTCAAAACCTATCAGGGTTTTGTTGATGTCTTTGAAAACTTACAAAGCATTTTGTGTCCTGATGCAAGCACAACCAAGCGCAGGTCAACAGCCTTACATGATTCAAATCAGATAGCACACCATCTGCTGTGGAAAAGCTTTCCTCTTTTCTTTTTTACACCTCTGTGTGCTGATTTTCATCACAATACCGCTGTATACCACACGGCAGTGAGAATGTATGATATATGCATGAACCCATCCAAACACACACCAGCTGTTGTCAATGCAAAAGGCCAAATCAACACTTCGCCTATAAACAGACAAAATAAAAGGGAAGGCTATGCAAATTTAAACAGCTGCCACAGTATGCCGAAGTACATGGTATGATGTGCTCACTACTTTCACACAAGCAACAGACAGCAGCTGTGGGGGGTACTATATGTGTGCAGTGTGCAAAAACTTGACGTACGAACTCTATTACTAGTATCAGTGTATGTACAATTCAATGAAGTACGCATCCACACTGCACCTGTATTTGCACTTAATCAAGGTAATGTCCAATTTTCAGGATACAGAGGATTGAAGACACGGTTCAAAGTAAAAACTTTTAGTTCTGTACTTTTCTCTCCATACTTGTGAACAGTGAATCACAATACGATTCTGAAAACACACGGTTCTCAAATATATTATACATTACTTCACTGTGAGGGCATTTTGCCACAGTGTGGTTTTTGCATGCAACATTGTGAATTACATTTCTTCTTCAATCACTTCTACCAGTGTGACACGCACACTAGTGTGTAAATTAGTGCAATCTGACGTGATTTTTTAAGTGTTTCTAAGGAGGAAACACTTTTTTGGGAGGAAAAGTTTAGAAATACTACTACTACTAATAATAATAATGAGTACTGTATAGGTGCTTTACCCAATTTCGTGAATCGGCTCAAAGCGCCGCAACCTGAACCCAACATGCACGCTCAAGTGAATCACACGCATTCTCTCACACACTGGACATAAACACATAGCAATCACGTGGTGCGAAGGGTCAGCTCAGCTATTTAAATTTCGGAGTTTAGAATTGCATTTATTTTTCAGATTTGATCGGCTGACCATTTCCAAAACAGAGGGGGAGGAAGCCCGAGTACCCGGAGAGAACCCCCAACGATTGGCCCGAATGAACGGTGCCACGTACGAGATGGAAAAATTCTTTGCCCCGAGTAACCCGAACCCCCGACCTATCGCATTGGTGACAAGTCTCTTAACCACTAGACCACCGACCGCCCCAGATTTGGTGTGCAGTTTGGTGCTTTTTGGCATTCTTCTAAGTGCTTCAGAGGAGAAAACACACTTTTACGAGAGGGGAGGAACACTTTTAGCCAAAGGTGGAAATCCGTCAACAGGTGGAAGATTTTAAGCCCTGACAAATACTGAAACAGCAAGAGAGACTAAATAGTCCTGCTCACCTCTGCCTGAGAGCTGATGGAAGTCCTTCCATGAGAGAGGACCCTGCAGCTTGTAGGTGTGTTCCCAGAGTCGCGTGATGGGCTTGTACTGAATGGCGTCTTGCAGCAAGGGCTGGAGAGACTTCAGGCACTGAACGATGTCCTGAGAATTGTGAGGTAACCGGTGTGCACCTGAAACAGCAAAGCACAGTCAAACTCTACAGTTGGAACCACACAACCACTTTATTATATAAACTTTATAATACACATCACTCCCAGTCCCATCAGCCAAACTTGGCAGTCATGATGACGAATGCCCTTAGATTGTGCATTTGGCCCTGAAAACATTTGTAATGAGTGCTACTGGGACCTTGGCTGCACTCTTTGCAGCCACTGTTGTTCAGTGAAACTGTTAGAAATGTAGCATTAAATGCTGACACCGTAACGTGCTTCGGGCATTCAACCTTTTATTAGGAAGTGCTTAGTGGCTCCTAGAAGCTCAAGACAAATGCTTTAGCAGTAACAGCCAAAGACACACGAGACAGACAAGACTGCAATACTGATACCAACAGTAATAATAATAAACCAAACAACCTACGATGACAACATACCTCTGACGAAGGGCCACTTGTGGAGACAGGTCATGCGCATACTAGGGTCCTCAAGCTTGTGAGGGTAGCAGTTGTCTTGTGCTTGTCGCGCCAAGTCCAAAGCAAGGTACACAGCGTCATTCCCATCTTCAATGTGAAAAAAAAACAAAAACCTATTATGCACTGATCTTGACATTATCGCTTTGTTGCAGGTCAAAGAAAATGCAGCACGTCTTCAGCATTAATGCCATTATGCACTTCAGCATACAGTGAAATCATTGCTACCAATTTAGTGCCATGAGATTTACTGCTCATCCCCACCCCCACCCCCCCCCCCCCCAAAAAAAAAATAAAAAAAAATAAATTACTGTATTACTGTAGTAATTTGTATTTTGTTAAAATTAAAGATTCATGTGAGCATACACCCAACGCAAATAGCGCAGCCTGTGGACCCAAAGAAAAGTAACATGTATACAGAGCCGGACGACTTGCAGTTTCTACCAACAGAATTACATGCGCTCAAAAAGATGTGCACTGACCAGAACATACATGGCTGCCTACAGAAACACAACACTTGTTGGCATTACTGGGCTGCAGACTCCCTGAAAGATTCCTATCGAGGTGATGGTCAAGCAAATTTAACCATTTTCAAATACCTTGCTACGACGACTTAAAAGGGAAGAAGTAAGTAGCAGATTTATGTTACTCACCCCTGAGACCCAGCCCATCCACAAAGCTGCCAGTGAAAGATGATGTAGCCAGCATGTTCAGACTGCTCAGCTGACACGCTGATGCGCTTGTAGGGAACGACACAGCAAACTGGCTCATGAGTAAATTCAAGATCTCGGGCGACACATCCTCCACTTCGTCGGCACCCTTTCCGTCAGGTGGGAGGTGTAATGGCGGTTTTCGCCGTTTAAATCTGTCATCCCTGATTCCTGTAATGTCCACTTCATCTTCATAAAACAGTCCCGCGTTATACGCGTATCGTCTGTTGATCACGGCACTGAAGCCACACGTGCACCTGAATGACGATTCCGACGAGCTGCCTGTATCAGGGAGATACAGGCCGATGTCAGAGCCTCGGATGTCCATGTTGCACACACAAATGTTACAGCTGTCGAAATTGTAATCCCGGAAGAGGTTGAGAATGGAGTCCGACAAGAGGATGTTGACAAGAAGGGAGTGGACCTCCGGCACCTGCGAGTTGGTGCCGGCGTTGTCGATGGAGTTGAGGGTCTTGTTGAGGTAAGAGGACGGGGTGGAGGCTGGCGACTGAAGTTCGTAAGACATGGGCGTGCGGGGCGTGCGCTGCTGCTGACTGCTGCTGTACAAGGCGGGGGACGGCATCGGCCGAGAACTCATGCCCTCGACTGACGGTAGATTCACGTAATTTCTGAAACAGCACGTCAGACGATTAGAAGAAATCAAATGCCAGTCTTTACTAAACCCTTTGTTACATGTGAAAACATTTTCCTTTTTTGTAATACGAGTAAAAGAGGAAACCAAGAGAGTTTGAACAATTCTATAATCTGCTACAGTTTTAATTTTGCAAAGCTGCTGTCTCTCTGTCTACAAAGTACATGATTGTATCACATGCTAATATATGCTCAGTCCTGATACATAATACTCATTGGCAATCAACTACTGCTGTCACCTATATTCAAGATGGAGTATTGTCATGGTGGAATTCTGGCCTAACTCCATAGTGACGGAGAAGCCTACACTGCATGTTAACCTGCATTATTATTCTCAAAATCCACTAACACCAAAATTATATAATAATAATAATAATAAATTGCTTTTATATAGCGCAGTATCCCAGCAGATGCTGGCTCAGAGCGCTCTGATTCCTGACATGCTGATGCAATTTTTATCATCAAGAGATGAAATTCCCTTACGTTCTGGGAGGCTGCGTGGTGTCCATGATGGGTAGGGCAAACTGCCATGAGGGTTTGTAGTCAGGCACGACCACAGTGAGAGGTGAGGAGAGCTGACTACGAGGGAGCTGCGAGTATTTTGGCGCACTGACATACGTCACTTGTTTGGCGGGAACAAACACATCAAACTGCAACAGAACAACAGACTGATCACCTCAAGAAAGAGAAGGTGGTATTTTTGATATGAACAGGTATCAACTGACAGCTGACCAAGCTGTCAGAGCAACTAGCTGGATCTGGTCTACCAAGGAGATACAGTTGAAAGGACACACAGATGAACACTGACACTGAACACAAAAGAAAAATAGAGGAAAACAGCAATCTTGTAAAATATGTGCAATTCAGCAGACTTCTCTATACAACTACATGCTCCATTCACACTAAATCAACTCCAATCAAAACAAATTAATTTGGCCAGATCTGTTCCAAATATATGTCTGCTGGAAAGTCAAATTCAAGGACGATTAGACCCTCACCTTGGCCTTGGAGTTGTCATCGTGCATGACAGGCGGAAGCATCTCAGTTTTGATCACAGGCCCCTCCGTGATGATGACCTCCATAGGCACTTCTGTTGCTGTCTCTGGCGAGTGGATCTTGTTCGTCTCTAATGACGGAGGTGTGGGGAACATTCTCGCCAACTCTGAAGCAGCTGAAAAAGCGAAACAACCTATTCCCGTAAAGTCCGTTACAAGACATGAGGACAATCAAAACATAAAAACTCAAAAAGAAATTATGTGAGAAACAAAGAGAAACACTAAACAATCAAACAAGCAATGTCTTCGTTATTGTGCTTTGCTTCACTTCAGGTAAATCAAGCATTACATTACCATGGGTGACACTCTGAAATTGTGAAGAGGCTAAAAACTCAAGCATGGATACAGGGGCGCAGGGCAAAACACCCCAGCCAAACATGAATTAAAAAAATTTTAGAAGCATTTGGTGGTACTTCTACTTTCAGCTATCTATTAGCTACAGTTGTACCCAGACCTGCCTACCCACCAAACACGACATGAGGAGTGCCAAAAACCAATTGAGTAGTTTCCTGGCCAAATGAGTAGTCCCGGCTAACGTATCCCAATCGAAATGTGTCATTTGCCAGCTTGTTGCTTAAGCTACAAATCAACTATTCTATTCTTTGGCTTGTTTCATTTGACTGGTTAGTGTACTACCATAGTATCTATTTTATAGCCAAATTTCTTTCTACCGGGTATTTATACATGGTTAAACTTTGAATAAGGCTCGTTCAAAAAGCTGGATCAGTTCAGATCGGATTTGACGGAACGCTAACTGCTAACCTGATTACGTAGATTTAGGAAACAAAATTGCGCAGAGGGGAATTAAATGCGTAGTTGCGTAGCAAGCCCAAAATTAGTTTTCTATGGTCAATGCGTAGGGTAGGCAGGTCTGTGTACCTGACCCATGTGTTGCTCAACAAACAGATTTTCAGTCAGGGTTGGTTTAAGAAAACAGATTTCAGTCAACCATGCATTTAAAATAAGCATGCACACTGGTCCCTACACAAAAAACTTACCAATTGGCTCTGTAGGCAGTCTGACTGTTTTCAACTCATCAACAATTTTGCTGTTTGACAAACTGATGTCCATCCCCTGAAAAAGATGCACAAATGGAACCATCATATATTGCCAAGATGTCAAAACACTCCTCTTTCAAACCGTCGTATAATGAAAGCAAAATAATGAGCACTGAATGTACATAGGCGTCAGCAAATGAATCCACTATCAAATGACTAGATAAGCCGAACGTTTCAAGTTCAGAGAATGCTGATACCATTCAAAACCCATGCTGGCTAAAACAGCTTACACATAAACTGATAAAATGTGTGCGTGTTTCACTTCAAGAGACGAACAAGTCTTAACTGCAATACAACAAGTGTGTGAACTGCCTCACATCTGGACACATTATAAACAAATGCAAAATCCGATTTTGACCTACCCCTCCATCATCATCATCATCTCCTTCTGAAGACGACTCAAATATTCGTGCCAAATCCTTCTCTGCTCCTATCACTTGCAAATCTTTTTCTCGAGTTAGGTTGCCAGCGGATGGTAGTGGGGATTCAACATGACCAATATCTGCAACAAATTTGTACAAAATGGTTAGAAGATGATAAAACTTGTTTGTTCTGTGGATTTGTGCTTTCTCTCACATCCTATTCACTGACAAAAGTGAAAGCAGGTCAACAATCTACCTCACTCATATTCATAATAAGCAACCAGACAGCCTGAGACGTGGAATCACAGAGAGTACTGCTTACCATTTGTAAGATCCTCACGTGGGCCAAACTCTCCAGTGTCCTCGTCCTGACAAACAATCAAAATAAATGTTTTCATTTTAAATCTGTACATAGAAATGCATTTCACTTATCTTGCTTAAGTTCGAAACAGTTAAAGAACAATACAATCAGAAACACTCTGGAACACATGACGTATGCCAGTGTCGCACACTGAAACAGATCAACTCATAAAATCCTGGTCCTAAAATCAGGGCCTAACATTGGAAAGAGTGACTTTGGCTTACTGACGAATTTTCATGATTTTGGGGAGGTTTTGGAGGCTTCTCCTGACAGCTGGTATCATGACAAACAACTTTATTCTGTCAACCAATAACTTGTACTGTGGCCATTTATGGGAAAAAAGAACAACTTTATAAACATTTTGAAAATTATGAAAAAAATTTTTTTCTCAATCACCATTTATTTAACACATTGATAAAATATTTTACTGCTTATCTTTACACAGTTTTAACTTTTAATGAACCTTTGTGACGAACTGTGAAAAGATTACATACATCATTACATGTGTGTATTTTCCAATTTAATGTATGAATGTTGATTGCTAAATGTAGCTCATGGTTTTCATCACACACTGCAGGCAAAAGAAAAGACTGTTTCACTATCAGCCATACTGCTCCAGACATGAAATCACACTTTGAGTTGCTTTTTGAAAAAGAAAAAAAAATCCATTCTGGACTACAGTATTTTGGATTGGGTGGCCACTTGTTATTTGAAAAAAACAGTGAACTTTGGATTGTTTTGCATCAGGTTTGGGTACAGGAGAAGGAGCGGTTGTCACAGACTCTACCTGTTGCTGTATTCAAGTTCTTTCCGGCGCATGTGGCAGTAGGCCTTGCCGCGATGGCAGTCAGTTTCCGAAACTGCTATTTACTGTACCGGCCCTTGAACTCTTCCTCCACTGGCTTGTTCACAATAACGAAATCCCAGACCACCCACTCCCAGGAATAGCACGAACTTTTATCACAGAATGGTTGGCCGCGATCAACGATGTCAGTTCCATGGGTCATTTTCTGCTTTCTCGGTTTTCGGCTCTAGTTCGCACGTTAGTGGCTGACAGAAATGGCGCGACCCTTGCCTAAAGCTAACCCGCGTAGCCGTTTGAGAAGAGTACAGAATGGTGAGCGATCAAACCATTGCTGATTTGGCGTTTCGGCGTACGCCGGACGGCGTACGCCACATCGCGATCGGCGTACTGGCGGAACCAGAGTCGGCGTAAATACGCCGAACGGCATATAATGTTAGGCCCTGTAAAATGAATACGAGAAAATATGTTTCGAAAATATAATGAAAGAGCATACACAAAACATAATAATAATCAGTGTAGACAAACTAACAGCTATGCTTCAGAGACAGGCACTTACTAATCGAGGTGAAGGTCGACAGAAGTCATCACGGCTGGGCCGAGATCTTGTTGTCATGGTAGCAGGGTTTACAGAGGCCTCCTCGGAGAACTCGTACGGGTCTGGGGATGGGGAATGGGGCAGTGGTGTGGCACGCTGGGAATGTGGTGGGGGCGGAGAGATGGGCTCGAGGCCGCTTGTACTGGCAGTGGGTTGCGACAAGTCTTGCGTGGACTCAAAGCGACTCCTTTTCAATGGGAAATGCACCCTGCAAAGCAGAATTACTTAGATGTGATGATGCAAAAACAAGCAAATAAACAAAAACAAAACCACCACCATCACTAAGTTGTTGTTACAACAATACACACTACCACCACCACCAAGTAAGCCCACTTCACTGGCTTACTTGCGAAGTTGTTTACACGAGTTCCTTTATTTAGAAGTTGAAAACAACTAGAGGAAAAAGAAAATCTGCATAAATACTGATGAATATCAACAAATTGTACAAACAAGAAAAACAGTTATTGCTGATTTGCTTGCAAGATAATTTATAAATGCACATTTTTTTCTGGAAACACTCAGAATCAGAAGGAAAAAAATCACAATCAATTTGACCCAAACAACGCACTCTACTGCCTCTACCAAGTATGGGTAGATCTAGATCTATACAAGATATGTGGTATACGTACAGCTAGGCACAAAAGAAGCACAGCAACTGTAAGATTTTCAAGCTAAAAGTAAAACATAAACAGTTCCAGTTCCACACTCACCAGGCATCAACAGTATCATAGTCGTACAACGTTTGCGTGACCAGATCCCCTTCCTCATCCGAATCGTCTGCTGGCAGTGCGGGTCGCTTGAGCGCACACTCCACAGACTTCTGCTGGGACTGCACCCAGTTGGACACAAGTTCATTCTTGGCAGATTCTAAAGCACACCAGGGTAACTGAGAGTCTGGGGGGACAGGCACACCGTTCGCTATCACTCCTCCCCCTCCCCCTGCTGCTGCCTTGGACTGGGGAGCCCCTGCCCCCACCCCTTGAGTCACGTCCTCACTTTTCGGGAAGAACTCGGAGGAGGAGTTTAAGCTGCCGTTGGGAAGAGCGTTCACAGAGTCTGCAGTCGGTTCCACACTGCCATTTGTCAGACCGTTCCGATTTGAGAAGTCCTTCTCGGCTCCTCCGCCTCCAGCGCTAGCGTTTACACCAGTACCGCTAGCACCACCGCTACCAACACCGGCGCTAGCACCACCACTACCGCCATTAACGGCTCCTGATGGTGCTGGCTGATTGCTGCTACCAGCACCACCACTACCGGACACACCGCCAGCAGTCCCGTTCACAGTGACCCCTCCAGCTCCTGCACCCCCACCACCACCACCACCACCACCTCCGCCGCCACCGCTACCACTTCCAGCAACACCACCCAGAAACTTGCTGGGTGGGTGTGGACTGAGGGTGGGCATGGTCGGTTCCATAGAGGGCAGATTGGGTGGGGGTGGTTCCAGAGGGGACGGTGCCGAGTTTGGCGTGTCCATCGGACCTTCAGGGACTGGCGTTGATCCCCCTTGTGGTGGGATGGTGGTGGACCCAGTCGGGCAGAAAGCTGGGTTCGGTGGCACGTGGCTCATTACGCGCTCCATGTCAAACTGGATCGGGTCATCCAAGAGGGGAGTGCGACGGTGGAAAGGGACCGAGTTGCGACTGTGACGTGACTGTTGTCGCTCAAGCTTTTCCTGCTTCTCGCCCTTGCCATGCTTTCCACTCGACAGCGACTTGCCCTGTGCAGCTGACTTCATCTTGCGATGCCTGTCAGGGCAGAACAACACACACACTTTTCATCAGAACGCAAAACAATCAAACTCTGTTCAAATTAAAAGGAAAATAAACAAGCGTGTAATACAATCGCTGATTTGACAACGTTCACAATACCCTCCAGCAAACTGTAAATACTGAACAATGCTGACCTTACACTGCAAGTGTTAGAGAATTAATATGGACTTACTTGACACAGTTGCAGTTCACTTTCGTAGAAGAATCAGCAAAATTCCAGGTGCCAACGATATCATCAGAACCTGCTTCTTGAGACCTGTGCACACACAAAACATTAGTTAGTATTTACACATACATGAAAGAACTTGCTTATGAGGATACAACATGAATGATACTGGCACACATTTTCGAACAGGACTTGTAATGGAACAAAAACTTTATGTATCAGATCATTTAACTTTCAAAGTACGACATGGCATCCCATGATATGAAAGGGATACTGTCTGGACTCAAACAAAGTACGACATGGCATCCCATGATTTGAAAGGGATACCGTCTGGACTCAAACAAAGTATGTAACAATCGAAACTGATCAAAAGGCCATAAAAATGCACGCACCTTTTGGCAGTGACCTGAGAGCCCGTGGTGAGAGTTGAATCCTGCGCCACGCGCTCCGTTATCTGGTGACCCAACACAGCCCCAACCGGAGCCTGGGCCGACAGACGCACCTCTCCATATCCCGCCCCAATCTTCCCACCCATGTCTCCTCCAGCCGTCACGCCCCCTGCCAGTACGTGGGGGTTGGGGGAGTGGGGCGGGGTCAGGTGGCCGGGAGGATGCAGTGGAGGGGCCAGGCCCTGCCCACGGGGCACCATGCCATCAGGAGCGGACAGGGGCTGGAGACGAGACTGGTTTTCCTCACTGTCGCAGATCAGGATATACGCCGAAGGGTACCGCATGCGGACGCCCGCTGGAATGGTGGGGAAACAAATTAAGACTCGGAGCAAACTCAAAACCACTGGGTGTACTACATGTTACATGTATGTATTTATCATAATCAGCTATGGAAAATTTCACTCCCAGTATCAAAATCTATTCCTAATTTCAGTTGTTCAGACTTCAACAAATGACGGAACTCTTGGGACAGCAACCACATACCACAAAGTCCATTCAAACCACCTGAAGTTTTTAAACTAATGCAGGGAGCTGAAAAGATGAGCTGCAGGGAGCTGAAAAAGATGAGCTAGTTGAGTGTGGAACTGTAAATGCTCTAGTGTGAGTCGTCACTGCTATCACACCCCCTTATGATGGAAAAGGAAGTAACCCCCCCCCCCCCCCCCCCCCCACACACACACACACCACACACACACAAAACCAACCATCCGAAACTGAAGTACACCACCAAAAAACTACAGGTAAGGCAGGACACAGCGTAACTTTGTACAAGGCTGTACTTACCCACAAGGACCTCCACCAGGTTGGGCATTCTGTTGGGATCATATTCTTTGGTTTCATCGTTATCGAAGGGATAGTACTGGTTCCACTCCTGGAACAGGCGGCGGTTGGGTGGATCCATGTCTCTGTACGTCTGGCCAGTCAGGGTGCCATTCAGACCATACGGAGCCAAAATCACTGGAAAAAGCAAAAAAGTTGGGTTTTTTTTCAGTTTAAAATTAAATACAATACTCCTGACCATACTACTACTACTCGTAAAGTTTCCATAAAAATATGACCTATCAATATTGTTCAAAGAATAAACCAAAAAACCCATGGTCAATGTGATCATTTTGCCTTCCAGTTGCATCAAACTAAATGAACTTGTTTCCCTCCAAAATTGATTCTTGTCTTAACTATGAATGCAAACATTTGCCTTCTACAGCAGATAATGAACACTTACATAAAATAGGAAACATACTCAGTCCTCTTAGTGAATAGCGGTGGTGGTGGTGGTGGTGGTGGTTGGGGGGGGGGGGGTGGGGCTCCACCTCCATCCCAAACACAAAACAACCACCACCACTACCTACACAAGCATCTTCTCACCATCACGTCCAACTCCTTCAAACATTATAAATACAAAACTAAACAGACCAGCATCACCATCATCCCTCCCTACCTTCAAATCCCCCCCCCCCCCCTTTTATTTTTTTTAAAAAGACAACCACAAACACGAACACCACCACCGACACATACCTGGAAGTGGGCCTGGTTGTCCTGCACCAGGTTGAGATGCTGGTTGGTCAGGCGCCACACTGGAGGGTGCTGCTTGACCTCGATGCTGGCGCACACCTGCGACTCCCCATGCAGGAAGAAGTGGAAGCAGAAGGACAGGTGGCAGCTTGCGGAAGCCGGACAGACAGACGGTAAGATGCATTGCCACAAATACGTAATAAAACCACACAGAGTTGACAAAATCCAGGAGCCTAGCCTCGAGCAGCCTACTTAATCGTAAAACATTTATAAGCGGGGCTGTGACTTTCATCTTCCTATTTGGGTTGTGCTCTGCCACAAAATCCCATCCCAAGGTCAGAAAAGCTGTTCACTGGGAGTAAGCGTATTATTACGCCTCGCAAAAGCACAGAAAACACAGTGACAAGTAAGATGAAGCAAGTCAGACAGTAGGAAGGGAGGAGGATCCAGAGAGTGGGGGAGGAGGGGGGCGGGGCCGGCAAGCATTGATTAGGGAGGGCAGGCCTAACGTGTGAGTGAGAAGTAGTGCCGCATCTGATGTCAAAGTTTCACTTTTACGTTTCAACTTCAGGCTATGAGCACACTCAAACAGCAAACAATAAAAAATGGCGGAAATTGGCCTAGGGTGCCGAAAACCAAATCATGAATGTTTACAGTAAATTGATAAACTGTCCGCTCTTCCAATTTTCTCTCTTTTTTGTTGTTTGTTTTGCCTCGATGGCGGAAACTGTGGGAAAAACAACAACAACAAAAATATGTGGAAATTGGCTAGAGGCGCGGCGGGAATTCCACTACATGGCATAAAAAAGATACCACTACCAGTAATTTTTTGTTGTTTGTTGTTTGTTTTTGATTGCAAAAAGCACCATCAGCAACGCAACAAACGTCCTTAGAGAATCCCAATCTAATGTATTTCAACTTGTACTTCACTCATGTGGTCTAAAAAAAAACAAAAAAAAACCCGTGAGTCAAATGTGTCACATGTGGAATCCACTACACGTGAGACAATTCTAATCTTAGCACAACACAGAGGCAATCAATAGTACATGTACTTTCCAGTATGGACATCATGTATGTCCTACTCCTAGTCAACAACTACATGCTTGTTCACACAAAACAGAACAGGAAACTCTGCCTATTTTCAAATTTTTTACAAAAGAAAAAAAAAAAAAAAAATCAACCAGTCAATCAATCAGACACCAACAGTAACTGTGTGGCAGGTTTGCCTAGTGCAATCTACTTTACTAAAACTGAACAGCAAACGCCTAAATCTCCATCGGTGTACTACAACGCATGCACACCACACACTGTCCTAAAGGAATTCAATGAAGTACAGTACCCTACTCCTCTGCGCTACCAAAAAAAAATAAAAAAAAGTTTTCCACAGGCTAAAACAAGATTTATCCACCCACACTGCAAATTCAACCTTTTGTACCGTGAACCATCTGCACTGTGAACTTGTGCACTCAAATCAGAGTGACCCTGTGTTTTATTTTTAATTTCAAATTTCCCCTTTATTTCTTCCTCTTTTTGGGTGGGGTGGGGGGTGGGGGGAGAACGTGCGAAATAAACAACAGCTGTCAGGCGGAAAGAGATCACACTGTCTCTTAGCCTTGCGCCACAAGGAAATTAAGCCACACCTCTGTTTTTTTCCCCTGACCAGGACAAAAATAGCACTTTCCAGTTGCCATTATTGGCAAGACTTGGCTGTTTTGGAAACACTTCAGGCTGTTTTGTTAACCACTACCGAGACATCTGAGACATTTTCAAGAGATTGGACACACTGTAACAAACAAAACTGAGCAAATTGAAATGAGCCTTTTTTTTATGTGCCAGCTAAAGCAGGACTGGCAGTTTAAAATGCAGCTGCTGTAAAATGCATTAAAAAAAAAAAAAAGACGACAGGTACTTACTAATGGTTGGGTAGTGACTTGTAACAAGTAGTCAAACAATCTCATGTACGAAGACCTCCAAACAAAAACTTAAAAGCTGTACATGTGATGTTTAAGCATTTCAAGCATTTCATCAGACTTGAGAGAGGGTAGGGTTGCTTCAATCTGTGCCAATCATCACCATTTCAAACGGATAATTTACAAAGCACACTAACCACATGACTACAGACATCATATAAGATATAAAACTATACCTAGTAAAAGTTAAAAAATTCTGAGTGAGATTCACAGGATGTAAGCAGCACTGGCAGTATGCACCTGTAACCCCCCCCCCCCCCCCCCGTAACTTTACATTCACTAATAATTTAAAATACATGTAATAATAATAATGGCGCTTATAAAGCGCTTATTCTCAGTGAGCTCTAAGCGTGTACAAGGCTAAAAGGACTAAAAGAACGTAAAAGAGCTAACATCTAAAACTAGTAAAAGATCCAAAAACCCAAGAGCTAAAAGAAATAAAAGAACTAAAAGAAACCAGTACAGGACACACACACACACACACACACACACACACACACACACACACACACACACACCCCTGTCATTCGCCCTGACTGCTGCTGAGCTGACAGAACAGGTACGTTTTAATGGAGGTTTTGAAATTGAAGCTGGGGGCTGATGCTGATTGGATCGCTGATCATGAAGCCTGATAAAATGGGACCAGAAAAACCTTCTTCCAAACAGGATAAAGTATACACAATAACTTTGTTGTTTTCAAGAGCACCACCCTGAAGTTTGGATTTCAATTTCCTTCTCCTTGTTATTACATGTATGTATGTTCAGCACTAAACTAAAATACTGTCCCGACGCATGTATGTAACGAGGAACGGCCGATCAGCTGTTGACACGATTTTATCACCTAAACATAAAGGGGAAAAGCTCAGACTGCCTCAGTAGTGCAGCTCTGAAGCTTTCATGACAGTACAGATGATTAACATGCACAACTCACGCACATAAACCAAATACATTATACACACAGACTGATTCAATGAAAGGTCTGTCACAGCAGTTGCAATGTATAGATCTCTTTTTTTCTGCCTTCCATGTTTCCTGTGTTAATCTAACGAAGAGGAGAGGACTTTGCCGTTTGAGATATCAGTTGACTAGTTAAAGACATGGTCCTAATTGTTTTAATATCACGAAATAATCACCGAAAAACATGTTTGTCCAACTGTGCCACCCATACATGTATACATACATATATGTACTCAGTGTATGTACAGGCGACAATTTACATGTTAGAGATGCTCCAATCAATCTAAAATATACGTAAGATATACATGTTCAATTCAGCCAAGTGACATGTAAATTACGCCATTTTCCACCAGCTAGACTTCTCTTTGAATGTAATTTCTACTTGACGCCAAATATGTAAACTGTCCATAAAAGGAGAACTTACCTTCTGTCCCCAGAGGCATTGTGATCGTGTGGCATGACAAACCACTTGCCAAGGCGCATGAAATTTTTGGAAAGCAGACATCTGCAAAACACATGGAACAATTTTAGCAACTCGCATGCATTTCAAATCATTCTGAACTCCACATGAATTGATTTAATGAAATTACTTCCATGTACATCAACTTCCAACTATTGCAAATTAAATGAGACAAAATTCTTATTGTCCCAGTGTTCCTTACAACTTTTAAAACTGAGGGTCACTTTGACACTCTCTCTAGCAGTTATAGGCTTTATTTAGGTAGTCGAGGGTATTACAGCACATGTGATCTTGCCATGTTCATGTCAGGCTGTTATTCTAACACTGACTTAATATTATCTTACTTGTACTTTTAAATTGTAGTCTAATAGTTTTTTTTCTTTAAATTTTTTTTTATATTGTTTTTATTGTTTTGTCGGTTTTTTTGGTTTTTTTTTTGGGGGGGGGGGGGGGTGTCTTGTGGTCTTCTTTTGTTTACACTTTTAGTTTAGGCAACGGCAAAATTATAAATTGGCATGTGTGGTACAATTTTACTGTCGAAAATAAAGTTTCATTGTCACTGTCAAATTCCGAGCAACATTTTGTAAAATCAAAGGGGCAGACCCAAGTATGAAAACACACTGTTCAAATTCTGAAAGTCACAGGTTGTTCCCTTGACCTGCGCTTTCGAAACTGCGGTCAACTGCACATATTGAGCATCTAGGGCCGTTGTCCAGATGTTCAGTAGATTGAATCGTATCTCCGATTATGTCAATTGTGCCGAAATGAATTTTGGCTCTGACGCTGAGCCAACGGAGACGCAACATCCTGCACGAATCATGCAGTCCGTGCTGAACTATGACAAGGGGCATCCCTCTGCTTGGGAAAAGTATTTTGTTCAAGGGCCAATCACAGCCGCATAGATAGTAATTCCAATGACCAATCAGCAGTTATCATCTACACAGACTTGGTTCCACCAAACCCGTTGTTTCTAAATTCTACAAGCTTTTCAGGGACTACACATGCTTTATGAGTCATGAATCGGACAACTTAGCAATAGCACTAGGGCTGTTTCCAATTCCAGTCCCATTTGAGGTATGTTGTTTTACATATTTACGGTCCCAAAATCTCCACGTCAGATTCCGAAATCTCTGCGTAAATGATGCATATATATGAGCGTAATAAGGAACACTGCTGACCGTCACAAGTAATGTGATGCATTAGACATAAATGTAAACCTGCAGCCTTGGCATCTCTTCAAATCTTGATGTCCTCTGAAAATTAATGAGCCAATGACAACAGTTTGTGTTTCGTTGGGTATAACCCTTTCATACACCAAACATTTATGTACTGACTGCAGTGAATCTTATAATATTGTTTTTACCTTTCAATCAAGTTGTGTAAAGCTTTGAAAAGAAGTGTCCTGCATTCGTAACTCAGCCCACTGTCTTTGTCCCTGTCCCATGTGCCATGCTCTATATCTGGAGGGAATAAAAAATCACACAAAATTAATAGTAGACATGACAAAATCAAAATCAACTGTAAAAATTCAAGTTCAATAGAGTACAAAGATGAAAATGGGTTAATTGTGTGCGTTTACAAACACAAAATGCCAAACAATTGAAACATTTCTTACAAATACAACTACAAGGCACGAGGATCACATGGTTGAGGACAAATTACACAACATATAACCCAACTTCTTAAGCTTGCAATTCCATATATCCCACACCAGTGACTGGGTAAGCCAAACGGCAGTAAATGTAAAGCAATCTAATTACTATTAATTATTTTTGTAAAGAGGCAGTAAAAATAAAATGGCAGGAAAAAACTAAAAATGTCCAAAAATAATGTAGGTACAATTGTTATGTAAATCACAAAAAGCGGTAAAATGATACGAATCTAACTTGCACAAATTGCAAAAAACTAGTGTGGAGTTCTTCACTTTCCTTGATTTTTTCATCAACCGTAAGAAAACAACAACAACGAAAACATGGCATGGCTCCACATACACAGCAGTAGTTGCCACCC
Organism: Batillaria attramentaria; assembly: GCA_018292915.2. Lineage (NCBI taxonomy): Eukaryota > Metazoa > Mollusca > Gastropoda > Batillariidae > Batillaria > Batillaria attramentaria. The sequence goes on along the minus strand of JACVVK020000195.1, from coordinate 883,136 downwards.
TGTCACTTACTGGTATTAAACAAGGAACTTTCACTGCCTTCTAGTTCTACCTAGATTTTATCTAACCCAAAGAAAAACCTGTCAAGTCAAACAAAACGGAGTTCTGTCCCACAACAACTGATGCACCAGAGCGTGAAATGAACTGTGATCTTACTGGCAACCATGCTGAGCAAAGTTGTGCCTTTATGGGCCTCTAAGCAGAGGCAACTACTTCATGCACATACAGCAGCTAAATTAAAAGATGGTGGAAACTCTAGAAAAATCTCACCCAGCAAATGTCAATAACACAAAAACACCTACCACAAATCAGTCTTTCCCAGGAATCCAAAACAAAAGCACAAGTCCTCATTTTTCCAACTTCCAAAAAAGCGGTATAACTATTTTTTTGCTGTTATGGTTTTTTTTTTTTGTCGGGCAAAAATAATCATGTACTTGTCCCCCACTTAATTTAAAAAGTTCATGTTTTGAAAATTACATTGGTCCTTGGTTGTTGACGGATCAGAACCTACCAGAAAATGAGGAGAAAGAAACAGGTTGTGTAAAACTAAAAGACTAAGTTGGAGCAGACGTCAGCATTATCCCCCCCCCCCCCCCCCCCCCCCCCCCCCCCCCCCCAAAAAAAAAAAAACCTAAACAAAACACCACCACAACAAAAACCCAGTAACTGATGACATGTGGATATTCAGTAAGATTTTCACTTGGAAAAGTTCTGTAAAAATGATTTTATTATTGTGTTTGAACTAGCAGTTTAAAGTGATGTTTGGGGAGAAAACAAAACATTTTTTGCTGGATTGTAATTTTAAAACGTAAACTGCACGGTCAGCAACAGTGCAGCCTTCCACCAGAGCAGCTGGAAATCTAGAATCTAGTCGTACAGAATTAATTATTTCTATCTCTGTCTGATGCACATGTCTGCTGTGGTGCTTCCTCTCTCTCACTCCAACCCTGAGCTGGATATTTCCTGCGCACAGCCAGCACAAATTCTGTTCCATTAGCTACCAACAGCTTCCTGCTACACTGCGCGGGATCAATGAAATTCTGATCTCAGAATAGAGTGGAAATCCCAATTGATTGCATTTCCCGCTGTGGGCAGCTCTAGGAGCCAGCCACCACCGGCTCCCCCCACCATCCGTCCTCCCCGAGCCGGCGGCTGATGACTTTCGTCCCTGCCCAATCAAAGAAATTGACCCCAGCGCCTCTCCTTCTCCCAACTCCCCATCTGTCAGACCTGAAGCGACCTCCCCTCCCCCGCTCTCTAACCAATTTGAACCCCCCCTTGGCTGCAAGCTTGCTGTTCCAGCCGCAACGAGAGAGAGAGAGAGAGAGAGAGAGAGAGCAGTCAGAGCTTGCAAGCTGGGGGAAAGAGAAAGAGAAAATTCCCTGCATGCCTGCACTGGGCGAAATGTGAACCCAAATTTGCAATGCAGGATAAAACAGTGGGCTGGAGGGTTGGGGCGCCTGTTTGCCTGCCAATGCCAGTGCGTGATCACTGTCAACAATAAACAACTTGCAGTTTGGAAAACGGGAGAGAAGGAAAGAGGATGGGGAGCAGGGAGGAGAGGAGGCGGGGTTGCTGGCCTGGCGATTTCTCACCCCTGCTGTTAGGCTTTGCTCTGACACTTGTCTGCTCTTTTGCCAGCAGTGTACAAGGGGGGAGGGGTGGAGGGTGGGGGAAGGTTACAGCATGGGCTAAAGTGTGAAGTGGCAAAAAACAACGGGCACGTCTGGAACAAGCTGACACACAAATCTCTCACCACACTAACGCACGCGGCTTTAACCCCGCTTATACCCAACCCCCTGCCGCCTCCAGTTCCTCCCATCCCCTCCCCCATCACTATGCGAGACAAAACGCTGTAGCGGGGTAAAATCAATAAACCAGCACACAACACACGTCAAAAGACAAATGAATAATGATGACGCCAAGCGAATCTTCCTCCTGGACGGCCACTTTCACGGACCTGCGCTAAACGCGTTAGCCGATCAAAAGAATGCCCTCTTCCGCTGCTAAACAGGATGAAGGAGAAAAGCGGGGCACTCACCTTTCAAAGTGGGGTCAGACGACAGCAAGTTGTCGAGAATGGTTGGCTGATCGCCGTACCAAAATACCCACAGCTCTTTGCTGCACGACAGCTGGTCGGTCGGGGCACGAAGCTCCGAATTTTTCAGAACCCGCCGCCAGACACACAGGATATCGTTCTGGATGCATCTTGAATAGGCACCAGCACGGGGTCATCCAACTGGTCAACGGGAGCGCTATCCACTGACAGCCGGCGCCATTTTATTCCACAAATGTCCGTCTAGAACGAAAACAAACGCATCAGCTTTAGCTGATATTGATTGAAAGAGACAATTACCATCTTACACGTTTACACACTCACACGTTTCACTCGCTTTCACGTGAATTGTAAGTTTATTATCAAATCGGATCAATAATCCCCTGTGCCAAACACCGATAACGCATTTCATGCCAGGTGACATTAGGTTTCCAGTTCACGTGTTGGCTATCGACAATACTAACGCGATTGCAGATCTGCAATCAGCTACAACGTTGGACAAAACCACACAAAGTAACAAGGTGAACAGGATAAAACAGCTTACACATCAGCATACCAAAGCATTACATTGCAACAATAGCCACCAGATAGAGGGTCCTATTTAAAATCATAACTTACCAAAACGAAGAGATTGGTGTAACAATCCTCCAAAGTACAACCGTTTCCAGTCGGATTAGGGTGACTCATGGTCACTCCATGTCTTGTTCACCCCACAGAATATCCAATGTTGCAGCTGTAGCACACAACTGACCATAAATTCAGAAAATTTTGTTCATTATCAGATACTTCGCATAATATGGCGACAGTAATGGCCGACTCGCTGGGAACAACAAGGCGGTAAGGGTTACTCTCAATGATTGGCCAGCTCCAGTCACATGGTCCTTGACCCAATTCGGTGCAACATGGCAGCCTGCAGATTCAGCGGAGGGAGGCGAGTTCAAACCTTCTCGATATGGTCATGAAGGAGACTGTGACCCATTAGCTGCGAATTTCGTGTGCAAATGGCTAACTTATTTTTTACAGCCCTCTACATTTTGGCTGGCTTCTGGATCCTTAGCAGGTAACCATTTTCTTCAGTCTGTGAAGTGTTGTGATCGAAAGTGGGAATCTAAACTGTGCTTCAGCTTATGACTGATGCAGGCATCCTACGCAAATTAAAAGTAGATTACACCCTTCATTATCAGATCGCCTGACCACAGTTTGTAGGCTAGCACCAGATAATAGACTCTCCTTGCATTATTTACATTGCTGACGTCACTTCTGTCGGACAGATTTTTTGTGTGCATCGGAAACAGGAAGGAAGTGCACGGCAGCTTGATTTGTTTTTCTTTTTACCATGAAAATTTAATAACTTTTGAACTTGTTCACTCAGTTGACAGTTATAAGAATTAAAGAAAATGAATGGCATTTTAAATTTTGAAACTGCGGGGAGAATTATTTTATATTACGCTGCCAAGAGATGTATGTTCAATGTTATGATTACATACACGCGTATAGCTCTACACAAAGTTGTTACTAAATATATTTTGTCATGACTGTTTCGGTGCTGTGTTTACATCACCAAGAGCAGTGTATGATGTTTAAATCTGTCGCACATGAGATACCAGCTTTGTAGCATCTGACAGCACCACATAGCAGTGAACCAGTGACTGTGTTTTGAACACCATTGTGACTGATAGTTTTGATTTGACATTTTAGCCAACCTCAGAGGATGTGAGGCAATTTTAAAGAAGTCAGACAATTTTTCCCTCGAACCGTCACTCATGTAACTCCAATTTCGTATGTCAGTCAGTCAGTTTCACCAAGGGCAATCATCTCAACACTTTAGCAACTTTTCAACCTTGCTGGCCACATCTGCTTGCTGTTTATTAGCACTGTGATGAACAATTTATATGATGTACGTGTATCTCACTGTCTGAAGACTGCGTAAGTTTGAAGTTTGTATCTCAGTAGCGACAAACATGACCTCACCTTTAAACTAAGTTATGATAATACAGGTAATTGCAATGTGTTTTACTGAAATGAAAGTGGGCTGTACTGTTACAATTATACAGTGTACAAACCAACCAGACCTGCTGTAGCAGCAACTTCTTTGCAAAACAACGCAGTCACCTGTCCAGCCTCTTTCAGTGCTCTCGTCTAAGTCTAGTGTCATGTGTTCGTGGAAAACTATTTCCAAGTTTCCTACTTACCACACTACCAGGTTATTGTAGTGGGTAGGAACCATATTGTATCTTCCGTTTACATTCATGCATGTGTGAACACTTTTGAAAGACAAGCGGAACCAAAGATTAAAGTTTAAACCTGAAAGAGGCAACTTAATGCCTGTTGATGTCAGTCAGGGGGGACACAAAAATGAGGGGAGCCAGGGTGGCCAAATGGTAGAGCGTTGGACTTCTAATGCTCGGGTTGTGAGTTCGTATCACGGCTGGGGCCAGATATTTGTGCTGGCTTTTTCACCGTTGCCCCGTCTTTGATATCACCCGGTGGTGGAAAAGGACGTTAAACCCCCAAACACCCACCCACCCCCGACACAGAAATGAATTACTATGTGTAGTGAGATAATGCCCAGCATGACCAATCACACAAATGCCACAAGTAATTTGTTGTTCATGATGTTATGCACCTATATGGGATTCCAGTTTGCCATTTCTTTACATCTGTTGCACATTACAGACTGTGTGTGTGTGTGTGTGTGTTAAGGGGAGCCGGGGTGGCCGAATGGTAGAGCATTGGACTCTCAATGCTCAGATCGTGAGTTCGAATCCCGCCGGCTGGGGCCAAATATTTGTGCTGGCCTTTTTTCTCATTGCCCCGTCTTTGATATCACCCTTATGTGGTGGAAAAAGACGTTAAACTCCCAAACACCCACCCCCAAACACCCCCGTGTGTGTGTGTTAAAGATTTGAAGTGGGCAAGTGTTCCAAAGCATAATAATAATGAGTATTGTATAGGCGCTTTACCCAATTTGGTGAATCGGCACAAAGTGCCGCGAAGTGAACCCAACACGCACGCTCACGTGAATCACACGCATTCTCTCGCGCACTGGACATAAACACATTACAATCACGTGGTGCGAAGGGTCAACTCAGCTATTTAAATTGCGCAATTTAGAATTGCATTTATTTTTCAAAATTTGGTGGGCTGAACATTTCCAAAGCGGCGGGGGAGGAAGCCGAAGTACCCAGAGAGAACGCCCGAATGAAAGGTGCCGCGTTCGAGAAGAAAAAAATTCTTTGCCTCGAGTGGGACTCGAACCCCCAACCTCTCGCATTGGTGACAAGTCTTGTAACCACTAGACCACCGACCGCCCCGGTTAATATGTAAATTACTGTTTTCAGGTGGAAAGGCCTCTTGTAAAAGAGGCAACATCATGCCTGTTGATGTCAGTCAGGGGAACTCAGAAATGAATGATGTGTATTGAGATAATGCCAGGCATGACTGACAAGCATGACTGACAGAAGTGATGATATTAAAGTAATAAAATAGAATTAAACACAGATCAAACAGTTAATTTAAAGGATTTAATTCACTCAGCAAACACTAAGTTGACTAACACATGTACGTTGTTGTATGCCAGAGACAGTTTTTAAGTGACAGAATGTTGACAGAAAGAATGTTGACATCAGACTGTGATTGACATTTAAAGTTTGCACAGTGATGGAAGAGGCATTGCAATGTGTAATGCTGTTCGGTGTATGAAAAATATGGCGGCATGTTTGTCCAGTCTTCTGGTCCAGGGGAAGTAATCGGGTTCCTCTTTGCTGGCTGCACTTGGTAGTTTGGCTGGTTTGCTGAATATTGTGTGTGAGGGAGGGGGGGGGGGCCTTAAAGTTAAAATAATCAAAGCGACGCTGTAAGACAGTGTGTATACATACATGTGACATAAATTATGTTTGATGCTTCCATACTTTGTGGTTAAAGTCCACACACACACACACACAGGCTAGTCATATAATGTATAACTGACTCGACAAGAAAATTGAGGTACTGTTCTGTGCTTGCGTGTCATTTAGTTCAACTGACCACCGTGGATGTGTTCAACCATACATGCCATACCCCTCAACAGTTCACTCAATACTCCCTTCCACTCAATACTCCCTTCCACTCAATACTCCCATCAGCAATGAACAGGTGTTCACCACACCTGTCTGCATCATGAGGGGTACTGTAAACCCTCTGCAAGTCGGACCAACTTGCCAGGGAAAAATAAACCAATTGATCTGAATTACGACATTCAGGCCTCTGACCGAAAACCATTTTACCCAGGACGGGGGGTACCAACGCTGCTTGCCAGGCCCAGGGGCACTGTCGGTTGTGATGATCCTAGCCAGAAGTACAAGTACAGTTCTATTCACTGAGGTCCATGACCCGTTTCTTAATACTTACAGAAGTACAGCGTCTGACTGTTCCCTCGAACGCCTTACAGTTGTTGCTGGCCCTTTGCGTAATCGAAACTTTGATTTTCTAGAGGAACAATTTCCAGCTAGAAGTGCATGCATACATATATATTCAATTCAATTCAATTCAATATAACTTTATTGTCTGTCGATGGCAGAAAATTTTCTTCTGGCTCACACACACACACACACACACACACACACACACACACACACACACACACACACACACACACACACACACAATAATTTATCTAGACATATAAATTCATACATATTAAACACATACATATATACACATGTATACATTCAGATCTATGATAATCAGCATACTGCTTTGTCAGAAAACTGAGTTGGGGGGGGGGGGGTAGGTAGTGGAAAAAAATGTTTCTTGCAATTACTATGGACTTCTGCTAGCTATTTCATGTTGTTTTACTTTTAGTTTCATTGTGTCATTTTGTTTGTTTGTTGTTGTTTTTCTTGGTTTGTGTGTGTGTGTGTGTGTGTGTGTGTGTGTCTGCAAAATGAAAAAGTAGGAATTGGGATTCTTGAACCCACTTGAAAAAGGAGACAAAGGAATGTGCTGTTTTATTTTCGTCTCCTTTCGTCAGGCGTAAGGATCCTGTCCATCCATTTTGGATGCTTAAGCTCTCTTTCTCTCTCTCTCTCTCCCACAAAAACTGACCCCAAAACACACAAAAGAAAGGTCAGAAAATCTGTATAGGCAAAATAGCAAATCTTATATAAAAAAAAAAATGCAGATAATCACTCATTGACGCATGTTGGACTTTAACTTTGTGCACTATTGCAGCGCCTCTACTGATGAATATATATATGGGATTTAACATGCCGCATACATACATTTACTTTTGACATGTATACATGTATGTATGATAATTGTATTAATACGAGGCACCATACATCATATTATTTCCGACAGGCCGTGGCGAGCGCTCATGGGTGTCTGAAACCCTAACGCATACACTCATACAGGCGTTTCTTTTGCCTCTATCTATAACAAAAGGCTTACTTACTTAAACCGTTCACGTTGGCGGCTGTGGTTTCGCTTTCAGGAAACCTCTGTTGAATGCCAACCACGATAGAGCAGCAGACTATTATTAAATTTACAACCCTGTCCTCACGCTGCATGACTGTGTAGCACCGTTTGACAAAGCTATACTGTTACAAGGACACGTCAGGTTTAAATCGCTTACCTTGTCATCTTACCTGTAAGGCGTGATATGTAGACCTGTGCAGTTTCTCTTCACTTGACGAAGCTCCAGGTGACATTTTGCTTGAGGATCATCAAGACAGGAAAATTAAATCGGGGGGGGGGGGGGGGGCGCTAGTGGCATTCCAGTATCTTTAGGAAATTCTCCATGCCCATTGAAATATTTCTCATACCCACTGAAGAATTCCCTATACTCGTTGAATAAAATTTTCCTCGTACTCTAGTTCTAGCAGATCCTGTTGGATAAATGATCATTGAACACTTCCGCTTTATTTGCCAACCGTCCTTTGCAGCAAAGTCAATTCTGAGACATGTACAGATCATACAAAAGTCTTACCAGTATATATTACATATAAAACTCTCAGCTTTGGGTAGTTTTGTGACCGCTGTTTGATAGGTAGTAATCAGTTTTCCTTATTTTGAAGCAAAAGGGTCAATCCTGAAGAGAAAATTTCATTGGGTAAGCATTTTTCTTTTTTTCTTTCGTTTTTCCCCTTTTTTATCTTTTTTTTTTCCTCTCTTTTTTTTTTTTTTGAGTGTGTGTGTGTGTGTGGAGGGTGGTGGGTGGGGTGGGGGGGGGGGCTGTCCTGTCCTTCGAGAAAAACTGTTTGAATCGTGATAAAGAAAAGTTGCATTAGGTAATCTTGCACAGACATGTATGCTGTATTTTCCTGATTTTCAGTTTCACCCCTCGGAAATGTCTGAGTAAAATCACACGGCACACTACGTCAACCGTTGATAACTGAGTTGCATGTACACACACACACTCTGAGTCCGAAAGTCACGCCACTAAGGCGCGCGTGTGATAAGCTGGACTATTTCGGTACTGTCGGAAGTGGAATCAGTGAAGTCAATGAAGGAGACACTCATAAACTGTAGTTTTGCAACAACACGCACTCGCATCGGAAATACAATGTCATGCTGATGGCCCTCAGTGTGGGCTGTCTAGGGCCACTTAGCACAGAGACATGTCTGCATGCTTGCCGCTTCATGCGTGTGGTTACAGTGTTGGAAAGTGTTCAGTGCACAAGTGCCTACAGCACGACCTCACTTCAGTGTTACATAGTTGACAAGGATTAAAACACCCGAACAAGTACCTACACCTTTTCTCTCCTTTACGCCCGCCCCACTCCGCCCTTCCCCAAAGCAGTCAGAGTAAAGTGTCATTGCAGATGGACAGAGATGTGCTCTCTCTCTCCGTTTCTCTCTCTCTCTCACACACGCACACACAGTAAGCCTTTTTGTTACTGAAACTGGACTTTGTTTTGTTTGTTTGTTGTTGTTGTTTCTTTTTCCTTTTTATTTTCTCTCTCTCTCTCTCTCTTTTTTTTTTTTTTTTTTTGGGGGGGGGGGGGGAATGGGTGTGTGTGTGTGTGTGCGGTTGGGGAAGGGGTAATGCGATTTGAGGTGTGTGGGAGGAGGGGGGCGGGGGAGTGTTGGTGTGAATATTTTGTTTCACATTTGCATCTTTTGCCACAGTTGCGATAATATTGTTATGATCAACATTGTCGCCCTACACCCTGCTTGACAATATTCAAGTACAAACTCAAACTGTCACTTTCATAGTACTGCTGTGCCGTTATCTGGTCTGATCACAGTTCAAAACTTTAGAAAACAAACAACAAAGCAAAACTGTAAACTTGAACAATTTGTTAAACACTTGGTTCGGTTATAAAAACAAACAACAACCGGAGCCTAGCACAAAAATGTATTATGACGACTTTCGTATGACACTTGACAATAGTGACCTTATAACAAACAGTGGAGCGAAACGGGCGTCCGTGACATTTTCAGTGCATGCCCACATGCACTGTGTAATAAATCATCTGTCATGCTCCCTAATTTGCCAGGCTTTGTGGCACAGGATATGAGTAACTGATGCATTCTTCTCATTGTACAGTGTGCTACTAATGAGTGAGTCACACAAAACCGTATCTCTGACCCCACTACATGCTCACCATGCAAGTTATTAACCGTTTGGTGTGTAAGGCAGTCAGCTGTTTCAGCTGAGTTGCCTTGTCCAGTTGAAGTACAATGTGTAGCAGATAGCAGGAGTACAAAAACCTCACTCTCTCTCGCTGTCTGTCTGTCTGTCTCTCTCTCCCCCTCTCCCCACCCCCAGGAGTACAAAAACCTCTCTCTCTCTCTCTCTCGCTGTCTGTCTGTCTCTCCTCCTCTCCCCCCCCCTCCCCCACCCCTCTCTGTGTTGTATGCATATAGACTATCAGCATTTCGTACTTAGCTGTATTGTTCATTGTTTTGTCTTGATTTATTTTCTATAGGATAGCTTGTGGGATAGGCGAAACATTTCCTAAAATCTAAATGTTGTTTAACTTTAATCTCTCTCTCTCTCTCTCTCTCTCTCTTCCATTATAGAATGTTTTAGTCTCTTTCTCTCTCCCATTTCCACCCCCATTCTGGAGAAAGGAAAAAAAAAAAAAAGTTGTATGTATAGGGTATTCGAACGTACCCTTTCTCTCCTCATTTTCATGAAAACATGCATGTGCACGTGCGTACACACACACACACACACACACACACACACAAGCATTGTACATCTACTCACATGTTATTTTTTGTTGTCAGTTTGTCCATTTTAATTCGACCTACACAGTTCATGTGGTTGTTGCGGTCAAATCTGACATATATACACACAGTAGGAAAATTTATCAGTGATTAAGGACCCTGATTTTGGTTTTAAAAGCATCTTTGTGATTGATTCTGACAGGAAAAAAAATAGATTGGACGCTTATTTCAGCACATAATAATAATAATAATAATAATGAGTATTGTATAGGCGCTTTACCCAATTTCATGAATCGACTCAAAGCGCCGCGAACTGAACCCAACACGCACGCATACAGATAAACAACTGATCACTCAGCTTTCAATTAAAGGACTATATCACCACATCCACATGTATGGAAAAAAACTTGTTTTTCTGTGTTTTTTGGTTGGTGTTCTTTTTTTGTTTTTTTAACTCATTTTCTCTACCCCAAAGACCTCATTGTAGTGAAACTGGCCTGTGCTTTCAGTTGCAAGAGTGAATTAGCTATCTTTTCTTTGTTATGTTTCAGGGTTTTGGCATGGCTCATTCAGTACACACTGAAGAAGAAGCTTGGGGTCACCTTAAAAATTGGTAAACTTGGGCTGTTCGGCTTCAGCAAACTGCAGTTATCGATCCGCAGCGGTCTTGCCATCGTAAGTTGTGCATTTTGTTTGTTTTGGGTTATTTTGGTTTTGTGTTTTGGTGTTAAGTGTTTGTTGTTTTGTTTGTTTTGTTTTGTTGTATTGGTTTGTTTTTTTGTTTTTGTTTTTTTTTTTTGGGGGGGGGGGGTTGCTGTTGTTGTTTTGTTTGGGGTTTTTTGTTTGTGTTTGGATTTTTGTTGTTGTGTTTGGGTTTGGAGTTTTTGTGTGGTTTTTTTTTTTTTTTTTTTGGGGGGGGGGGGGGTCAATTTTGCAATTTGGGGTTTTTTTGGTGTTTTTTTTTTTTTTTTTTGGGGGGGGGGGGGGGGATGGGCAGATTGGTTTTGGGTTGTGTGTGCGTCCTTGTGTGTTTTGGGGCCATTTTCTTCATCCGACATTATCTTCATTGGTGGGTAAGATGAAAGAACGTGATTCTGCCAGTTAAGAATTTTTACTTTATAGATAGAAACTCAGTAGGACTGCCGGTAGGTAGTGTTCAGTCATATGTTTCCTTCCTTTTCATTAAATGGTTCATCATTCAGGTTACTCATTCAAGTTCACTACATACTGGTATACCGTTAAACTGCTCTCTCTCTCAAGTTCACCGCTTCTTACTGGTTATATCACATTTATTTAAACTGATCTCTCTCTCTCTCTCCCCCTCCCTCTCTCTCCCTCTCTCTCTCTCTCTCTCTCAGAATGTAGTAAGAAGCAACACAGGTCGACCTTTGATAAGTATTTGACATTGTACGCCATCGCCTTGAACTATTGACTAGGAGGACCAAGCGATTCCGGTTTGAAGGGACCATAATTTGTATAAAGTTCAGTCGGCTTTCACCAGGATATTGAGCACACTCACAACTAAGGCGACGGCCTAATAGCGTCTTCACGCATGAGGATTGATTCTTGGAAAGTGTCGGACTGTCTAGCGCGGCCCCCTGCTCGTTCTCCTCCCCTCCCCTTGGCCACTATACGCCATCTTCAGAACGCTTCAGTACGTGTACATGTAATGTTAAATGCATGAATGAGGTGTTCTGTTGGTCCCTGGAGTCTCATGTGGCGTTTACTCCATACGTTAGATTGTAGTTTTCGTGAGGTGAAAAGCAAAATCCCAACCCCTGGGAAATTTGTGTATAAAAACAGGGTCAGTGGGGCCTTTCATTAATTTTCTGTATGTGTCAAGAGCCGCTTTATTGTTCGGCAAATGGTTTGTCTGTTACAATAATAATAATGCAAGTAATGAGAGATTTATGGGGAGATGAATTCACTTTTCCCACCTTACAGTCCATATAGCTGACGGTAGTGGACACAGTATTGTGTGCACTTGACAGGCGGCTCGGGGGGACATCGGACATCGGGAGGGGAGCTGTCAGTAAAGTGATTGATGACCCAAGACACCGTCATTATACGGTGTCCGAGCGGGCTTTATACAGGCTTATGCCGCCGCGAAGTGTGCACAGTACCGAGCGACAGTTTGAACAGGGTCGTAAGGAGAGGTAGTCACTTTGTAAGGGCGGAATTTGTACATTCCTAGCAGTTGTTCGATATTCAGGTGTCGGAGGACCCGGAGAGAAACCCCAAAGAGCATACATGTATCTATAGCGTAGCTACATGCTCTCCGGAAAACCCGCATGAGCAGCCAAGGAGCCAGGCCAATCGGTACACCCGTACCATACACCACAGGTCGACCTGTGATTCAGCCCACGCTTCAACATGTCAGCGGTGACGGCTGATCAGTAACCCACCAATCCTGCTGAAGTCGGTTTGGCCAAAACAAAAAAATACCCGTGCTTACTGAACCCGACCGACCCTGTTTTTAGCCACCAACTCGAAACTTTATTTGTGTGTGTGTGTGTGTGTGTGTGTGTGTGTGTGTGTGTGTGTGTGTGTGTTTTGGGGGGGTAGGGGGGTGTTTGAGAAAGAAAACAAAACAAAAACTATTTAAAAACCCAAGAACAGACATTTTGATTTTTCCATTCACTTCGGCCTCTTTGTGTCGTCTGCTGTAGAAGAGCAACTCTGAGCCTGATGTCAAAAATGTGAGGCTGCACAAAAAAGTGTCAAAAAACGACTCACCTTCAAACCATCGGTCCTTTAAAAATATAAAAATGAATTTTAAAAGTTTTCCGACCTACCTACCCTAATTTGGAGGGGGGGGGGGGCATTTTGTTACCATACGCATTTTTTTTTTTTTTTTTTTTTTGGGGGGGGGGGGGGCTTACATGTTTTAGGGAAAAAAAAGACATCCACAAACCTACCAAGTTCGCAGTTGGTAATTGCATCACTTCCAGTTTGTAAAGCAGTAACTGAAGTTGGTTCAACAGAGGGGCAAAGACACTGAAATGAGATGCTAAACTCAAGAGACTTTAGATAGATGTCTACGCCTAGCCTAGACTAAATTGCATTATGATATGGTAATCATCAGTTTCAGAGTATTGATTGAAGTGCACTTGGCCTGTGAGTGTGCTGCACATTACCAGATGAAAACTTGCAGCCGCATTTCGCAGATGGTTTTTGTCCCCTGTGACGTATTGTATTTTGCTGAAACTGACACTATAATTCTGAAGTTAAATGCATACAGTGTATGTGTAGGTGTGTACATGTAACGGACTGCATGCAGCAATTGTGGGTGACATTTCCCACATGTTTTGCGTGTATATCCTCAAGAATAAGATCAATATTTAGCATTTGCCTTTTTTTTTTTCCATACAGCGCGGAGTGTCATATATAGAATTTTGAAGGCCAGCGTTATTTGCCATAAGGGCTCAGAGCAACACATGCCGACTACATTTTTGAACCTGTGCGAATGCCTTTCCAGTGTTCCCGGTTACGCACAGGTGTGCGTATTTGTACACGCAAAACTCTTAAATTGACGCACAAATTTGAGAACAGCGCGTCACAGGGGACGTACGTTTTGGTCTCGCGGTGACAAACAGTAAAACAGCAAACAACAAAAATGATTTGACTTTCAGACGTTTTCTACCAAAAGACCATGGACCCTCAAAACTTTCTAAAAGACCCTTGAAAATATGGAGAGAGGGTCCCTTGTATTTTTGAATCACATGAAACACTACCTTTCTGATAGTCATGTGTGGTATGCTAAGTCTGGGCAACAAACAGGCTTTCAAAGTCCGTAGGAATAGAATTGCTTGCTCTCCGTTATTTGTCTCATCATTAGTTTACGTGCATACGCGCATGTTACACTTATCAACAGTCAGCGCTTGCCTGTTGAATCAATATATTGTTATTGTTGGGGAAGAGAGCCACACTATGCAACAGGTTGGTTGACAAAAAAAATGGAGGTTGTACCGGTACTCAGGGAATTTTTTTTTTTCCACAACAGTTGCGTTAATACACATACGTCTTGAACACAAACACTGTTGAGAAAATACTTTTGTGTGCACTTTTTCAGTGTCTTTCTTCGTTTTTTAGGCTGGTTTGTTTGGGGTTTGTTTTGATTTTGTTGTTGTTATTTTTATTTTTTTGTTTGGGTTTGTTTTGTTTGTTGTTTGGATTTGGTTTTTTGTTTTAATTTTTTTTTAAATTTTATTTATTTATTATTATTTTATTTATTTTTTTTTTTTTTTTGGGGGGGGGGGGGTGGGAGGGGGGGGGGGCAGGTTTTTGATGGCTTTCGGGGGCAATTTTGAGGTAATTTTTCTCTCTGCCTTATGTTAGTACAGTAGTGCATAGTACGTACAGACTCCTATCTATAATTACATCTTTTCCACTACACAAATTCACAATATTGTAAGAGCAGTAAAAGTAGTGAGGGAAGCACCACTTCCCCAGACGTATGACAATATGAGACCTGTGTCTACTGATTTATGTCAAATGTAAAACGTGCACAGCTGGAGCATCTGATCGATATCAGCATAATTCTCCACTTACTTGTCAGTAGCTTGCAAGCCATGCAAATGCTACTGGCCTGGACTGTTGGCTTGCATAAAACAAAAACAAAATCATGGTGCAGCTCTCACTGTACATCATCATTGTTATTGTTTTCGTTGATGTACATCTGTGGTCTTGTGCAAAACTGCCAAAGAAACAAAAAATAAGGGAAGGAATAAAGGTCAGAATACAAAACGTGAAAAAAAAAAAAAGGGTGTAGAGAAGTATGTGAAGAGTGTTTCCAGGTCAGGGTGTGTGGGTATTGGTGGTGGTGTTTTCTTTCGTTTTTTTCGTTCGTTTGTTTGTTCGTTCATTTTCTTTTTTCTTTTCCTTGTTATGTGTATTGTGTTTTTTTTGTGTGTGTTTTTTTTAATTTTTATTAATTTCTTTTTTGATATATATAATTATATACACATTTCATAGAAATAAAGAAAACAAGACAACAAACAAAAGCAAAAAAGGGAATTTTTTTTTTTTTAAGCATGTCATTGAAGTTTGTGTGTGTGTGAGTGTGTGTGTGTGTTTATATTTTTCTTAGTACGGCAGAATACTGACAAGTGCTGAAAAATACTGACATTTGTGTGAAATACCGGTAGTACTGACAGACACTTTTGGAGGGTTTTACACCTCTGCTAATCCTTTTCAACCGGCGCCTTTAGCACACTTTATACCGCGCACGAGTATCCCATGTTCTTTACCCTTTCTTCGGTTTTGACCCTGTACGCAAAAATCAGACAAGCTGAACGGCTCCTTGGCGGCTCTTACCGCAGCAAACACGAGTATGATCAAAAATGCAACACTGCCACCAAGCCAGCTTTAAATCCATCCAGACATAAATTAATTATGGTTTTCTTTTGTTTTTAGTGGCCACTGGCGCAGAGCCCCAAACTTACTTGGTAGCAATTGAGTTAACGCTTCATTTACACTGCGCATACCGCACAATTGATTGACCCAGTGTGCGTCGTCACAGCCGACGGCGGCACAGTGCCTTCTTTTAAGAAGCTCTGTTACAAACACGCCAGCTCTTGTGTCGGCTAAGTTAATCGATCTGGTGGTTACGCCAGCCGGGTCGTATCCTGGTACGGTTTTACCCGCGATTCTCCGGCAGTGCGGATTTCTGGCAGGCAGGCAGGCAAATTCCGTGAACTGGAATCTCCCGACTGAACTGCCCCGGTGCTGTGTGGCGCGGTCTTTGTCATAATACGCTTTTACAGTCAACAGCTTGCGCCATCCCCGTACCGGGGGCCGAATCGTTAACACTAGGCCCCCGCAACCACGGCCAAGTCGGGCTAACCGAGACCGAGCCGAGATAAGTAATAGCTAAGAAGGAAAAACATTAAAATACTCGGTGACAAGGAAAGTGGACAGTTGCGAACAACTTTGAGGTCCCCGTGCTATTTCACAATGTGCACAGAAGCGAGGAATTCTGTCAAATTCACCGGCACAGTGAATTTTTAGCATGGCTCGGAGATTATTGTGCGTGGGAGTGATTTCCCTTGAAAACAAAAGCAGACGTTTTTTTCCCGGGGGAATTTCGGTCACACCTGTCAACAACATCGTCTCCTCCAAAACCAGGGTATGGTATTATTTTGTTATGCTAACAACATTATACAGCTTAGCGAGGCGTTTCCAAATAATTAGGTGCTCTTGAACATTATGCAGCGTGAAATTAACGTCTGCTGTAAAGGACGTTAAACACCTAAACACCCACGTACTTTCTCTTTCGTGTAGTTTACAAATAAAGCTGATGAGCATGATTGAGAACGGTAAACTGATAAACGGTAAAGCATCAGAGCTGGTTCTGAAACCTGTCCTGCAAAGGTACAAGTTGAAAGAGAGAGAGAGAGAAATTTATTTGTTTAATTATTTATTTTAATGGTCATAACCAACTGACACTATAGGAAAGACATTGCCGGCGCGGGAGAGATAAAACTTGATGCAGCTACAAAGAAACTGCCTCAACGTTCATCTTTTCTGTTATTAATGCCTGAAACCAAAGACAATATGTCATACCTGTAGCGTTCTCAGAGAGCGTTGTCAGCTGTTTGTAAACCACGTGAAAGATAAAGTGCAGGCGTACAGCAGAGGGGTGGGTGTTCGGGTGTTTAACGTTCTTTACGGCAGACTTTAATCATTTTCGCGCTGCATAACGTTCAAGAGCACTTGATTATTTGGAAACGCCTTGCTAAGCTGTATAATGTGAGCATTACAAAATAATACCGTACCCTGGTTTTAGTTTCTTTGTAGCTGCATCAAGTTTTATCTCTCCGGCGTCGGTAACGTCATTCCTTTATGTCAATTGGTGCGTCTTTGCTAATTGATTCTAAACTTCAGTCATTGCTTACTACATAGCATTTTCTACCTATCTCTAAATGTGCCTTCGTAGCTGCTGACAGTGACTTTCTTAATTATCGCCTGTTCACAGGATCATTTATACTCTTAAAAGAATGCAATCTTTTCATCAGCTTCGCAGCAAGCAAAGATCCTCGTATATAGGATCATTGCAGCAAGTTGGTTATGATAATAATTATTATAATTGTTTTCTCTCTCTTCAGTATGTATACCTTTGCAGGACAGCTTTCGGAACCGATTCTGATGCTCTAGGCCTACCGATTATCAGTTTTCTGAGTCAATTCTCATTAGTGGCCATCAGCTTTATTTGTAAACTACACGAAAGAGAAAGTACGTGGGTGTTTGGGTGTTTAACGTCCTTTACAGCAGACGTTAATTTCACGCTGCATAATGTTCAAGAGCACTTAATTATTTGGAAACGCCTCGCTAAGCTGTATAATGTTGTTAGCATAACAAAATAATACCGTACCCTGGTTTTGGAGGAGACGATGTTGTTGACAGGTGTGACCGAAATTCCCCCGGGAAAAAACGTCTGCTTTTGTTTTCAAGGGAAATCACTCCCACGCACAATAATCTCCGAGCCATGCTAAAAATTCACTGTGCCGGTGAATTTGACAGAATTCCTCGCTTCTGTGCACATTGTGAAATAGCACGGGGACCTCAAAGTTGTTCGCAACTGTCCACTTTCCTTGTCACCGAGTATTTTAATGTTTTTCCTTCTTAGCTATTACTTATCTCGGCTCGGTCTCGGTTAGCCCGACTTGGCCGTGGTTGCGGGGGCCTAGTGTTAACGATTCGGCCCCCGGTACGGGGATGCAGCTTGCGCTTGCTTCGCCACAGCCGTTTGAACGCCGAGTGACAGGTGCATGCTGAAATCTCTTAGCGTGTATCGCCGAAAACAAGAATTAGTATCAGTTATTTCGAACGATCGCTTTGTCACAGCTCGAAGCGATTGCTTGCCAGTGCTGCAACTGCGGTAGAGTCATACAAGCTGTCAGTGTAATAAAGTGTATGCATTGAAAAAAAAAATCTTGTTTCCGAAGAATTTAGGTTAAAAAATAGGATCGGATTTCTCAGTGCATGTGACGGATATTTAGGGTAGGTTTTTACGAGGATTGCGCTAATGTGAAATTAATTTGGTCAAAATGATTTTGAGTTTTGGCATCGATTCAGAATTCTCTCTCTCTCTCTCTCTCTCTCTCATACACACACACACACACACACACACACACACACACACACAGAGACAGAGTCATTCATTTTCTACGTGTCGTTTTCTGAGTGGTGATATCAAAGCAGCTGATTTATGCTAGCCACGCTGCTGTCCAACTCGTGTTGTGACACGTCATCCAGAAAAGGAATTCTAGCATAAAGATGAGTCCTCTCATTAGTTATTACAGTACAACCAATCACACGCTACATGTAAATTGATGCGCCTGTGGCTTCCAGCCACGAAAGTTTATATCGAACGCCCTTTGTTTTCGCAATATCACTGCGGCGTGGCCTTTTTGTTTCGCATAATTTACTAGTTTGCCGGGGGAAAAAAAAAGGTTACGAGAGGCCGGTTGGGCGGTGGGCTGGGGGGGGGGGGGGAGGGTGAGGTGTCTGCGACCGTGCTTGGGAACGGGGAAGGAAGGGGGGGGGGTATTGCCAAAGATTCAATTAAATTCAATTAACGGGGTTGTGTTGAATCAATACAGGTTTACTTCCCTCAGAATGTTCAAATGAAAACAGACACGCTCCTCGATGTTCTGTCTGGCGGTGTGTTGCAGAAGGGGGGGTGGGGGGGAGGGGGGGGGGGAAAGATGGAGGTCTGCGACCGTGGTGGAGAACGGGCAAACTGATGTTCAGCCAACAATACTGAAACAATAAATGCAGTTCTAAATTCCAAAACTTAAATTGCTGAGCTGACCCTTCGCAGCCACGTCAGTGATTGTAAGGTGTTCATGGCAGTGTGTGAGAGAATTCGCGTGATTCACATGAGCCGGTAGGTGTCGGGTTCAGTTCGCGGCGGTTTGAGCCAGTAAAGAAATCGGGTAAATCGCCTACACAGCCGAACTCACTTTTTATTAGTATTACACGCTCACACACATCGCACACACACACACACACACACACACACACACACGCTATCGCAAACCTCTGACCCCCCCCCCCCCCTTCCCTCCGCAACTTCACCACAGACAAACAAACACACGGTGCAGCAAAAACTGGGGCGCCAGTTGGTGCTGCACGAGGCATGTAAACAAAGCTGGGGTAACGCCGCGTAGCCGACACACACGGCAAAGTGGAGTGCACCTTGAGGCGAGCTGCCCCTCGGCGCCCCTCCAACTTGTAAACGGCCGTCCGTCTGTTGTTAGCACGGATTAGCAGACCGCGCGCAGTTGTGGAGAAGGTTTGCAAGTGTGTACAGCCGCGAGCGCCGGCTTGATCTAATCCGCGCGGCGCGCGAGTGCAAGTCAGCTGGTCGGACTGTCAGTCAAAACTGTTTTTACTGATAAACGCTTCCCTGTTTCCCTCTGGCTGTGTGAAATGGGCCTGTCTGTGCTAACTTGTCCATCACAGCTAAGGATAAATCCAGTGTGGCCCACCTGTCAGTCTGTCTAGATTTGATAGTGTTCAGGTGGGTGGTTTGGTTAGAGTAGCAGACTACTACTCCCCCTCCCAACCAGCCTTCTTCAAACTGCTCTTATTGTTAGGGCATCGGACGCAAATTACCCTGGCAGCCTGTCAGTCTTTTTGCTGCAGAGAATCCCCCCCCCCCCCCCCAAAAAAAAAAAAATAATAATAATAATAATAAAAAAATAAAAAAATGGATTATTATATTTTGACATTCATCCTGGCAGTCTCAGAACCAGTTTTTGACAATGGTATGACTCTTAAAAAGAAATGTACGAGAACAAATCAGCTATGTACACAAATGATACTAGTGTTCAATATAAAAAAAAAAAAGTCAAATCTTGCTTTTTTTCTTTCTTTTTAAAATTGTATTTACTACACAGCTTTTGAAATGGCCGCAGTGTAGGGAGAAAAAAAATTAATCCTTGCTAAACACAGGAGTCGACAGAGGATCGAGTGCTTGTTACACTTGTCGTGCACTTGCGGCGCAGTTCAACAAACCCCTCCTGCCCGCTCGTCTGTTTGTTAGTTGACATGTCGTGCACATATCACCAGCTCTCTTTACCTTTAGCCCGGACAGGGGATAACCAACACAGCATGGAGTTGTTCTGGTGTTACTCAAAAATGACATGGGTAGCGGGTTGGTGGGCGTTTGGGTGTTTAACATGTTTTTCCACCACATAAGGGTGATATCAGAGACGGGGCAATGAGAAAAAGGCCAGAACAAATATTTGGTCCCAGCTGGGATTCGAACCCACAACCTGAGCATTGAAAGTCCAACACTCTACCGTTTGGCTATCCCGGCTCCCTGACATGGATAGCCCTTTGGTAGAAAACAGTATATTCAAAATATCAAATTCAAATTACTTTATGAATCCCAGAAGGGAAATTATAGGCCACCATAAAACATAATAATAAGAAGAAATAATAATAACAAACAAAACTTGCACTAACAGAAGCCTCACCTATGTAAAACTTAAACTTCACACACACACAAATGAAAGTCTTGTGACCTCACACACACACACACACACACACACACACACACACACACACACACACACAAACCCTCGCATACCAGTACATGTCTTTAACACACTCGCACGCACACACGCACACTTGGGAGCGATTCAGTGATGTAGTTAAAGAAACAGTTGCTGCTATTACAAGACTTGATATAGAGAGAAATCTCTTTTGGAACAGTTTGGCTTGTGACTGCGCCTGTCTGCCCAAACCTTAGAGATTAGTACAACTCTGAACGACACACACTGACATTTGATGGCCGCGCAAATGAGGATAACTCAGCCCTCTGTATACAGCGTCTGCCATGTTTGTTGCTTGTCAAGGGTGACTGTGCCACAGGGTGGTGGTTTGAAAAAAATAAAAAGAACAAAACAAAACAATGTGCAGTTGACTGCTTGGTTTATTGTCTATCAGCATAATTATTGCCCATTTGACATATCATCCAGTCAACTTCCAGATAGACTTGCAAAATGCTTCTTTATAAGTGGACTCCTCCCCACCCCCACTTCCACTAGTTTCAGGATGTCTCATATACTCTTGTGCCAGGACATTGATACTACACTGGTCGTACATTTCACACAATAGATCATCTGCTGTGTGAAATGTACGACCTGTGTAGTGTCAGTGTCCTGCCGTCTGAGATGGCAACAGATGAAAATTATCATGAGCCAGGCAAACTCTCCACTGTTAAAATATTATCCGTGGACTGTAGTCCTGAAACTATAATTACATGAGGGGGGGGGGGGGGGGGTGTTTGGGGGTTTAACGTCCTTTTCCACCACATAGGGTGATATCAAAGACGGGGCAACGATGAAAAAGCCAGCACAAATATTTGGCCCCAGCCGGGATCGAACTCACGACCTGAGCATTAGAAGTCCAACGCTCTACCATTCGACCACCCCGGCTCCCCTATAATTACATGACAATACAGTACAATACATACATATGCATGTTTCAAATATATGACTTTATTTAGAGAAATCTTCAAAATCTTAAGAAAATGTCCTTGCCATCTTCACTAAACTGAGGCGAAACAGGTAACGTGGTTTTACCCGATAGCAATTTATAGGAGACACTTCTGAATGAAAGAGCACTGTGAAAACTTCCTGTTGTCTTCACTAACGCTTATGCTGACATTGACAGGCGTTGTACATGTATCAGGTAACACAGGACTTCACCTGAGAAAAATTGACAGGGGATTTGGTCTAGTGGTTAAGGCATCTGACCGGATCCTGAGCTGCCTGGTTCAAGTCCCCGGTGGGCAGGAATATGGTGGGATTTTTCCAAAATCCGTCAAATCCTTGTGCAGACTCGTTTGCGGTGCCTGTCTCGCCTTCGTGTACACACGCACGCACATGCATCAAGTGTGCACGCTAAAAATCCCACGTTCATCTTTCAAAGAAGAGTAGGATGTGGCCGGTGTCGTGCTAAACAGAAATACTGTCGCACGCACCAGAGTGAATAGCAGGGTGGAGGTTTGCACATGAAGTAGCGCTTAGCAAGTTAGCGGCAGCAGGCTTTCACTGCTTCGTCCTCCAGCCCTGCGGCGCCGTGAGCATTTCAGCAGAGACGGATATGTGTGCCGAGGAGAAGTCTACCATACCATACCATACTTTTGACTCAAAGTAGCACTAGCAAAACTGGCTGCCATTTTGAATTGCACCCGTCGTCCGCGGGCTCGGAAACTGAAAGCAACGCCGACCTGTCTAGGTGAGAAGGAAACTGTAGTTCACCGCAGGAGGGGGTGGAAAGGGCGGGGTGTAGAAAGGAGACCTTTCACTGTGCGTCTTCAGCTTTGTCCTTGGTGTGGTGGTGTACATGTACATGTAATGTGACGCGTTAAACAGGTCGGTAAGAGTCGCGGAAGTACAATCAGGAAGAGCAATGTTATTGGTCAGTCGGAGGGAGGGAATATATAATAATGCATGGCAGGAGTGTGTGTGTGTGTGTGTGTGGGGGGGGGGGGGGGGGGGGCTATGAGCTGAGGCGTGAAACGGAGGTGAGAACCTCTTGACACGTAGCTGTTGAGAAGATTAGATTGTGTAACTTTTTCCCCTCTCTGTTTCTTTACGGAAGTCATGGCTTCCAAACGGGCACAAAGCATTGAAAGTAGGAGCCTCTCACGCACTGAATTTAAAAAACAAAACAAAACAACATGTAGATGGAAGATGAAACGCAGGCGTGCTGACTCAACAGAGCACATATTACAGGCTTATATAATATTGCACGTATAAGAGAATGAAAGTTGTTGCTGAATGTGTTTGATCAATGCGCAAAAAAACAGTCACCTGTGTCAAGTTACCGTATCAGAGGCCACCACGCAGTATGCTCTTTTCATAGTCTTATCATATACTTTTTGGCCTAATTTTTGTTCTAGTGAAAGACAGGCGTTCAGTGATGGCCTGCCCAGACAAGCAAGAGAATTGCACAGAATGCCTGATTTCTTCGCATTAACTAGAGGCCAGGGCCACAGAGTTTAGAGTATTTCAGTGGTCACTATGTCCAAAATAGGGATACACCTTCATTTGCGAACAGCTTTACAGCTTTGTCAGTGGTCTCCATCCCATCCTTGTACGTTGGTTACACAACACTACATGTATTAGCTTTCAGGGCATGCAGTAACAATTCTGATAAATATAGTACATTTTTGCCTCTTTTTAAATTCGTGTGCAGAGTTAAAAAAAAAAAAAAAATGGTAATCTGGCACTGCTTGTTGACTTTGTTAAAAAAGTTTCCTGCCAGGTAATACTAATAGTGAAAAGAGTGAAAAATGAGCCTGGCATGTGGACTTCATTCATTCGTGCATGGCTTGCACAAGAACAAGCAGATGACAGAGGAATGAGGGGGGGTAGGTGGTCCCCGCTAGCCGTGCGAAAAAGTGGAATATTGGAGTTTTGTTTCAAATTATTCTACACACGAGTCTTTGGCTGCTGGATTTTTGTGATTTTATTTATTTATTTTATTTTATTTTGTTATTTTTGGGGGGGTGGGGGTGGGGGGGGTGTGTGAATTTTAAAGCATGCCTATGGTGTCATGCACTGCGTTATGTTTTATAGGAATATATAGCATTTTCTTTGAAATCCGTGTCTGCACTGTGTAGCCAGTATATGCGCCAGGACATGGATGCTACACTGGTCCTTCATTTCACACAGCAGATGGCAACAGGTTCATTATCACGGGCCAGGCAAACTCTCCACTGTTATAATACTATCCGTGGTGTGATGTTTCCGTGGCGGCACTGGTGTCATGTTTTACACCTCCGAGAACTGGTGATGCTGCTGACAGTACGAGGGCTTGCCCGGTGTCATGGCGGCTTTGGAGTGTCAAGAGGAAATGGTGTTCTACATTAATTTTCTCGCCCTCCCACCTCCCTTGCTTTTTGTTGTTGGCCGTTTGGTGTGTGTGCTTTCCTATTGTTAATTGTCTGTTGCTGTTTTGAAATTTTTTTACATGGACATTATGCCTAGAAAACAATTCATCTTTTGTCTCCCCCTCTACCTCCTACACCCCCCCCCCCCCCTTAATAATAATAATAATAATAATGAGTATTGTATAGGCGCTTTACCCAATTTCATGAATCGGCTCAAAGCGCCGCGAACTGAACCCAACACGCACGCTCACGTGAATCACACACATTCTCTCACACCGGACATAAACACATTACAATCACGTGGTGCGAAGGGTCAGCTCAGCTATTTAAATTTCGGAATTTAGAATTGCATTTATTTTTCAAATTTGGTGGGCTGAACATTTCCAAAGCAGAGGGGGAGGAAGCCGGAGTACCCGGAGAGAACCCCCGACGATCGGCCCGAATGAACGGTGCCACATACGAGAAGGAAAAATTCTTTGCCCCGAGTGGGACTCGAACCCCTGACCTCTCGCATTGGTGACAGGTCTCTTAACCACTAGACCACCGACCGCACCTTCCAAAAAAAGAAAAAAAGAAGTTCTCTTAGTTGTGATTTTTTTGAGTCTTGTTTCCTTCAAAATCAAAATAATTCCATTGTAAACTGACTTTACTGTCTATTGTATCCATTCTTCAGTTTGCGTTGCTTTAGTTCCATTAGTGGTTTTAAAAAAATTATATTAAACACTTTTCTTCCAAACAAACATACTGCTTTGGGGTGTACATATATGTACTACAATGTAGTACATTCTCAGATTTGACAACACCAGTTCACGGCTAAACACCCCTTCGGCTCTGATCTCTATCGCTTTGGTAGCGGGGAAAAAAATAAATCTTCCCTCAAGCCTATTGTCCGTGAGAGGAGCCCTAGGTAAAAAGTCCATTAAATTATTCAATGGCATAGACTGCACTGTGACGTAGGAGAGACAGGCCAAACCGTGTCGTAACTTAACCCGGCACTTAGACACATTAATTTAGCCGCCGCGGACAGATATTGCACACAGACTGTGATTGTGGTCTTTGTAGCAACCTCCGTTGTTTTTTTTTTTGTTGTTGTTGTTTTTTTTTTTGTTTTTTTTTTTGGGGGGGGGTCCTTTTTTTTTTTTGACGGGGGGGGGGGGGGGGGGGGGGGGGTAGTAATTTGTGCTGACTGCTTAAAGTTAAAGTAATAGTATGCACTTGTGTGGGGGTCAGATTCATGGCTTTCTCTAGTGTTCGCTCATTTATTGTATGTACATATATTTGTATCATTTTTATGTGTATTCATATATTCCTGGCTAAGTATTTGTGCGTTTATTTCTTTGTTTATTGATGTAGGATATTTTGCTGGAGGAGAAGGGATGGGAATAGCTTAAGAAACAATTATGTAGATGTGAAATGCACTTTGAATTTCTGAACTTATTTTTGCTGTAGTTTTTGCTTTGACATGCACTGGTAATTTGCAGGGCAATGACCCATAATGCCTGCAAATAAGGTCTCATAAAGTCTGCTCAGTTATTATGAATTTTCTTATTTTTAGGGGGTTGGAGAGTAGGTTGGGAGGGGGGGGAGGTGGATATGTGAATGATCTAGTTTTGGTGTGTGTTTGTTTGTTTGTTTTGTTGTTGTTGTTTTTTCACAGAAGATTATTACAAACTATGTGGTGTGTGTTCTGTATTTATATAATTATTGTTTTCATCATTGTTGTTATTCTTTCAATCATTCATGTCTGTTTCCAGGAAATTGATCGAGTATGGCTTTCGAGTTCCTTCTTCAACCCAGATATCAGGTATGTTCCCACAGGCTATTTCGTCTGAGCATCTTACATTATGCATGTGTCTTGAATGACATTAGATACTGCAGCTAAAATCAACTGATTTTATTTTGAAGGATATAATTATGCCTTCTTTTTTTTTTTTTTTTTCTTTTCTTGTGCACACTGTCAACAAGAAGAAAATATTATAATGCATGATGGTGGAGATGAGGATGATGGTAAGATGATGCTATGGAGGTCCGTGTGGTTTGGGACTGCAGGACAGGGCCACATTCCACTCTTCCTGTCATAAATATCCCTGCACTAACCAGGCCCGGGAACTACGGCACCTGCGGTGCCAGCCATGTAATCATCCACATCATAAGACGTGTCATACCAAGGGAAGCACCCCTAAAGTCGCACCCATGAAGTGGATGAATCTCGGCTGTGTGGCAACAGCCTGCCCATTGGGCCCTTAGCATACCTGCTCTGGGTAGGAGCCGACCTAGGTAGGAAAAATCCCGCTTGCCTCGGCTGGGACTCGAACCCGGGTCTCCCGGTCCATGGTCCGAAGTGCTAACCACTGCACTATGGGGGCCGGATAGGCAGCTGGTTCCAGACCGAGACGTATGATCGTGGCGTCAGTGTGCAAAAGGTTAAACGACACCAAAATTTATACTCAACTTTTGCTTATTGCTATTAGCAAACTTTTTAAAGATATTGTCATAATGACAACTCAGGTTTTGGACTGATACGGAACGCTTGATTACTGTAGTAGTGGTACTGTACGATTTTGCAGGAAGCCGCTGGTGCTGTGTGTTCAAGATATTCGCATACAGGCCAACGTGGGTCACGAAGGAGAGGGTGGAACTGCAGGGGACAGTGGGGCTGCAAGAAATGGCAGTCAGGGAGGGAGGGGGAGGGCTGGGGGAGGGGAAGGGGGGGCAGGAGAAACCAGCCGACTGACCGGCGTCCTTGCTAAGGTGCTACTTTTTGGACAGGTGAGAATTTAAATGCACACACACACACACACACACACACACACACACACACACACACACACACACACACACACACAGAAAATGCCTTAGCCTGTCTGTAAATCCCTGGTCAGACAACACTTGTGCATGAATTGCTTGTGTGTGTGTTTCCGTACAAGCTGAGATTTTTTTTTTTTTGAAGTTGCAGGCTAGAAATAGTTTATGCACAGGGAATTTCTGCTGAGGGTTTCAGGTGGGAAGGGTGTTATGTGAATGGCTTCATACAAAGATATGCATGAGCTTGGAGATAATTTTTGGTACTTGTGTAACAGAAGAGTGAAAATTTTGGCCAAAGAGAGACAACTCTTGTAAGCTGTATCACAGCAGATAGTTTACCGTGCGAACAGTTCTACTAGTGACATACACACCACATGATCAAAACTGATTGTCTTCTGTCTTTGCTTTTATGTCAATAGGGTTTTGTACGAACGAACACTTTTATTGATAGGTCTATAGGGTTTTGTATGAAATACATGTTTGTCTCTGCTCTGTACAGTTTTGCGGTCTTCGTGTTCAAAACCTGACAGTCATGCTGCTGAAGACCATGATGCCAGACAGCCTTGTCCATATGACAGCCAGTGAAATTGCCCTCGATATTACCATCATCAACGAAAGGTTGGTGTTGGTATCCTTCACTTTGGTGTGACGTGATCCCAGTCGGCCACGGAACATAGACAATATAACTGTAGCCAGAATATGCAAACGGAATTTGTTGTGCACTGAGTAGTACATGGAGCTGGTTCATGAAAAGGGTTCATGTGTAACTGTGACTCTTCTTCTGCGGTTGATTTGACCGGTTGCGTCAGATCTGCAGGACAGTCACCATGTCGAATCCCCGCAGTCTTCTCCAGGTCATGACGGCTGCCCCAAAGCTGTATCTGTAGCTGTGCGTCCTCTGGCCAAATTTGATGCCGTAGAGCATCATGGGCAGGACAGTATTGAAGGATGTGTTCTAGGATCTGGGATCCAGTGCCACATGGACATTCGTCAGTGTGGACAATCTTGAGTTGGTTGAGGTGACTCAGTAGTCTGCAGTATAACTGTAACAATTGAGTGAAGTTAGAATTTAGAATTATTGCACAGGATAGAAATATAACTGTCAATCACAAGGTCTTACATTTGTGTGTGTGTATCATTGTTTCAGTTACATCATCAAAACGAACCTCAACAGTGTCCTCTTCAAAGCATTGCGGAGTGCTCCTGGGGTAAATATTCATAAGCTATTTGAAAAGCTAACAAAGATGGCACACTAACAGGCTAGTTCAGAAACTGCTTTAAAATGAGTGTATACATTTGCAGGTACTTGCAACTGCAGTATCAACAGCCCCACAACTCCTCTCCAGATTTTTCTTGAAACCGTGCGGCTGAATTTTAGCTGATTGATAATCAGCCATGCACATCTAACTTAGATTTATTTGACTTCTGATGGAACTTGTTTTCAGGACACTGACTCACAGAACTGCCTTGCTGAGTTGTCTGTCACATTGCACATGGAAGCCAAGTCGGACACAACTCAGCCTCTACAGCTCAGGGTAAGTCATTCTCACTCTGTGTGTGTGTGTGTGTGTGTGTGTGTGTGTGTGTGTGTGTGTGTGTGTGTGTTTGGATGAGTGTGTGTGTGGTTGGGGGGGGGGGGGGGTCTCTGTGTGAGTGTGCATGCTTGGAAGAGAGAGTGACCCTGTTGAATAGTGACTCTTTTCTGATTTTTTTTCTGATTTGTGTTCTGCTCCTTTTTTTCAGACAGTTGTTGGCCAGGTGTTTAAACCTCAGATGATGCTGACAGAGGGTGAGAGGGATTATGTTGTTACATCTGTCTTTGTTAGCCCATTTGCGTTCATGTTTCACCATGCAAACTGTTTGAATACTTTGAGTCTGATTTGAAGCTTTTATTTCCTCACTTCCTTCTACATGCAGTTCACTTCAAAGATCAGCTGTACACCTGTATGATCCAAGTAAATGAGACTCACTTTGTTTGAGTGTTGTTGTTTTATTATTTATCACCGTCAGTATAGATCTTGTCACTAATCATGCTTGACTTTTTCTTTTCATTCAGGATTTCTTCAGAGTTTACCCAAGCTCCAGTCCACAGCATCACAAGGGCAAGACAATGTCACAGGTATAGTCCGTTCGCTAAAAAGAAAAAGAAAAAAAAGTTGTTGTTTTTGTTGTTGTTGGGGTTGTTTTTTGTTTGTTTGTTTGTTTGTTTTTTTTGTTTTTTGGTTTGTTTGTTTTTTTTTTTTTTGGGGGGGGGTCAAAGTATTTAGTTTATGAAAAGTCTTAAAGCACCATGCCATTTTCAGAGACCCAGCTGGATGTGGGGTTTTTTTTTGGTTTTTTTTGGGGGGGGGGGGGGGGGGGGGGTTGTTTTGTTTTACTGTATATGTTGTAGTTTTTGCTCCGTACATAAGGGTTTTTACGCCAGTTAGATCAAACTGTAGGGTTTGTTTACCTCTATCAGGCCCCATATTTCGATGTAGGCAAATCACGGGATTGCCCCTGACCATGTGACACCCTGCACATACACAGCATGCCTTTTGCTTCCACGGCAGGGGTACTGGACATGCATATGCAACATTCAAATGTCACTTTATATCGCACGTGCCAGGTACAATGGAAACGTGCCAGGCTAGATCATGGAGGCCTTGTTAGGGCTTTTGTATTATTTTTGTCACGGTTCACTAGTCACCCCAAGGTGATAGATTGCTGGGGAACCAAAAAAAAAAAAAAAAGGAATTTGTTTGGGTCTTTGAGTCAAGCACAATTTTTCTTCTGACAATGTCGAAGGAAAGTGTATTGTCTGCTGGATGCTTTCATATTTTCCGGTTTTCATTCTGGCAGTTCAGTTCTCAGTTTGTTAGTGCATGAGTACTCAGTTACTGCGGTAACTTTATTTCTAATGCATCTTCACGCAGTGCTGTGAAGTACTGGTCGTCCTCTGTCTCAGTTCAAAAGGTTATTTGGTTTCTTTTTTAAATGTGTGCAACTCTGTCCTTCACCCAGAACCAGACGACGAAGAATTGTATCAGGAGGGAACTCAGCCAACAATACCAGCAAAACTCCGCTTCCTGAAACAGTTGGTGAGTGAAAGCATAATCATCTGGCAATTTTTTTTTTTTTTTTGTTGTTGTTGTTGTGAAATTACAGGGCTGATCAATACTCAATACTCATTAAAATACTCTGAAACTTTTCATAATATGCCAGATGTAGTCTCTTTTTTTCTCTCTCTTTTTTTTATTTTTTTTTTTTATCGGAGCTTTGTTTTGTAAGGGGAAATTTTTCTTTTGATGGATTCAGTTTCTGAATCATTTTCTTGAACAAGAAAATATTTCTCCTCTGTGTGTGTGTGTGTGTGTGTGAGTGCTTGCATGCGTGTGCGCGCGCGCGCGTGTGTGTGTGTGTGTGTGTTGTTTTTTTTTTCTGTTTTAGAACTATCATCCTAGTATATTTTGCAAGGAAAAAGCGATTTTTGTTTGTATGTTTCAATTTCAATTTTTTTTTCATCATTTACAGCGAGCTGTCAGTTTTGAAGTGTTGGAACTGGATGTAAAGATTGTCCGAGAAACAAAACAAAGGTAAATGCCTTGATACCTGCTTTTCAGGCTTACTAATGTATTTCAGACGACTCATTTGGTGACTGCAGCTGGCAGGAAGAGTGCTTACCGTTAACACTTTCAGTGGTGAGAAAACCAGCTCAATCTGAGCGCCAGGGTCCCCAGTTGGGACGCTCACATTAACAACACTGGGTCTTTCATGTCCCACATAGGGGATCGCCAGCTTTCCATTTTTATTCTCAATCATGACGCCAGAAACTACGAATCCAAATACAGAGCTAGCAAAACTGTTTATTTGTGGTCAAAGGAATGCAATTTTTGCTAGTTTGCTGTTGTCAAGGTCATTACTAGAGCATGGTTTTGAAGCTCTCTGGCTCTGCTGTCTCTTGCACCATGACGTCTGCTCCAGTGTTCCCCATGGTTGAAAAAAGTGAGGGTCACCTGGACCCCCATTTCCAAAATTTTGGGGGTCAAATTGAAAATTTGAGGGTCCTGGTGACCCACATTTCGCAGCAACTAAATTTTCAACTATCCTGCTCTGCAGTGCAGATAAATACATAATGGGCAGTTATCACACACTGCCGACGAAAACACGCGAACGCCAGCCGCCAGCCATTGAAGTTGCCACAATGCGCATGCGTGTTGCAAAGGGAAACCACCGAAACAACTTCCTCCAGTTTGCCGACTTCCTGTCATCTGCTCTGTCGTCTGCTAGAGAAGGGAAAGCCTAGTAAGCCTCCAGAAATGTGCGTCCCCACTTAAAAAAACGTACGTCGCCAGTTATGCACAGATTTTCAAATTTGTGCGTTCTTTTCACAGTTTTGTGCGTAAAAACGTACATTTGTGCGTCAGTGGGGAACACTGCTGCTCCATGTCATGCTGGCAGGAGGGAGACAGAAAAGATGATGAGATACTCGCTCAGACAACTGCCTTTATTCAGTAATGTCACAATGTTGCACGGTGTTTTTCTGCTTTAGATTTTTGTTATAATTTATTCCCAGCAGCCGACACATAGGTTGTGTCATAGATAATAACTCTTAGCATGGAGAGAGGTAATCTGTGTGTACCTGTTCCCGTAACTCCTACCAGTTCACTCCCCTTGATATCTGACTATGAAGTCGGATGGTTCACCCTAGTCCCTGACAAAGAATTACAGTGAATTCTTGAAGCTTGCTTTTTAACTGCACTAAAAGTACTCATAGAGGACTAACTAATCTGTAAGTTTGAGTAAAAATGACAAAACATGAGCCTAGACTAGCTAGAGTGTGGAGTGGTGGTATTTTGGAGCACTGTTGTCCAAAATGGCTGAACTCGTAAGACTTGAGGGTTTACTTGACTCCCAGGAAATTAAGAAACAGTCAGTTTGTAAGAGCAGTCAGACTTCAGCTTTTAAACCATAATTATGCTGTTTTTCTGCAGGAGTTTGTCTGTGTCCCTGAAACACTTCCACGCCTGTTTGAGCAGCAGCCTAACATCTCAGCGACTACTAAACTTCAACTTCACGTTGACATTGGAAGGTATGATGTGTGTAATTTAGTTCAGAAAACTGTAGACACAGTAGAATAGATCTCTACACTTGTTCGCATACGGTGTGGAAGAAGATGCATTATATACATTGATTTATAATAATAATAATAATGAGTATTGTATAGACGCTTTACCCAATTTCATGAATCGGCTCAAAGCGCCGCGAACTGAACCCAACACGCACACTCACGTGAATCACATGCATTCTCTCACACACTGGACATAAACACATTGCAGTCACGTGGTGGAAAGGGTCAGCTCAGCTATTTAAGTTTCGGAATTTAGAATTGCATTTATTTATCAAATGTTGTGGGCTGAACATTTTCACAGCAGAATAAACGTTTCGTTTTCAGAGTTCCTGACTAAATCTCCACAAGCACAGTTTGCGGAGCTGAGCAAAGTCACCATGAAAACTGAGGTAACAGTTGTTGATGGAAAAATGTATAACTATGTCCTGTACATGTATTACTGTAGTAGAGAGCTTATAGAAGAAGTTTCAAGCTAGCTCTTTGCACCTGATAATTTAGTACTTACTGCACATATAGCTAGCTCTGAAAACCGTTCATTATTCTGTAACAAAACATGGATATTGCGTTCATTTGGATAAGGAGAAATGTGAATTTGATAGGGAACATTATTCTGTAACAAAACACGGATATTGTGTTCATTTGGATAAGGAGAAATGTGAATTTGATAGGGAACATTATTCTGTAACAAACACGGATATTGCGTTCATTTGGATAAGGAGAAATGTGAATTTGATAGGGAACATTATTCTGTAACAAACACGGATATTGCGTTCATTTGGATAAGGAGAAATGTGAATTTGATAGGGAACATTATTCTGTAACAAACACGGATATTGCGTTCATTTGGATAAGGAGAAATGTGAATTTGATAGGGAACATTTATTCTGTAATAAACACGGATATTGCGTTCATTTGGATAAGGAGAAATGTGAATTTGATAGGGAACATTATTCTGTAACAAACACGGATATTGCGTTCATGTGGATAAGGAGAAATGTGAATTTGATAGGGAACATTATTCTGTAACAAAACACGGATATTGTGTTCATTTGGATAAGGAGAAATGTGAATTTGATTGGGAACATTATTCTGTAACAAACACGGATATTGCGTTCATGTGGATAAGGAGAAATGTGAATTTGATAGGGAACATTATTCTGTAACAAACACGGATATTGCGTTCATTTGGATAAGGAGAAATGTGAATTTGATAGGAACATTATTCTGTAACAAACACGGATATTGCGTTCATTTGGATAAGGAGAAATGTGAATTTGATTGGGAACATTATTCTGTAACAAAACACGGATATTGTGTTCATTTGGATAAGGAGAAATGTGAATTTGATTGGGAACATTATACTGTAGCAAACACGGATATTGCGTCCATTTGGATAAGGAGAAATGTGAATTTGATAGGGAACATTATTCTGTAGCAAACACGGATATTGCGTTCATTTGGATAAGGAGAAATGTGAATTTGATAGGGAACATTATACTTTAGCAAACACGGATATTGCGTCCATTTGGATAAGGAGAAATGTGAATTTGATAGGGAACATTATTCTGTAACAAAACATGGATATTGCGTTCATTTGGATAAGGAGAAATGTGAATTTGATTGGGAACATTATTCTGTAGCAAACACGGATATTGCGTCCATTTGGATAAGGAGAAATGTGAATTTGATAGGGAACATTATTCTGTAACAAACACGGACATTGTGTTCATTTGGATAAGGAGAAATGTGAATTTGATAGGGAACATTATTCTGTAACAAACACGGATATTGCGTTCATTTGGATAAGGAAAAATGTGAATTTGATTGGGAACATCTCTTCCTCTTTTTTTTTTCTTTTTTTTTAATACTTTTACTTTTTAAAATATTTTTTAATACTTTTGTTCTAAAGCACAGAAGTGACATTACCTTACAAGACATTTTCTTCAAGAAAAAGCTGAGGTTGGAAGCAGTTTTGTTTGTTTCAGCTGCGTACGAATAGTAAATGTTTGTTCCTAGCAGTGCTTTCTGCGCTGTTTTCATTTTTGAACAATTACTTAGGCAATACCCACTATGTTTTTTTCTACACTTTTATCCAAGGTGAGGTGTTGCAAAGCTAGTACAGTGTGAGAGAATATTTGGAGGGTAATACAGAGCATGATTCTGCTAAAACTGCATAGGAAAATTAGAAACCAAAGAAGAGCAGAAGCAAACACCGGGTACAGATTGAAACATAGAGTCTCTCTTTGGCGTCCAGTCACGTGAACGCTAGAGGCTGGTAGGAGGGGAAAGAGTGCGGGTAAGGGGGGGGAGGGGGGGTGGGAATCTCTGAACTGTACCTGAGCTTGCTTTCAAACTTGCTTTCTGAGTGTACGTAAGCACTAAAAATGAAATATGGTTCAGCTGATGCATAAAACCATTTTTGAACGTGAAGTTGGCTTTTTGCTGCATGTCGGTTTTGGTTTTGTTCTCGCAGAGAAACTGCTCGTTTCTCTGCATAAAGGATGAAAGCATTGCTTGTTTGACCAATCTGGTTCACACAATGGGACTCAGTGTAAGTTTGGAATACGGCTCTTTGTTTGTTTGGCATGTCATGCAAATTCCGGAAAAAGGATTTGTAAAGTAGTGTTTAACTAGTAGCTCGTTTGCCTTTTTGGAATGCTGTTTTATTCACCTCAAGTGGTTTGGGGACAGTTTCGTTGGAATTGTGCGAATTTTGTGCATAGAAGTCACCGTCAGTGTAATGCAGTCGCTGGAGTCCACAGAATGAACAGTTTTTTTGCATTCATGTTTATTGTCAGGGTTTACAACTTTATCCGTGGTTTTTGCAGAAATCTGCAAAAACTGAAACAAGATACCATTGAAACTTATGCAAAATTTCACCAGCATTCCTCCAGAGTTTTAAGGGGAGCCGGGCTGGTCGAATGGTAGAGCGTTGGACTTCTAATGCTCAGGTCGTGATTTCGATCCTGGCTGGGGCCAAATATTTGTGCTGGCTTTTTCATCGTTGCCCCGTCTTCGATATCACCCTATGTGGTGGAAAAGGACGTTAAACCCCCAAACACCCACCCACCCTCCAGAGTTTTAAGTTTGCTGGTGGTTTGAAGGATTCATGAAAATTTTCAATGAAATTTGTTCTTTCTTGTTGGGAGCCCTGTATGAAAAATGTTGTATTCTTTGATCCACGAAGTTCAGCTCAGTTGGTATAGTTTGCCCGTTAAGCGGTGCGAATGTATACCAGTCATGTGCACGAGGGGCAAATAAACTACGGTCGTCCACTAACACGGGCGACTGTATCCCCGCAATGCGGGAGGGGGTGCAAACTTATTGTGGTCTGGCGTGGTGAAGTCACGTGGCCGCTGACTTCATTCTACGACTTTACTTTGTGTGAAATATCGCCGGAATTGACTGGTATACATTTGCACCCTCTAACGGGCGAACTACCAACTGAGCCGAAGTTAACTGCACTGTACCCGTCTTTGCAATGTACGTGTAGTTACGTGTATTACACTGAAGGTGAACACAACTGGTAAGCCTTAAAAGACGGAAGTCAGGCCTGTGATGCTGTAATGAGAACGCCTCAGACCGGCAGAATCGGATTTGTTTAGCGTCATTCTGTGACTCGGCTTGCTCTTTTCAGGTTTACCTGTGTATACCCTTAACTTGTGATTTGTTTGCAAATTTGGAAATGGCTTTTCTGTTGGAAATGGCTAGACTAAAGACTGCCAAATTATCCCAACAGCTATAAGACTATCCAAGATTTCCTGTAGATAGTTTCTTTTAAACTCCTTCTTAATGTAACGAGGCTAATCTTTGTATTTTGCTAAGTGAGAGTTGACATTTAAATTTAAAAAAAAAAGTAACCAGAGAAAAGGGCAGAAATGGAAACAAGGGTGCTTGACTGCATATTCACCACCTCCACCCCCCCACCCCACCCCAGCCCCACCATCACCTCCACCACTCCTCTGCCCCCCCCCCCCCCCCCCCACTCCCCAAGTCCAGTCTTATTTTAATTCTGACCAGACAACAGGGTGTATTACATTGTAGCCAAGTTGTATTGTAAACTAATTGCCCTGCCTGTATATATATATATATATGCCTGTCTAGATAACTCACAATAATCACAAGTTGACATACACTAACACGGTGAAACTGAAGGTGGTGAAAGCAAATGCATGTGTATAAAAAGTTCATTCAGCTGCTGTGGGTACATGTACAAACTAAAACTCTGTGTTCATATTTACACTATAACCTGGTCCATAGATAGATTTGTTCTTAGACATAGCATTGGTCTCTTTTGTTTTTAACTTATCTAATTTCTAGTTGTTGTTTTTTTCTCTTTCATAGAATTATTTTGCAGATGCTAGATTTCAGTTAGTCACTGCATTTGTTTTTTTGTTGTTGTTTTTCTGATCAAGTTCATGTATGTGCATGATAATTTAAAAACAAAAAACAAAAAAAAAACCGCCAAGCAACAAATTGTGAAATCACTTTAGCCGTTCTAAGGCATTTGCATAATCGACATGGCATCTGTTTTAGCACTGCATACCTGCATTATTTTTGTATGTGCTTCTGTCTCACTTTAATGAAATTCCTGCAGTGGATCTGTGTGCATTCATGTGAATGCATATTCAACTAAATTTGGGAAAGGATTTTTTTGTATTGCATCATTTACTTGTGCACCATACATATACAGTATATGATGACATTTATTACGGTTGAGCAAATGTCTGTTACCTACAATTCATGAAACTGCAGTGCAGGTACATATTATTTTGTCAGCATTTCTCCAACTGTGATCCATTTATCCAACTTTTACTTGACTCTGTACTTTCCTGCATACTGCAAGATATGGTCCGTACAGACACGTGTTTAGTTGTTATGCTCTCACACTACAACATATCATTGACATCTCTTTGAATTCCAAACCTCTTGTGTGCCATGATGTGTATTATTTGGTGACTTCACGGTTTGATACGGTCATGGACATTATGTGATTGCATTCTCCTGGTGAAATTACTAAAAAGTTCCAATCTTTGTCATGAATTTTGTTGTGTAATCTTTTTAGTCCATCCGAGATCACGTGGACATGGCAATAAAGATCTACAACGGATTCTTCCACTACCACCACGAGGAGGTGCAATACTGGTCCACCATGCTGTTGAGAGTTTCTCAGGGGGATCCTACTCCGGGAACCACTCGATCTTTGCGAAGAAAATCAAATCAAAGGTCTGTGTTTGATCTGCTGTGTTCTGTTTTTGTTGTAAATTGTTTTAAAAAAATGATATTTATTTATTTTATGAATCTTTACAAAACGAATGGTTCTTGTAGTAGCCCCAGCAGACAGCAGTGCGGGTCAGCTAGTCAGGGACTCTCTGATGTTACCCAGGGCTGTCATGCGTGCAAACTTCCTTCTCATTCTGGGGGAGCCGGGATAGCCGAATGGTAGAGCGTTGGACTCTCAATGCTTGGGTCGTGACTTCGAGTCCCAGCTGGGGCCAAATATTTGCGCTGGCCTTTTTCTCGTTGCCCTGTCTTTCATATCACCCTTACGTGGTTGAGAAGGACGTGAAATTCCCAAACATCCACCCACCCTTCTCATTCCGTTGTTTCTCGCACAAAGGCTGCTGGAAATGAACACAGGAAGCAAAGAAATGAAAATGCTGGTGTGTGTCACGGGTCAAGAGGATGGGGCTGAAATCTCGCACCATCTGACACCCCAACCTCACTATCTCCATAAGAAAAATTTAAAATTATTATGTTTGTGGAAAACTTTGCCCTTCCAGGTGGGAATAAAAACCACAGAATTTGTTTACCGCTGGGGCATAAAATTTCCATCTGTTGGCGGATTGCCACCTTTGGCTGAAAATTTTCCTCTTCAGAAAAAGTGTGTTGCCTCCTCCAAAGCACTTAAAATGCACCAGATTGCACTTCTTTTTTTTTTTACATTCTGTTTTTGGTATATACGATGTACTATACAATGACAAGGACAATATGCATGCTTTATGTGCTTAAACATACTTGGATTGACATGACATTTGAGTAGAGTCATGACACAGTCATAGGCCATAGGGATTACGGAAAAGCTGTCAAGGAATCGAATCCTTAGTCCTTCATGTGCATGGGTCAGGTAATTGCACAGATTTTAGTCTAATTCTAAACATGTTCCTCCAGAAAAAGTATATCCTCTTCTTCAGCACTTAAAATCAATGCCAAAATGCACCAAACTGCACAGATTTTAGTCTAATTTTAAAAAAACGAGTCTGTCTTTGCAGATGTGCGCTCGTGGCTTTGCCAGTTCATCATTAAATGCTACACACTTTTCCTCCTTTGAGATCTCGGACTGTTGTTTTTTTTCCCCCTCTCTCTCTCTCTTTGTATTATTCTCTTTTTGAACAGAAATTTACATTTGTGAAAAGTACAACAGCACAGAACATACAAAAAAAACCAAAACCCCAAAAACAACAAACAAAAAAAACAACAACAAAAGAAAAAAAAAAACACTTAAAAAACGTGTGTACATGTATACACACTCTCACGTGTCCGTATATTCATTTCAGATATATACATGATTCAACATGGTCACAGCATGTAAGACATATAACTATAAGATACACACTGTTACACTAAAAAAAAAAAAAAAAACCCCAAACAAACCCATTGACTGTTTACATGAATAATAATAATAATAATAATAATAATTTTATTTATATAGCGCTTAATCTACATGGAAGGTAGTTCGAAGCGCTTAGAGTACAGGTAAAGAGACAGATAGACGTGAAGGTTCAGGGCCAGGGCAACTGCATGTATGGTGCTTAATAAGGAGATGGAGAAAGACGGAGGGAGGTTAGACGGAGCTTTGAGATGAAAACAGGTAGGTTTTTAGATTTGTTTTGAAGGTTTCGAGGGAGGTTGACTGGCGGAGCGAAAGAGGCAGGAAATTCCAGGCTTTTGGACCAGCGTAGGAGAAGGCTCGAGAGCCAACAGAAGAAAGTTTAGTGCGTGGGATTCTGAATATCAGGGTATCGGATGAAGACCGGAGGGAACGTGACGGAGTGTAGAGTTCCAACAAGTCAGACAGGTAGGATGGGGCGGAGTTATGGATGCACTTGTAGCAGACAGTGCAGATCTTGTATTGAATACACACTATCACATGTCCACATGTTCATTTCAGTGACAGGTCTCAACATAGACACAGCATACATGACGTGATCGTGGACCATTTTAAACCGTGCTACCTGCAGTAGTATGGTGACAATATTTTGAGGTGAACAGTGATCACTGGACCATGACTTTGATTATTGTACAGTTTCTCTTCTGTGTTTCAGGCCTCTGTTTTTGTCATGGCTGCGTGAACGCAAGACAAGCATTGTGCTGGACATGACGCAGATGTCGTCGGCAGTGTCGTCGGCTGCCTGCCCCGGTTTCCACATGCAGGTCTCGCAAGTCAGGGTGGCGGCCACGATTAAAGCTGCCGTTGGATGTGAGTTTTCAGCAGTGAACTTTGGATTCAGAGCACTGAGACATTTGGTTTTGAGGCTGTAAATGTCGTCAGTGTTTGAAATGATAACCATAGAATTACATTGTCAAATTTTTATCGCAAGGCAAAAGAAGAGATTTTGATTTGTGCAGGGGTGGAAAACTGTGCATGTAAGGGAACATGGTCTTCGACATACAGATCCCAGCACAGAAAGAAAAGGAGAAGAAAAAGATGCAGCAGTCACTCGTTTACTTTTGCCAATATTTATTGTTAATGCCTTCGATATGTCCTGGAGAAAATTCACCTGCTGTTTTTTTTTATTATAAACTAGAAGTTTCTCTTAAGGCTTGGATGAAAGGGTCGTCTTATAATGGTGCCACTGCAGCAACAACAACAAAATGTCTGTTTTAGTGGAAGACATGAGTTCTATCGCGTCAGCGCTGGACTTGACGCTAGAGGTGGAAGTGCAGAGTGTCTGGTGCTGCCACCTGGAGGCCCGCGTACCAGAGGAACAGGTGACAAGTCAGCTTCACCACTGGGACCACCTTCTCTGCTTGGCCCTCCTTATCATCAAGGTGAGAATTAGCGTACCTGGTCCAGGGATGTCACTGGAGCTTGAAACCTATAGGACAAATGTCCTGGAAGGTGGCAGATGTATAGGACATTTGTCCTGAATTGGAACAAAACAATAGGACATTCTGCAATAAAGCATTGTAAAACAGGAACCACATAAACACAGGTCAGGGTTAAACTCTTTGCCAATCAGAGGGCTTATTTTAGGGAATACCACATACCACACATCACTCGCTTTGCGTGCGTGCCACTAAATATATTCTCTGCGCAAGTGAGCAAGCTCCCCGAGTAGCGCAAGGTGGCAGCCCTCACTCGGAAAAATGTCACTAATTTGTCCGCGATCAACAGAAACGCAATCGGACATTTGACCTCCTCTTGAAATAAACAATCGGACATCTGTCCTGCTGGACCGTTTTTTCATTGGTCATTTGGCCAAGTCGATCGGTCATAGTCCTGTGTCCGGGCACCAGTGACATCCCTGCTGGTCATTGCTGGCAAAGTGTTTAGGGCCAGTCACATGTCGCTGCAGCTGCATATTGAATCTTCGCCAGGAACGACACTTTTGATTGTATTGTGTGGTAGAAGTGTTGTACAGTACAAGTTTGTCTTATGTGTTCCGCTCGGTGCAGAAGCACAGCATTTCTGCCTCTTAACTCAGGTCATGCCAAGTTCAGCTTATAAATGAACTCTTACGCTATTTCTTGATTCTTAATTAATTTTAAATTAATATAATTACTTGAGTCTGTGATTAATATTGATTGTTCTTAATTATTTATTTGTTGATTTATACTGAGCCTGTCTTAATCTTAATTGTCCGTTTTGGGAAGAATAAAGTGCAATTGAATTGAAGTAAATTTTGGATTTTGCATCAGTGGCCTTACTGAAGAAAAAAAAAATCATGGATTTAAATTTGGCTAAGTGGCTTAGACTAGAGGGAGTGTTGCAATTTGATTATATTTGTGTTTGCTAAGAGCCGCTAAGGAACCGTTAATCTCGAAAAAAAACAACAACAACAAAACGAAAAAGAGCCAGAAACACAGGATAATTGTGCGCAGTACAAAATGTGTTAAGTACTTTATTACTAAGCAATTCCTTCATTTGTTCGTGAATTTTATGGACTAAGCTGTGAGTATATCGTAGCTAAAACTGATGGTGAGATACTTCGGTGCTCGTGCTTTGGCTTTGAAAGGGTACAGTCGTTAGGACATGTACAAGAGTCAGACCAATATTTCTGACATATATTTTTTCTGTCACAGGTGCAGAAACTTGGCCGAGAAGTGAAAGTGGAAGCCATGGAAGACAGCGTGCAACTGGAATGGTCCACAAAAACTTTCGAAGTGCTCTCCCTTCTCATTGGTGCTTTCAACCGGCCTCGATCTTCCACGAACCCCCAACTTGGGGTGTCTGCCTCTTCCAGCTCTCTGTCGTCTTCGCCTCAGAATGTTCCAATTTCCAACCGAGCGGACGAGAGCCCTGAGTCGCTTTCTGCATTTGACAACACTGAGCCACTGCCACTGAACATTTCCACATCCAGCCTGCATTTGAACCTCAAAGTGGACGTCTCCAACATCAATGTGTTCATCTGTGATAGCGCAGGGGGTGAGTGCAAAAACGTTTTTTTTTTTGTTGTTGTTGTTTTTTTAAAGCATATTTGACAAGAAAGACACTTGAACATAGTACCCAAAAAACAAAAAAAATGTCACAATACAAAGACAAAAACAAAACTTATCAAAATAAATAGTAATGTCACAATACAAAGACCCCCCCCCCCCCCCCCCCATAAAAAAAAAAACCCAAAAAAACCTTTAAAAAAAACCAACAAAACAACAACAACAACAAAACCAACTTACAGCACACAATGAAAAGAAGAACGTTTTTATTGTCCCCACGGGCATCGCTTGACTGCCAACCTTG
Organism: Batillaria attramentaria; assembly: GCA_018292915.2. Taxonomy (NCBI): domain Eukaryota; kingdom Metazoa; phylum Mollusca; class Gastropoda; family Batillariidae; genus Batillaria; species Batillaria attramentaria. The sequence continues at coordinate 841,131 of JACVVK020000195.1, read as the reverse complement.
ACTGCGCGCCGTGGAATTCTCGCGTGACCCAGGCACTGTGTGTGCACGCACAGCCCTTGCCAATTGGGCAATTTTAGGTTTGTTTGTTTTTTTTAAAGGAGTTTTTCCTCAGATGTTTCCTAGTTGTGTTTGGTATGGTTTGAAAGAAAATTAGAAGCACTTTGATGGAAAAATATTTTTGATTGGAAAAATTGCGCATTGCGGCCACAGTGAGAGCTGAGATAACATGGGTTGTGGGTGCTTGGTAACGGCGTCCTCACGCGTCAGCGCCTGGGGTCTGGGTGTGTGGCTGGCAACGGTATGCAAGGGCTCTGCACAAACACTGGATGCATGGTCGTGAAAAAGTTAATCTGCTCAGCTGTGGATAAAAATTCATGATTGTCCCCATGAGTACTAATTTAACGTAGGCATTTCAAGATGACATCAGCTACCAGCCATATCATCCATGCTGTGCACCTCATGAGTGCATGAGACAATCTATACTAATTCATTTAAAATTGTGTTTTATTTTTCAGTGAGTGTGCTGCTACATGTGAAGAATGTGATTGCCACTTACTCCATGTCGCAGTCCGCCCTGACTGTGGATCTGATGAAAGTCGTCTACCTTCGCTACACTGGACCCGTGAGAACACTTCTTTTTTTTAATCCTCATTTAAGTGTACAGGTCACATTTGATGTGTGTTCATCATTTATTCATGTACGTATATATGGAGTTTGATTCCAATCAGATGTATCTCTTTTTTTTCGTGACAGTCACTTGCCCTGAAAAAGGTGAAGGAGGTGTCCACGCCTGTGCTCCACGTTCATGAAGTGAAGGCCAACTTTGGTGAGGGAAAGAAGGTAAGAAAACACCCCCACTGTTCTCCTCTACTTCTTGTGTCTTCTGCCTTTGTCACATAAACACATCTGTTGTTCCTCACAGTCACTTCATATGACAGTGTGGTATGTGATGTGTTCCATACATGTATTACGAAGATTCAGCAACTGCTTAATCTGACTGATTCTAAAAACAAAGTTTATCTGTTGGGTTTTTTGCTTTGTTGTTTTTTTGGCTCCCTTGTGTAACAATGGGAGTCTATGTATTAGCCCTCCGTCGTCTGTCTGTCTGTCTGTCTGTCTGTCTGTCTGTCT
>JACVVK020000195.1:480000-835000 GCA_018292915.2 Batillaria attramentaria | reverse complement strand
TCTTCCCATACAAGTACAACTTTGCAGCCTGCTATGAAGAGGTAGGTAACACAGTCATTTGACTTTCGCATCTTTTACTGCAGTGGCTCAGATTCTTATCCCATCTGCAGTACTGTTGGCCAGGTGTGGTATTTAAAGAAATGGTGCTAGACTGGGTGAAACTGTTCCCGTTTTCTGTGGTGTTTTTCATGTCCACAAAGAATTTTTTGGTCTGGTTGTTTGTTGTTGTTTTTGGTGGGTTTTTGGTGTCATGTTGGGTTTTTTTGGTGCAAAGTAATCTGTGATTGTTAAAAGCCTCTATGTTTGTTATGCCGCTGAGAAGGAGAACTGCCGTTTTTCAAAGCTCTAAGGCTGTTTGCCAGATAGAAGGATGTTTCATTTGGCCACCGCGACCATTTTCGTGACTTTGTGGCTTCTACTATTAGAGAAATACGAATTTCTTTGAGCCTATGGTCCATTTTTGAAGAGACTGGGACTAAAAAAAAAATCTAAAAATAGCCACCATTCAGCGCCCTCTGGGGAATGGGTCCGCAACCAAATAACGGCTTCTGCTCAGTAGGCCAAGGCATCTAGAACAACGTGTACGCTGACTAGACTCACCACAGTGGTTTCAGACAATATTTTATGACCCAAGTGATAGATTCTGATGCACAGATTAAAGATCTAAGCTCCCAGCAAAAAGCTTTACGGAGTGTGAAAAAAATTTACAGAGTCGACTGCGCAAGCACAGTCAACTCTTGTCACAGTTGCAGAGTTCACACAGTGTCCAGAAACCGCAACAAAACCGTGCCGAAAAACTGCCCCCGGAAACCTTTTTGTTGGGAGCTTAGATCTAAGCACGTTCGATGAAAGGTTTTCCACACTCTTTTGTACGCTTGCCATACGTATTGAGACTTCAGAGTTTAGTGTTGATGCTACAGTGATTATTGTTTTTGTCTCCAGGTGCTAAACACAGTGAAGTGGCTGAAGCTGGTTCACAAGATCAAAAAGAAATCATTCACGGTTGACAGCCCACTGCCGCCAGACCTCCGGATCAAAGCAAAGGTAAATTTGTCTTAGGTTCACCGGGCTGTAGCAACAGTTTACCTAGGGGCTCCCATACAGGCCCACTTGGGTTCACTCCATAAGCCAGGGCTTAAAATCTTCCACCTTTTAGAGGATTTCCACCTTGGGCAAAAATTTTCGTCCCTCCAAAATGTGTTTCCTTCTCCTTAGCACTTACAGTCATGCCAAAATGCCCCAGATTGCACAGATTTTACTCTTATTCAAAGCAGTTTCCTCCAGAGAAAGTGTGTTTTCCCCTGAAGCACGTAGAATCATGCCAAATTGTCCCAGATTGCACAGACTTTAACTCAAACAAGTTTTCTCCAGAGAAAGTGTTTTTTTCCCCTGAAGCTCGTAAAATCATGCCAAACTGCAACGATTTTAGTCTGATTTTAAAAAAAAAAGGGGGGGGGGGGATACCCCTTGGACACCTCTAGCTACTCATCTGCAAAAGTAGATGCACGCTCATGGCTTTTGCTAAATGCTACACCCTTTTCCTCTGTTTCCATGCATTTTAAGCTCTGATAAACTTTGCAGATGCTGTCTGTAGAGGTGTGTGATGATCCGTTTGAAGTCAAGATTGGGCTGAACTATGAGGTGAGACTTACCAGTGTTTTTAAACTGATCCTGTTCAGACGTGTATGTATAGTATCTGTATGTTTTAGAAAAAAAGAGAGAGAGAAAGAAAGAAAGAGAGAGATAGAGATAGAAAAAGGTCATGTTATAGGCCTGTTAGCCTCTTAGTGGGGGAGCTGAAACTCAGCTGATAGCTGTTGCCATATCATCATCTTGCTGGGTGTGTGCATGCGTGCGTGTGTGTAGAAGCTGGTGTCAGGAGGTCTCGTAAGAAGCCGCACATTATGTGTTCGCAGTTAAGTGTATGTGTTGAGGCATCATGTGTTGCGTGTGTTGCTAGGTGAGTGTGTGTGTTGATGATGCATTACTTGACATTCCTCCATACCCCAAATGGGGAGAACGGAATAAAATCTTTGAATCTTTGATTGTATGGCGCCCTGAGCTCCTGCAGGTGAGAGGGCGTCCCTTAAATACCCTTATTGTTGTTATTATTATGTTGTTTATCCCATTCAGCTTCTGAAGGACGAGGTGATTGAGAGCAAGAAGAGAACGGAGGTGATGGACAGCAAGCTGGAGCAGCTCTTGAAAACAAAGAACATTCCTGGTATGTCTGGGTAGCGCACATTTTGTCTCTTCTTTGTTTTAAAGAGGATGTCCCTTTGTATTGTAATACATGTAATCCACGGTGTGGGTTTATGTTGCTCAGTGAAAGATTTTGACAGGCAGGTTGTAGCCAGAGCAAGTAGGAATTGCTGATTTCAAAGATTACAAACAGTACCAGTGATACGGAGGTGTTATTTAGCTATGCTCATTCAGAATTCAGCTTCTTAGGGGAGGCTGTTCCATGGTCCAGAAGCTGATTTGAAACAGTACAGTTGTGTTTGCCTATTAATATTGCAATAGCAGTCATAGAATGCTAGATGGGTATTCATGTGTTTGTGTGTGTGCTCGCATGTGTGTGCATGCATGTGCCCAGCGATCGTCAAATGTGTCAGGACCATGGTAGCCATTCGGGCTACCGCCCTGAACAGAACTGCTAGCCCGAAAAAAAAAACGTCTGGAAGCCCGAATCGCAGACCGGATGTTTTGAAAATACCGCAGTCAAAGTGCATGCACGGAAACTGTAATTGGCGGGCCCACAGCAGACGACATCGATGATAGAGAAGCTAAACATTTGACGAGAGTGGCTGCTAGGTTCTGATTCATCTCAGAATTCCTGCTCGCCATTCGGGCTACCGCTACCGGAGCTTTCACTTGCCCGACGGTAAATTTGGTAGTGAAAGCGAGCGGGCGAGCGCATTTGACGATTGCTGTGTGCCTGTATCTGCATGCTGGTGTCTTTGTCTGTCTGTCTTTAGTGCAGTGAGTGTTCTATTCTGTGACTGCAGCCTTGTAAAAGAACCATTTATTATTATAATTATTATTTCTCTCCATTCTTTCGCCAGTGAACAAGCGAGAGGAGCTGTATGCCAACCTGTACAAAAAGAGTTCGGACATCTACATCCAGCGCTCGAAACAGATGTACAGCAATCGACCGGCGACGTCGCAGCTTCTGACCTGGCTGATGGAGGACATCGAGATCGTGGCTCTGGCTGACCTGTCGTACCACGGGCGCAGAAACGTCATCGATGTCATGAAGGAGATTGATAAGGACAGGTAGTAACATCTGTGACAGAGTTGTTCCAGAGAGAGGGAGAGAATACTCAATAATAATAATACAGTACAACTTCTTTTGGGCGACCACCCCTCTGGCCAGATAAGAGTGGTCTTAAAAGAGAGGTGGTCACCCAAAAGAAGCTTCAGACAGTGAAGAAGTGCAACCCAGTATGATTATAACATTGGTCTGCACAGGCAGGTGGTCTCCCAAAGGGGTGGCCACCCAAAAGAGGTTCTACTGTAATATACTTCACAATATCTCTTTTCTAGAACAACTTTCACAAAGACGGGATTTGCTGCACTAACATACAAAACATACACTCTCACACACGCATGCACACGCACACACACAAAAATACATGAGTACCCATCTAGGATTCTATGACAGCTATTGCAATATTAATAGGCAAACGCAATTGTACTGTTTCAAAAGCTTCTGGACCACGGAACAGCTTCACGTAAGAAGTTGTCACCCTTCTGTTCTTGAAGAAAAGGAATGTGCTTTGTGTTTGACCCTTTCATTTATGACGCATTTTTGTGGTCCTTTCAGGAAGTGGAAAATTTGCCATATTTTAATATGTTTGTTTCCTGTTGTAAAAACCGTAAATTGGATGCGTACATGTGCAAAACAGAATTTTCATTTTTTTGCCTCTCTTTTGCAGCCCACCCCCAACTGACGACATGGAGTTCACTTCCTTGTGGTGTCGCTCCGTCAAGTTCAGTCTGAAGCAGTGGTCAGTCTCGCTGCGTGACTTTCCCCAGCCAATGATCGACATCACAAACATGCACGTGTGGGGACGCCTTATTGGTGCTGAGCGGGAGGGCACTATGAGAGGTGTGTGGCTGATATTGATCAACGTGGGTCCTTACCTTAACGACCTTAACTTTCTGAACGCTTTTTAGACTAATAAATCTTGAGTTTGAAGGTCTGGTCGAAAACCAAAGAGCAAAAAAAAAAAAAAAAAAAAGTTTCAGTTTAGATGTCCAACCATCTACACTGAACACTATGTTGTGCTGCTGATGTGAAATGATGTGGGGTGTAGGGTTAGAATTTATTCATAGTACTGCAACATTGTGATAGATTTTTAGGTACGAGTGTACGAACATGTAAATAGGTGAAATGAGTGTGCATGGCCGTATGAGTGAGTGTTTGGTATGCTTTATGTTTTTATGAGAGACCACAAACCAATGTTCCTCTTTTGGAAATTTAATAAATGTCTTATGTCTTATGTGCGCCATAGGGATAATAACTGCTGCTTGAAACAGTATCTTGCTTCAGAGGGCCTTAAAATGGGCAAAAAACATAGTAAACCTTACCTAATATTTTAATCACCATATCCTCCTGTCTTTTTAATTGCACCTGAGCATTTTCCACCTTGTAAACTTCCAAACAGACCACCACAACAAACTGACACTTGCAAGATGGCAGAAACGGAAATAGTGAAGGGAGACTACTCTCTACCTCTGGTTTCACAATGGCGGTATCAACAAAGCGATTGAATGCCAGACTGGCAAACTGGCAAAGTTCTATCAATTTGTTTCATTTTTTCTGGACTTCTGGCATCTTCACGTTGCTTCATAGTTTTACTGGTCTGGTTGAAAACTTAGGAACAGATTTTTTCCTAAATTTCCCAGAGTTTGCACTGTGGTCGAAAAGTAAGAACGGTTGAAAAGTTAAGGCCAATACGGCATCTCAGTCTCTTGATTCATGGTCATTGTCCCTGTGCACCCGTGACCATATTAAATTGGGTCTTACTCGGCCAGCTTACATCTCAGACCCAGGTTGTTAGGGAACTAACTTGACTACAATTCAATGTACCTTTCCATGTGCAGCCAAGCGGACATGTTCAGTAGAGGTGGACGCCCCGTGGGGGGACATGGAGGTAGAGAGGAATCTTCCAGCACTCAAGTTCTTCCATGACTTCAGCAGTGGTAAATTTGTCTGAATAATTCCTCTGTATTCAGTCTTTCTTTTATTCAGGAATGGTATAATATGGATACTCTATAATTTTTTTTCCCTTCACGTTATTTAGTGTAGTAGTTCAGTCTTCGTATATGACTATTTTTCTTTCTTTTTTTTCTTTGATACATTCATCTTCAGATTGGGCTAGTGTGCAGAATGTTGGGTAGTTATTTCATTGGCTCAAATATGCCCTAATTCTCTCATTCAGAGATGGAGAGATTGCACTGTTGAAAAATCTTTCACTACTATCCAGTATTACTATCATGATTTGTTCAGCTTGTTGGCCCCGACTGTCTGGAACTCTTAGCCAATCAAACGCTGCCTTCAGCCCTCACTGCCCCTGTTTAAAACTATGTATTATTATTATGATTAATAGTAGATTTGTGTGTGTGGTTATTCATCCAGATCTGAAGACGTACACTCTGGCATATGGTGTGTGCTGGGAGCCAGCAGTCGCTCTTTTCAATCTTGCCATGGACCTCATCAGCAAGCCGTCTGTCGACCCCAGTCGACCTCTGCCCTTCTGGGACAAGATGCGACTCTTACTTCACGGTCGGCTGACCATGGCGATCGCACGCATGAGCTGGCTGTACCACGCTTCACTGGATCCGTACAACAATACAGAGTTGATGGACTGGACATGGTCAAACCTTGTTCTGGACTGGACAAATGGTTGGTTGGGTTTAATTACATGTAATTTTGTAGCTGTTATCATACGTTCGCACAGGTTACTTGTTGACCCACACTGCTGCTATGTCTTTCCAGCCTGCAGTATTGCGGTTGTTGCCATTCTTCCCAGAAAGAAAAGATGATGTCTGCGTGAAATGTTGGTGTAACTAGGTGTTCATTGTACAACTGCAGTATACGTTGTCCCTGGCCAGGGAAGTGCATAGCTCCATGCGGTAGTCACTGTAATGTTCTTTCTCTTGAATGCCGTCACAATTCGCCAAAATTCCACAAAGACACTGATGAGGTACTGCATATTCTCTCTGTTACGGAATACGCAGCCATTAGAGCATTAGGGCTTCGTCTTATTTTGATATTTGAAGTGCTTCTCTGTTGTCGTGTGCTTTCTTTCGTACTTGAGAAAGATTGTTGTGCACTTTACAGGTCAGTTTGTGTTGAAAGGAGATCTGGACATATCAGTGCGCACTGCTTCCAAGTACAACGAAAGCAGGCTGCTTCATCTGCCAAACCTCAAATTTTGGTAAGCTTTTCTCCACTCTTTTGCGTTATCCTGAAAGTTTACATGTATTGTTTTCCTTATTAACCCTTTTGGGAAATTTGGGCTACTCCCCTCCTCCTCCCCCCCCCCCCCCCCCACCACCACCACCTCCTCCCCCAAGGGTAAGCATGTCACTGTGGTGCAAGGCCCATGTATAAATTTAGTTTGAAGTTTGATGGGGAAAAGGAAAGCACAAGGCCTCAAAGAGAAACCTTGTTGGCAGCCCTGAAGCCAGAAAAAATAGGTATCGCGTATCATGGAGCCTGCAACCGAATCCGCAAATCACCCGCACCGTGACAGCCGTTTAGTAAATCACCCAGTCATGTGCACTAACGCACTTACTTTGATTCACTAGTCAACTCTGTATGCATCAGTATGCCAGCGCCGTTTTTCCTTCCAAAGCCCGGTCCTCTGGAACAACCTCCTTCAGGAAGTAGACACAATCAATCTGCCCAGTCATTCAAACACGCCCTTGAAACGCATCTATTCATATCAGCCTTCAGATAAATCCTTCAGCCCGTTACCAACACCAACCCGTTGTTTTTGCAGTGTGTATGTATATAGGTGTGTATTGGATGTTGGTATGTATGTACGTGTCAGTGCTTGTATGTATGTTTCACCGTGTGTCTGACTATATGTATGTAATGTATATATGTACATACGTACGCTTTTATTCGTATTTATTTAGTTGATTATTTATCTATTGTTCATGTGTTTATTTATCACCTTTTGTGTACGTTTGTAAAGCGCCTAGAGCCCCGGCTTCGGAGATTAGGCGCTGCAAAAATCCTCATTATTATCATTATCACTGAACCACTCTTAGCCACTAGAATGGACAGCTGGTTTGTCTGGGCAAAGTTTACTTGGAGTTGCTATGTATGTTTCAGTGTTGGGTTGGAGTGGCTGTGTCTGGGTGATCCCAATGATCACCACTCTGTGATGCCATGCGCTCCTGACAAAGTGCCTGACTTTTCACTTGAGGTAAGCTGCTGTGATTTCTGTAGACCCTTACGATGTGTGCCGAAGTGCATAGGTCATTTAAAACAGTTCCATTGATTGTTCATACAGATGTCCATACTCTTTAGTGTGCCAGCTAGTAGAATAGGACTGTTGTGTTTAGCGTGCGTTGTCCTGATGTGAGCGTTGAAATGGCTACCCGGGTATCTTTAATTTTTTTTTTCTCCCCAGGAGCATGACTCATTTCGTAAATTCCGCTCGCAAAATCTGAACCTTGACCTCAGTCTGAAGACCAAGCCTGACCCCTCCAACCCCAAGAACATTCCGTCCGCACCAGAGTTTTACGCCAGCTCTCTTCGCTTTCTGGAGAAAATCAAGGTGAGACACATACTGCATTTTTTATTTTTGTTGTTCCAGAAGTTACACGTAAAAACTTTGACCCATCTGCACTACATAAAACAATGCAAAAAACGACAAAAAGTTCAGACATGAGCTGGCGGCCTCCTTGCAGGAAATCTCAGAAGGAGGAGGAAGCTAGTGCGCATGTCCACCCAAGGGAGCAAGGGGGACTCTGATTGGCTGACTTGGGCTGGTCATCTGCTAGGGCTACTGGAAGGACCAAACATTCAGACGCGTACAATAAATTTAATTTTTCCAAAGGGGTAGAGGACTAGTTCATTTGGTTGTCATCTAAACATTCTGTATTCTGTCTTTTCTGCATTCTGAAAAAGTCATGTATGGTGTCACACTGTTTTCATGGGACCGGTTGTTTTCCAGCAATGCATGTTCAGCGTGACACGGCCAGTCCGAAGAGGCAACCTGTTCGGGGTGATCTCAGCGCGCAAACCCCAGCTCACCCGTCATTACAGGTTAGTGGTGTATCGTTGTTTACCTTACTCCTCTTTTTCCCCAGGTGCGACTACCTAATTATGCTTATGGCACGGCTCAGGGTCCGTACAGGTCATGGAATCCTGGAAAAGTCATGAATTTTTGAGACTGTGGACCTGTATGGACCCTGATGGCTTAAAATCTTCCACAGTTTTTGGGTTTCCACCTTTGGCTAAAAACGTCCCCCCCCCCCCACCCCCACCAAAAAAAAGTGTGTATCCTCCTTTGAAGCACTTAAAATCATGCCAAAAGGCACCAAATTGCACAGATTTTTGTTGTGTTTTTTGTTTCTATTTAAATTCTGGAGGAGCATGCCCCTGCACACCCCTAGTATAATGCGTCTGCATCGCTCCTGGCTTTGCTACTTCATCACTAAATGCTACACACTACACACTTTTGGAACATGGACCATTTTGGGGTCCTCGTTCCCCTGTTTTAGGGAAATTTTGGGTGCATACCCTGGGGGTAGTTAGGCGAAACAGCAGTGACAGCAGGTATGGGTAGGTGTGTTGGGGGGGGGGGGAGGGGGGGTGATGAGGAGGACTCGGAGAGAAACCTGACGAGCTATCTAAGCTATTGGTTGACATTTATGTAAATATCAGTACATATTTCATTTAAATCCAAATATCACCAGCTTACATGATCTCTTCTACCGTCTGACAGGAAGATCCGCCTGGTCGTGGACTTTCATCGCTTTGTCATCTCCCACTGGATGTCCAACGCCAAGCAGCATGGTGCCGAACTCGTGGCCGATTCTTTCCAGCTCCGCATGTGTAACCGCCTGACCCTGGTTCCCATCGAGGACGGTCTCTTGCATCGGCCAGAGGCCAGCTGGAGCATCAAGTATCTGACCTGCACGCTTGGTCCCACGCAGGCTTTTCTGTGTCAAGAGGCTCGACCAAACGAGGTGTGTGAGTGGTGCAGATGGAAAGATTCTGTTTTTTAGCTGGACTGGCAAAATAAAACGATAATAAACACATTGATAAAGACGCTTTGACCCAAATATTTGGCTCAAAGTGTCGTGAGCTAATCCCAACACGGTCACGTGAATCACTCGCATTCCCTCAGACACTGGACGTGAACACATAACGATCATGTGGTGCGAAGGGCCTGCTTAGCAATTTAAGTTTCAGAATTTTAGAATTGCATTTATTTCGAATTTTGCGGGCTGAACATTTCCAAAGCAGATGCTGCAGACGTGGTGTATTACATGGAGTAAATGAGAGTAAAGTGAAAAGTTTATCGAAATGTGGAGGTATCAGAAAGTGCAGCACAGTATGGCTAAAATTCAAACCTTTGTTCACATAGTCAAGGTTGTTTTTTTCTTATCGGAAGGTATTTTGAAATGCAAAGTAAGTTAGTGTGTGATCCACAGCACAGTAGGGCTGAATTTCAAGTTTTTTGTTTGCTTGTTTAAGTTCTTTACGTACATGTTTAATGTTGACGTAATTTGGTGCAATTTTCTTTCCTGCAGTCGAGTTCTTCAGGAGGCGCACCAGTTGATCGCAGTTTCTTCCTCAGCGTTTCCAAGTGAGTTTTACATCTGTGGTAGCTCACTGTGTATATGTTAGCTTGTAGCACACACAGCTCGCTTCACCTGTGACGTCACCACCTAGTCTCAGTCACAGTTTGGAAAATTGACAAAAAAGTGTCATTTATCTCCCGGTGCCCTTTTCCATGTCTTTGGCAATACAGATGCTATGAAAAAAGCTGCTATGAAATCTGTTAACAACACACTGAAGATGTACATGTACAACAAAACCAACAACAGTGAAACTAGGTTCATGATTCTCGGGGAACTACTTTGCGGATGTGATCAATTGTTGATGTAGCGCTTTGGTTCCAGTTCAGTTGCTTTGCGTATTTCGTGTGGCGGAGAGGTTTTGGCTGTTTACGAGTCACACTCGCAAGAGCACTGATGGGAGACAGATCGACCTACTTGCTCGTAGTGGTTATCAACTGTGGCAGAGATGGGATGAGAGGCGAAATCAGCGCGTGGAGTTTGTTGCGGCCATTAATATACACGTTTATCTGTGGTTTTAGGGAGTGACTTCTTTTTCATTGCAACCTCAGTTGAGATATTGGATTTTGGAAAATTTAATGTTGTTGTGGGAGTTTACAGAACTTGCATGAATTTACTTTGATATTTTTTCTGCATGTAGGATATCGTACCATCGAGCAGAAAGCCGCAACCCCAAGCCGGAACTGCAGATTGACCCAGAACAGGTAGGTTTATCTTGACCCATAGTCGTTCTTAGTTCTTGTGAGCGTCTGTATGCTGAATTTTAGATTGGCACAGTTCTTGACCAGCAAGAATAAATATCCACAATAAACATCCACAATTTTTTTCTCCACTGCTAAATAAGAGTGCATGTAAATTTTTTTTTTTTTAGGGGGGGGGGGCAGCCATTTTCTTTTACAAGTAGACATAAATACACTACACTACACCTCACAATACAATATTCGTCCATAAATAAATTTTTTTTTTTTTTTTTTAAACAAGAAAAAAAAAAAACATTACAATACGGTGAGCAACACAGTGTTCATCAAAACTGTCAAAAATCAAAAACAAAAAAAAACCCTTATTCCATGTATTGTTTATTCAAGGCCCACAAGACACCGCGACACAGTGTGGCGATCCACGAGATGCGAGGAGCGTGGAACGAGAGGAACCGTGCTGTGGTCCTGGGACTGTACGACAGTTACATGAAGGCGCAGGCGCTGAGGCGGAACCTCTCCTCTGAGGCCCTGAAAGGGTTCAAGGTGGAGCAGGGTCAGAGCGGTGCTATGGTAAGACAGAGAGCATGTTAGTAAACAGTTTACGAGAGACTGAACACCAGTACCTGGGATGTTTCGTAGTTGATGGAGGTGGAAGTGGTGATGGTGATGGTGGTGGTGAAGAAGTATTGGCAGATGTTTTTCCTTTTTTTCCTTTTTTTTTTCTTTTTTCTTTGCTGCCCTATCTCTTCGCCTGCTCCCAGATCACAGGTTGAATCCATGGAGGGCTCTAAAGTTGGGACATTTATTATGCATGATGATGAGGAGAATGATGGGATGATGATGCTATGGTGGTCAATGTGGTTTGAGACTGCGTGACAGGGCCCCACTCCACGTCTCCTGTCATAAATATCCCGGCGTTAACCAGGCCTGTGGTAATCATCCACTTATCGTGAGATAAGTCATAACAAGGCAAGCACCCTACTCTACTGACGTTACTGCACCAGCCTGTTCTGGGATGGTCTAGAAATTTCCATCGAAATGCAGTGGCTTTTCACGATCTCTACAACAGGCATGTATGTGATCATTTCCGTTTACATACATATGAAAAGGAGCATTTAGCCAGCACATGCACACACTCACGCACGCATGCACGCACACGCGCGCACACACACACACACACACACACACACACACACACACACACACACACACACACACACACACACACTCACACACACTACTGGACCATCTGATTCTGAACCTTTGCCAAAAGGTGTTTTCTCTTCCCCAACTGCAGCGGAACAGGTCCTTCTCGCTGAACAGCCCACAGGGCGAGGCGCAGGCCGCAGCCGACCCCACGTCACCCAGCCCGCTCAGTAAGCTGCAGACGGGACATGCACACTCCATGCTGCTCAAACTGGTTTCCGAGTCCGACAGCAAGTCCGTGGCCTTCACGGAGGAGGTGAGTGAATATCGGGTGATGTTGGAACTCATTTTGAACCATGTGAAGTGTGAAGGAACCTCTTCCTCTTCCAGTCAGGCTGGGGAATTTTCAGTCATTTGGCAATTTTCAGCCAAATTTCCTATCCTTTCATCCCAAAAAAAGCCCCCAGAGTTTCAGCCAGAGAACAGCAATGCATCATGATACATGTAATGCCATGTGGGACACTCTAACTTCATTTCTGTAGACTTGCATGTCAGTACCAAAGCAGTAGATTATTTTGGGGTGCCAGGAGAGGCGACTAGATGTCTTTAAATATGCTAAAATTTGTTTCCTCAAGTGGGGCGTTGTCCCTGAGTTTCCCCAGCAGTGTGCCGTCTCTGCACCCCAGCCTAGGTTTCAGTCTTTTATTGCCTCAGCAATTCCCCAGCCTGCTTCCTGGTACTAATCAGGATTCGTTTTCCCTCCAGCACAGGAGCTGGGAAAATTTCACATCTATCCAACAGTGCGTGTAGGCGGGTGGATGGGTTGGTGTTTAGGAGTTTAACGTCCTTTTCCACCAAGTGTGGGTGATATCAAAGACGGGGCAACGAAAAAAAAGGCCAAGTGCGTGTAGGCAGAGTGACACGCATTTTGATTATGTAAGGGGATGATGCAAAGATTTTGTGCAGGTACATTGTCTGACTCGCCTGAATTTTGGCAAGGTTTACTTACTGCATGCATTTTGTACTGTGCTGATTGATGTGTTTCTTCTGTCTTTCCCTTCCTAGCCTTCGAACTCCAACATGGAGCTGCTTCATGGGGTGAAAGCATGCCAACCAGTCAGCATTCTGTCTACAAACTGGCTGAGTAAGACTTTCCACTCTGTTCTCAAGTCTTAGATTATAGCTGTGAACATCGGCACCAGGTTTGTCCTTGGAATTGCAGTTTTCCTTTGAAGATGATAACATTTCCGTGAGGAAAGTTTGTTTTTCTGCAGGAAAAAAAAAATCAATTTTATTTTGAAACAGTATAAGTCATTCACAAGTGGTCTGATAGTCTCAAACAGTGATTTATTTTCTGCTTGATAGCTTCAGTTTGTCTATTTGAGAATAGCCCCAGGGACCTCAGCCAGTTTACAGTGTTTGTGTTTTTCCCAGGGCAATTCTGATGCTTGGTGCTATGCAGACTTTGAACTGGTAGCATATTTCAGGGTATTCCACTGTATTCCTATCTTTAGCAAGACCCTCTTTACAAACTGGAGACATGTTTCTTTTGTGACATTTTTACCTGTTCCCCTCTTGCTATAGTTGAGCTGCACAACAGTCAGGTGATGGTGAAAGGATGTGAGACGCCCGGCTTCCTCATCATCAGCATGGCCAGGGCCAAGGTCATCTCCTACATCCACATGCCCATCTGGCGTGCCAGTCAGCTCCGCAGCAAATCCACCTGGACCGGCAATGTTGACTGCATGCAGGTCAGTTGTTAGTGCCGTGCCGTGCTGTGTCATTGTAGTACCGTCATTGATTACTGCACAAGGTGAACCTTCTTGCACTTGAGTCGGAAGTTTGCTTTTTCAGGGGTGTTGGAGGGTGGAGTGGGGGTTTAGGGGTTTAACGTCGTTTTCCACCGCGTACAGGTGATATCAAAGACGGGTCAACGATGAAAAAGCCATCACAAATATTTGGCCCCAGCCGTGATACGAACTCACAGGGGTGTTGGAGAAGGAAGTCCTGACCAAAAAAGGAGAAAACAAAAAAGGAAATGTACATGTAGTTTATTTCATGAGGGTGTAAACAATTACTATGCAACCATCACCTGGAAACTGTGCCGTCTAATCCCATTTGTTTTTCAGACAGAGAGTTCTTCAGTCTTTGTCTTGTTTTGATAGATGCCCTTGCTGCATCAGACACAGTGTGAAGAATGATAATTACAGATTTTTTTTATTTTTATTTTTTGCAAAATGATTGCTTTGGAAATGTTCAGCCCACGAAATTGGAAAATAAATGCAATTCGAAATTCCGAAACGTAAATAGTTGAGCTGACCTGTCACACCATGTAATTGTAATGTGTTCATGCCCAGTGTGTGAGAGAATGCGTGTGATTCACGTGAGTCGTGAGCATGTGTGTTGGGTTCAGCTCACGGCGCTTTGAGCCGATTCAAGAAATTGGGTAAAGCACCCACACAACACACTGTCATTATTATTGTTATTACATGTATTACAGTATTAAACATGCTGATTAGTATTTGCTGTGAATGATTGTCAGTTGTTGCTTTTCTTCCTCAGTATTATGCAACAGTGGATCCAGACTTTGTGTTCAAGGATGACAACATCCCGTGGCTGTCCCGCGAGAACGTGGAGGACCGGTCGGGGACGGGGCTGACGGGATTGCCGGAGATGGTCAGCAGCGGTCAGAGTGTCGGCAGTGTCGTGTCTAGCACTGTCCCTGTCCCAGCTTCTGAACAGGTGTGTGTATGTGTGCATGCGTGTGTTCGTGCCTGTCTGTGTGTTTGTCTCTGTGTGTGTGTGTGTGTGTTTGTGTGTGTGTTGGGGGGGGGGGGGGGGTTTCATTGATGTACTTTGATTGGGGTGGTCGGTGGTCTAGTGGTTAAGAGACTTGTCACCAGTGTGAGAGGTCAGGGGTTCGAGTCCCCCTCGGGGCGAAGAATTTTTCCTTCTCGTATGTGGCCCCATTCATTCGGGCCAATCGTCGGCGGTTCCCTCCGGGTACTCAGGCTTCCTCCCCCTCTGCTTTGGAAATGTTCAGCCCACCAAATTTGAAAAATAAATGCAATTCTAAATTCCGGAACTTAAATAGCTGAGCTGACCCTTCGCACCACGTGAGTGTAATGTGTTTATGTCCAGTGTGTGAGAGAATGCGTGTGATTCACGTGAGCATGCGTGTTGGGTTCAGTTCACGGCTCTTTGAGCCAATTCATGAAATTGGGTAAAGCGCCTATACAATACTCATTATTATTATTATTATTCTCATACAAACTGTAAACTATATGGATAGATTCGCTTTCTCACTTAGATGCATGTGGATAAAGCAAAAGCAACAAAATTTGGACAGTATTTCGTGTTTGATGAGACAACTGTGAGCTGTGTGTGTCTGAGCACCTACAATAAATCTGAAGCTGGACAGTTGTAAAATGTTACTGTAGCAAAAGTGAATCATCTGTAAAAAAACAACAAGAATGTAAATTTTGGGTTGAGTATTAATATACCAGCAGGAATTTTGAGGTGAACTGGAACTGTGGTTTGGGTTTTCTTTTGAGTTGGAGCATTGCTGTGTTGCTGCTTTTCATTGTAGTTTGTAAATGTTCTCTGCAACAGAAGAGTGCTTCAGGGGAGCAGACTGTGCAGCTGCAGCGCATCATTCACAGGTGTAACTGCAAGTTTTACTATGCAAATTACGGCGACGTGGACCCCAACTCCTTGTCCGAAGTCCCTCTGCCTGTGAGTACCACAGTTTTGGGTTCTGTTTGTTTGTTAGTTTGATCAGACGTTTAGGGGCCTCACATTTGTGAATCAGAGAGAAGTTTCTTAACAGCTGTTGTGCACAAGATGTTTATGGGTGTCTCTTCTTTTTTTTTTTCTTTTCTTTTTTTTGTCCAGCCTGCTGAAGATACAGACGTCATGACCCAAGAGCAGGGAGTGGACACGTTCACCTTGCTGCATGAGAGTGTGCACGCCTACTCCAACTCGGTTTGTAATTTCATGGTTTAGATTGGAATTATTTTGTACTCTTCAGTTTTGTCAGTTCAATTTTTAAGACATTGATTTTAGATTGATCGAAACATCGATTGAAAAGTCCACTGTCACTGCCAGTAGTATTTACCAGAGGCTTTTGGTTTGCAGCACTGTTAGTTTGGCAAATACTTAGAAAGGCGAAGACCAAAACTGTCAGCAGTGAAACAGTATGCTTTGACATCATCCTTACTGATTGCAGGTTCAGTTCACTGTTATCATGGACATTGTCAACAACCTGCTGCTGTATGTGGAGCCAAAGAAAAAGGTAAGTCTCACCGCCTCCCCCCCCCCCCATACCCCCCCCCCCCCCCAATCTATTTGACCCATTAAAAAATTCCACCTCAACGTCTGTGTGGTCTCAGAGATTCTAAGCTGATCAATCTTTTTAACTTCAGTACTAGTTGCCCACTATTGCTCTAGAATTGTGTAAGCGAGTGACTCCCAAACAGACAGAGACCCTTGGGTTAATAGTGGGTTAAGACCACAGAGCAGTCAGGCTTCATATTGATGTGTTCCCACATTATCTGTGAACGTATAAATACTTACAGCCTCAGAATAAAGAGTTGACATTGACACGGGTTGTGTTTGTCAGGAGGCCAGTGAGAAACTACAAAGCATGAGGTTCAAGCTACAGCTGTCTCGCGATGAGGACCAGAAGAAGCCTATTCTACAGCTGCAGGAAGTCGTCAGGTAAAATAGCTTCTTTTTTTTCTCTGTTTTTTCGCACTAAATTCTGGCATGTGCTGGGCCGTATGTACATCACACAGACACTCAGTCGCAGATGCACACACACACACACACATACACCATGGTCTTTTGTGAGTATATTCTATTACTTCAAGACATTTACATGGGTGCCAGTTTTCCAGAACACCAAGGACTTCTGGAACAAGAACTTTCAAAAATTACTTTTTCCAGATTGAGAACATTCCAAATTCTAATTTAAATTTTCCAGTTTGGCAAAATCAGGAGCAACAAAATCCGGATTATGGGGTGACCGCCAAGAATGCTTGTAACGCCATACATAAAGCATGGCGTTTCTTGAGATGCAGAGTGCTCTTCCTTTCAAGGTTATACATGTACTGACGATTGCGAGCTCCTACCCCTCCCGTTGTTAGATTTTTTGGATTGGGTTTAGCTTTAAAGTGATTTTCTGGATTGGGAAGCCTTTCCCACTTGCACCCGTGCAGTTATTGTCTGATTATGAGTTGAAGTACAAAAAGTCCATGTTTTTCAGAGAGCAAGTTCAACATCTGAGGAAGCTGGAGAGAGATTTCTATGTTGCAAAGATGAACGGAGATGAGGAACTGTGAGTAGGATGTATGCATGTGATCGTATGCTTTGTTGTTTGTTTTGATACAACAACAAAAAGAACACGGCAGCTTAGAGCAGCTATTGGTGATGCTCCCTTTAACCTGATTTAGTTGCATGATTTTAATGAAAGGAACAAAATAGCTGTGCTGCTTTTTTGTCTGGACTTTTCAGTTTACCTGTGTGCATTTTCTTTTATGGTAAATCTTACATATGTTGAGATTTTATGTGCTTCTGTATTTACTCATCCAACAAAGGAAGTCAGACTCCTAAAATCAGCACTGTCTGTTTTTAGTCTGTCTGTGTTTGTCCGTCTGTAGATATCCATCGCTACAGCTCTTCTCTCTGCTGGCTTGCTTTCATATAGACTGTATATTTTGATTGGGATGACTGATTGTGGCTATGTTATGCTGTGTTTGTAGTATGCAGGGTCTGGAAGTAGAGATGGAGGAAGTGAAAAACTGGATCAACACCAAGAACGAGGAACTCTCCATGCGCATCAGGTCAGTCAGTACAATCCTTCGCACATCCTCCCACAGATCTGGGGTGAGATCTTGCATGTTGTGTGGGGCACAGAGATAAATCACAGCATGGAGTGTAGGATGCTCAGGGCTAAATAAAAAAGTGACATGATCATTGGAAAGGAGTCAGAGAATGTTCATGCCGTGACTGGTCACAAAGGAGCCTATGATGAGTTAGTTTATCATTTAGGGCTTTACGCCGCGTAAGCTACAAAGACTGTTTCGCGGCGCCTGCTATGGGGTAGTCCTTCCAATATGTCATATAGCAGTGAGACTAAAAGCTGTATGTCTTGTCTGAAATTATACTGTATTTTCATTTGCTACATGGAAATTGGAGTGGATTTTTTTTTACTGGTAAAATCAAAAACATGCAATAAAGTACTTGCATATTTATAGCTAGACTATTTCCTGTTGTTGAATTATTCCATTGTGTGTGTGTGTGTTTCAGCTGTTACAATGAAAGCCAGCTACAAATGAGGGCCCAGATGAAGATAGAGAAAGGTAAGTATTGAAATCCACCTGTAGCTTGACTCGCAAGTTCAGTAATAAACACAAAGTAAGGGAATTTTGTTCATACTTTTACATACAATACATTGAAATCGTAGTTAAAGTCATGTAGTATATTACTCAGGGCTGAAGGTCTTCCACCTTTTCCTGGATTTCCACCACTGGCTAAACACCCCCCCCCCCCCCCCCCCCTTCCAAAAGTGTGTTTCCTCCTCTGAAGCGCTTGAAGGCATGCCGAAACACATGAAATTTCACAGACTTTGGTCTAATTCAAAAACTTTTCCTCCAAAGAAAGTTGTTGGGTTGTTTTTGTTGTTTCTCTCTCTCTCTCCTCTGAAGCACTTTAAATCATGCCTAAATGCACCAAACTACACACATTTTGGTCTAATTTAAATCAAATTGGGCGAGCATACCCACGGACACCTCTAGCAACTCGCATGCAAAAGCAGATGCACGCTCGTGGCTTTGCTACTTCTTCGCTAAATAAAGCAGATACACGCTCGTGGCTTTGCTACTTCTTCGCTAAATAAAGCAGATGCACGCTCATGGCTTTGCTACTTCTTCGCTAAATAAAGCAGATGCACGCTCGTGGCTTTGCTACTTCTTCGCTAAATAAAGCAGATGCACGCTCGTGGCTTTGCTACTTCTTCGCTAAATAAAGCAGATGCACGCTCGTGGCTTTGCTACTTCTTCGCTAAATAAAGCAGATGCACGCTCGTGGCTTTGCTACTTCTTCGCTAAATTCTACGCTCTTTTCCTCCTCTTGGATCGTGGACCGTTTTAAGCCCTGAAATTTACTGGTGAACTTTGTGCATGTGCAGCCCAGCAAGCTCACGTGGTGCGTCGTAACGAAGTCTGTTTCAAATACGCCAAGTGGAGGCTGACGGAGAGGGACGGACACTGTGGTATTGCTGAGGTGGAGCTGCGAAACTTTGTGTGAGTAATGTGAATAATCAACATAGGGACTGGCAGTCAGGCAGTTGGAGTCAACGTTGGTGGCAGTTTTGCTGTTTTTGGAAAGTGCATGTGTCCATTTAGCATTGCAGCATGATTGTGAAAGGAGAAGAGAAACTTGGAGTACATATATTTGAAGACTTGGCGATAGGAGGAGAGAAATTTGTCAACCTAAAAGCGAATAAACGAACTTCCATGGCAGTATCGACAACAGCCCTCACAGTTTCTCTGTTTCTTAATAATCACAGTGCCTGCCTCGGCAGACTCACTCCGTTCACATACCCTAATGAGATTGAAAGTTGGTTCTTGTGTTGCCATGTGCAAAGGTACGGATGACTAAAGATGTGGGCCTTGCCAAGAGGAGTGTTTTACATGCAACTTTTTTTTTTTTTTGCTTTTTTTTTTTTTCACTCTTACATTTCAATATTTCTACCTGTCCTCTTTGATGATGAGACACCTATATACTTGTTGTTTTGGACCCGTATGTAAAAGTGGAGGTTAATTTAACCCACGTCTACAGGCCTAACCCAGACTAGGACAAAAGAAACCCAAAAGCAAGATTAAATAAACAAGGAAGCGAAGAAAGGAAGAAAAAAATCCTTCTATAACGGCTTAGGCACCTTGCTGGAATGGGCCCGCTTCTTGATTTAAAACAAAAAAAACAACCGAAAATTTAACCCTAGAGCTAGTTCAGTTCGAGGTTAGACTCTAGCCCAAGGCTAAAAGCCCTAACCTCGACTTTTACATACGGGGGCAGGTCCTCACACCAGATGAAGTCTCACCTGGTTTGTTTCTGTACCTGTCAGGTACACCAAAGTGAACCGCGATGACAACACATGGACACATCAGCTGGAGCTGGGTTGGGTGAAGATGGAGAACCTTTTGAGCGACAGCTTCTACCAGCGGGTCCTCATGCCTCGAGACCCACTCGGCCAGGACGGAGAGAACAGGCAGATGCTGCTCCGCATCTTCTGCAGCGAACACCCGCCTGGTTAGTGCTCATTGTCTGTATTTGTCGTGGTAGTGTCTATCAGTATATTAGCCACAAATTTGTCATTTTTGCGTAAGCACTAAAAACTCACCCCCTCAGCCTACCAGTATTTAACCATAGATGAAAGTCGTCGAATGGCATTGATTGTGGGGAACTAGGGCCATCATTGCAAGGTCTTCTTGATTTGCCTTGGATCAGTCAGTAACAGTGCTCTGACTGATTTATTAATACCGTGTTAGTTTTGTTGCAAGCTTTGCACACAAAAAGTACCAAGAAAAAAAACTGCAAATGAGCAGCTTTTTTTGTAAATAAACTTCCCTGCAGCTTAGTGGCATGTTAACTCGCCTTGTATTTCTTTATGTTTGTTTAGTTGGTGGGATACCTGTGAAGGAACATTTTGAGGTGAACGTGGCTCCCATCCAGATTCAGATGACCTACCAGCTGTACAAGGCTGTCATGCAGTACTTCTTCCCAGACAAGAACATTGAGACTGATGATGGTACGCACGCTCTGAAAGACCATTTTGTCACTTTTGTATTTCATATATTGGTTTTGACAAATTTCTTTCAGACTTTTGCCGTTTGATCAGGCAATATGTGTATCAGAAAATTGTAGTTTTGCCCCTGATTTTGGTTCGTCCGAAGCCTCCCATTTCGAAATTGTTTTAATTTCTATTCCTTCTATCTCACACTCTTAGTCTGGAAAATCATTTCAGTGTAATGTAGAGAGTGTGTGTACTTAACTACTGTTAGGCTTTTCACGTTAGTTAGGTTTAGGCAGCATGTAACTCAGCCATTTATGATCTGCCAGATGATGAACTGGAAGGAGGGAAGAAGAAAGGAGACAAGAAAGCCAGCAAGAAGGACAGAGAGAAGGAGAAGGAACCAGCGGCCTCCATGAAGAAGAACCCGTCCTTCAGCAGTGCTGACGAGATACATAAAATGAGGGTGAGGGACCACATTGCAGATGCCATTCTCATACTTACTGTACAGAACAGTAGAACGTACGTGGCTGCTTGAGCTGTGAGATGTTTAAGATGCGTTCGTATACCGTGGAAGAAGGGGCAGTTCATGCTCCATCTGACCTTACCTTGTGTCCTCATTGGCTCAGTGGGTCGTTCCCCCTACTACTTACTGGCATGAAGAGTAGGAACAAGACATACAGTAAACTGCTAACTCTGCTAAAAAAAAAAAAAAAAAAGAAACTGAATGAAAGTTTTTTACCTTTTTTTTTACATATATGCGTAGTGTTCAGCTGTACAGGATTTTTCTGGGATCTTCATTGTACGCGTCTTCAGTCATTTTGCATGCTGCACATACGGACTCTTCTCTTTTCAGGAAAGAGCTGCCAAGAACAACACGTTCCTCTACGTGAAAGTTCCTGAGGTGCAGGCACGAGTCAGCTACAAGGTGCGTGCATTTCCCTGTGCATGGTAACGAGTAAATCACTACACACAAAAATCACTCGCTCCTTTAGCTCAGAAGTGACTTTGGTGAGCACATTGTTATGACTGCTGTAGGTTAAGTTACAGTCGCCGTGTTATCAGTCTTTGAGGCACGTCCCTTGCAGATCTTGACAATGTTCTTTCAGGGTGAGAAGGAGAAGAATATAGAGGACGTGCATGACTTCAGCTTTGTACTGCCCACCATGGAGTACCACAACTGTATCTGGACCTGGTTCGACTTCTTTATTGTCATGAAGAACATGGCCAAGAGGGTCGTCCTCTCACAGGTATGGCTCAGCTGATAAGGTTTATTTTTTCTCAGAATATTCTTTCTCCTTTTCCTTTTTTTTTGTTACTCCTGTTTTTTTTTGTTTTTTTTTCCTTTTTTTTTTTTTTTTTTCATTATTTTCAAGCGTGTATTTGTTTCGGAAGGACCTTGGACGGCAACTTGGAGACTAGTCTTTACAATAAAGCATCCTTCACTTTTTGCAGAAAGAAAGGCTTAACAAGAGTGACAGAGATAGAGTGGTCAGCTCCTTTTTTCCGTAATAATTTCTTCATGTTTACCTTGGTCATGTGCTTTCGGATTTCAGTTCCGAGTTCATGTATGTCGTTTTAGTGTTTGTTTCTTTGGTTTTGGTTTGGGGTTGTTGTTTTTTAGTGGTGGTGGTGTTTTTATGTTGTTTCCATAGTAATGGAAAGAACATCATAGGACGGGCTAAATTTTCCACGTTCATGGGCAAGCATCTGTGGTACAAACGCACGTCACTGCCGATCTCCCGCAGAGACGATTTTGCAAGTGTAACTCTGACAATGACGTAAGAAAACATGCGTCATCAATGCTGACATGTACAGTCCACCGAACGCGCTTCTCCTCCTCAGTGAGTGCCGTCTGTGCAGATGTGTGTGCGTGCGTGTGTGTGTGTGAATTGTGTCCAGGCCCGTTTCTTCAAAAATACTCAACCGAATGGCTTCAAATTTGGGGTATCCAAATATATCAAAATGTTACATGAGACGATTCAAGCGTGTGATGATTTCTTAAGTGATTTGGGAGTTATCGCCCTTTTGAGACAAGTTGGTTGTCTTTCGTGTACAGGCGTAATATTTATTTAAATCATTCAATTTTTTGGCAGTAGATAGCTTGAGTACGGACTCTGAACAGAGTCACTACTAGAAAATGGTCGCTCTTATAGTTTTCATGTAAACCGAGCCTGAGTTGACATTGCATGTGAACCCAGTTCAGATGCCTATTTCTCCGAAAATACTGAACCGATCGATTTCAAATTTGGGGTTTCTAAATGAATCAAGATTGTTGAATAGAAGGCCCGATCCAGGTACGATTGCACACATGATTTGCGAGTTATTGCCCTTTTCAGAAAAAGTGGCTTTCTGGCGTTTAAAGGCGTAATATTTACCTAAACCACTCCATTTTTTGGACATAGATAGCATGAATACGGACTCTCAACTGAGTGAATTTTGGAGGTTGTCGCTTTTATACTTTTGGCGTAAGCCGTACCTGATGAAAGTGCTGGTGAACACACTTTAGATCTCAAAATCGCTCCTACTATACATAGATAATGAGCCTGGGGTGCCATAAAAAATATACAAAAAAAT
The DNA here is from genome assembly GCA_018292915.2 of Batillaria attramentaria. Lineage (NCBI taxonomy): Eukaryota > Metazoa > Mollusca > Gastropoda > Batillariidae > Batillaria > Batillaria attramentaria. The sequence goes on along the minus strand of JACVVK020000195.1, from coordinate 811,954 downwards.
TAGAAAAATTCACTGCAGCCGTTATCGTCAGTTGACCCGAAAATTTGTACTCACAGCACATTTCCTCTACAAGCCACACGCCTCACAAACATCGAAGAAGACACGCACGCGCACTGACGTAAAGTAAGTGCGTCATGTTTGATTGACGTGATGCTGTTTTTTCTTGGGGGTGTCTCGCCACTTTCTTTCCGAATTCCTCTGTTTGGAGACATGGTGTATTTTACTTCTACTATGTCGCCATCTTCGTGCAATCGCAGAGAAGAAACGGGATACAACAGAATACAACTCCAATACTTTATGAACAGAATATGCACGGAGAACAAATTCATGAAAGAAAAAGAACCCAGAACGCTGTGCAGGGCTGCTTACGTACTGAACAGGTCAGATCTAGAACATTTCTCAACTTACTGGAAGGTTCAAAATCTTTCCAAGGTGACGTAATCTACTGACGTTACTGCACCAGCATGTTCTGGGATGGTCTAGAAATTATTTTGCATCGAAATGCAGTATCTTTTCGCGATCTCTACAACTTGACATGTGGAAAGCGGGAATTTCAGTGGGTTTCGTTTTTGCCACTGACTCACACTCAGAAGCATAATGCAAAGATCTTGGAAACATAAAGATAGTTCACTTACCTCCCTTTGAGGGACAACGCGTAAGAGTTGTCTGCACGCATTAGCGCGCATCCCGCAGATCTACGCAGTAATGGCAGTATGGCAGAAAGCCAGAAACCACGCAAAAATTCGGGCGTGCAATGGTGTGCAGCGCTGAATTGCTGTCAGAAGCGAACACCAGGAACGGGAAAACCTTTCTGTAGATTTCCCCCTTGAAAATTAGAGGTAGGTATGCCTACGATATCGAAGTTGGAGCCAAGATCGGTATCGAAGTTGGAGCCAAGATTATGTTTTCTCCCAAACATAACACATAGCATCACATGTGAAAACAAAAATCGCCGCATCCACTACGTGTGACTGGCGTAAATTTAGTATAGAATCCGCATGCTTTTATAAAGTCTGTTTGTTTGACCCAACCCTACACTAGCCGCCGTAAAACATTTTAAGAAAATAAACAAAAACGAAGATGTCAGCGACTGCCAGGTGGTCTCCCCCCATATATTTCGCATGTGTTTTAGGCCTATGGAAAACATAAGTACTCTCAAAGTTCCGGAGGACGAACGAAAGATCTAGTTTGGCTTTCACTGCTGTACGTAGGCTACGCAGTGCATTTCGTTCGATGTGTTCAAGTAAAACTAGTACGGAACACAGAAAGATCGAATGTGCGAGAGATCCAAAGATGGACACATCCGCTGAATACTTCCTGCTAACTCAGCATTAATCATATCTGCGACCGACGATCCAGCAGATTCTATGTTGTGATATGGTTTTACAATGGTTAGAATGAAGTTCAGCCGGATGATTTTGTTCTCTGTGTGTGTGTGTGTGTGTGTGTGTGTGTGTGTGTGTGTGTGTGTGTGTATCAGTGCAACGTGCCGCTAGCACAGTTCAAGTCAACGTTATTTGTAAAGTTTTTAAAAAAAAACACCACCGCCAACAAAACAACAAAAACAACACCAAAACCTGATGTCTGCGCCTGCCACGTGTGTTTACTGCTGTTTGTTTACACTGCATGCAAACCTCTTGATTTTTAAGAAAAGAGTTCTGTACATACCTACAGATTTCCCCCCAACAGTATGTGAACTGGAACAAGTGCCAATGAACGTACCTGCCGCCGTATGAGTGACAACTCTGTGTGTGTGTGTGTGTGTGTGTGTGTGTGTGTGTGTGTGTGTGTGTGTGTGTGTTCTGAATTTAGATGCAGGTAGACGCTAGCACAATTTAAGTCACCGTGATTTGTAAAGTTGTCAGGGAAAAAAAAAAATTACGCTGTATCTGCGTCAGCCGCGTGTGTTTACTGTTTGTTTACACTGCATGCACACGTACCACTTGAGGTCTTTTTTTTTTTTTGACAAGAAAGCGAAAAAAAAAAAAGTTTGTTTTTCAACAGGAATACCAAAAGAAGTATTTCCCCGTTTATATTTGTCTGTTATTTGAACAATTCGGCGCAGAACACAATTGCATGCCCGGCTTTTGTGATCGCTTTCCACTTTCCGCCATGCTGTCACTATAGGGGCCAGATCTAGGATGCGCGCTAATGCGGGCAGACAACTCTTCGCGTTGTCCCGCTATATGTCTCTCTTACGAGGGCAGGAGTGACGCGTCTTTCTGATTCCAAGGTCTTTGCATAATGTGTGTGTGTGTGTAGGGGGGGGGGGGGGTGCGTGCGTGCGCGCACAAGCGCGCGTCTAAGGCGAGAGAGAGAGAGAGGGTCTCTTCTCCGATACCAGTAAGCAATCGTCTGTCAGTCAGGTCTGCGGGAAGTAACTCTGTCAAAGGGGAACGACTTTATTACAAGCATTCATTCACCCATGTAGAACCTCGCATACGCCAAAAAGTTGTGACGTCAACCAGCTAGGCGAGCTCACACGACCTCATGTGTGGGTTTTTGCAAGTGCATAGAGGCACGATAAGGGTTTTCAGTACTTTCTTTATGTCAGCATGCTTGATGTCAGAGAGCTTGCGTTCCAGCGTGTGCGCGCGGGCTGCATACATGACACAACGACTACGACTGTGACTACAGCAGGTCATTGAATGGAAACAACATATTGGGCTGGTGGCCATCTTGTCTTGTTTTGTGTTTTGATTGTTTTGGTTATTTTTGACTTTTTTTGTTTGGTTTTCCTTTGATTTTTTGCCCATGGTAGACACTTTAATCATACTGGGAAGCTGCAGATACATTTCAACTGGCTTAACCGTTTTGCTGTGTTGCACGATAGCTAACATTTCTTCATTTCTAACATTTCTAATGGTCATACTCCCTCATCTCAGGCCATCAAGCAGAAACTACACATGCGGTCACGGCTGACAGAGGAGCCACCAGTCACAGATGTACAAGAGGAGCAGGACAAGGCAAAGATGCTGCTTGGAGCAAAACTACTGGTATGTCGCTTCAACTTTTCTCAACATACTTACATCTTTTTACTCTAGGCATTTGTGCAGTGTTCATAGTCTAAGGATTATGTGTTGTTTTGGTTGTTATATTTTGTTTCTTTGTATTTATTTTGTTTGTTGCCTGTGTGTTGATGTGGGGTGTTTTTTGTTGTTTTGTTGTTTTTTTGTTGTTGTTTATTGGTTTTTTGTTTTTTTGTAGTTTTTGTTTTGTTTGTTTGTTTGTTTGTTTGGGTTTTTTTTTTTTTTTGGGGGGGGGGGGGGGGGAGGATTGGTTGTTTTTGTGGAGGAGGGGGGGGGGGGGGAGGGTTGTGATTTTGGTTTGGTTTGGTTTGGGGAAGATAAACTTACTTCTAGCAAAAAAAAAAAAAAGTTTTTATACAACCTACATGTAGGCAGCTTTCTTTTTCTTTTCTTTTTTTTGCAAAGGATTTGTCAACCCAGGGGAACTATACACATGTAGCTCAGAGGTATGTTCTTCTTGTAGCTCAGGGTTACTATACAACGGATAAATAACTGCGTTTGCTCACGATAGTACAAACTACTTATGCATTGCTTTTTTTTTTGTTCTTGTTTTTTGGTAACAGGCAGGTCAGGACAAGCCGTCAAAGAAAGGTTTCTTCTCCAAGTCACACAAGTCATGAAAAGAAACGTACTGGAATTTTCCACCTTGTGAAAAAGACTGTGATATTAGGGCACTTGCGGCATATATGCACATGGACTTTATTGAGCAGTGCTAAAAAAAAAAAAAAAAAAAGGAATGTTTTATAAATTAAGCACATCAACTGACCTTGAATAATAGAAGGCGTGAAAACACGTGTTGTGTACAACGGCCATGTATTCTCTCAGTAAGAGACATTCGAAGGGTGGCTGATGCAGTGACTCACCGTACAAATCCATTCGTGTGTGGATTTTGTAAAGACTTTTCTCCGATGACCTGGCATAGCTGATGACAGAACGTGTATACGCTTGTACGTGTATAACTAGTCACAAACTCAGCATTGCTGAGATTAACTGTACATATATGTGTGTATACACTACCACAGAGTGAAGCTTGAGCACTGTTTTATGTGTTCTGTGTTACATTTTCACGTTTGGCGCTGTTTCGGTTACATGGAGGTTCAAGTATCATACTTGTTTATGAGGTAGTTAAACGTGTGCTTTTGACTCTAGCCTCATGAAAGAAGTCTTTTTTTGTTTCTGTGAAGTTTGTGAACTTCTCGTTGATATTGGCAAAGTCTTACACGGCATACTCTTTGAATGGGTGACTGACAATGGTGATCGCCAGTGTTTGTTTTGAGCATTTTTTTTATTTTATTTTATCCCAAAATGATGCAGATTACACATTTTTCAGTGTACATTAATAGAGCATATCCCAAAAGATATTTTTTTACATATTGTTAAATGTATCACTCTGTATCATGTGGATTGGTGGAATTGTACTGATGTACATCTTACATGCATTTGTTGGTGAAAAAATAAACTAAACAACAAAAGGATTGTAGCAGGTGCACGATTTGTCAAATAAATGTATGTACACCTTACCTGTGTTGTAAATATTATTTATTTTGGGCTTTGTGCAGTACGTTTAGGAATGGCAGACATATCTTGGCCTGTAGTGCAGAGATGTTTCTTTGTTGCTGACCACAGTAACCTGATAGCCTTTGCCAGTAGCAAGAGTTTTGCTGGATTTTTATGTTGACCGGTGTTTCCATTTTTGTCCCAAGCTTGCAGAACAAAATACATGTCGCTGGAGTTACCACCGTTGCCCCATCCTTGATATCACCCGTATGTGGTGGAAAAGGATGTTAAACCCCCCCCCCCCCCCAACACCCACCCACCTTCGCTGCAGTTACAGCTGCTTTATGAGAGACAAGTCATCAGCATTCTAACTTCTGGTCTTTGGCATGACACACTGGCACTCTGTGAAGCTTGAATAAGATATTGTGTCTCATTATTTCAGCTTTGAGGTTTCTTTTTTCCTTCTTTTTTTTTGTTTTCTTTTTAAGATGTGTATATTATTTCATCATTTGAGATTCCTTTGTTTTTTTCACTTTACTGCCTAAAAATAACTAGAGTGTACCTATTATTTTGTTTTGAAGCTTTTTTTTGTTTTTGTTTTTTTGTTTTTTGTTTACAATGAGATAACAAGGAGCAACATGGACACAAGGTTGAAACTGTTTTGTAAGACATCATGTTTGCACATACTTTTTTTAAGCAATCCAGACCAGCGTATCATTTCCACAGTTTATGAAGATAGAAATGAAGCAAGTTGTATGAATTTCTACTTTCTTCAGGTGGTCTTTGGTGGGGAACACAAAAGCAGATTTGCCCACATTTTGTCTGTATGTCTGTCAGCTTTTGATACATGATACGTGAACGAACATTTAGAGTTCTTACGTGTTTCTCTCAGTGATATTTAATGGAAAATCTGTGATGAGTTGAACATTTAATTACATGTATTGTGTTTCTGAATACTGAATTTTTTAGGGTGTGGTTCAGTTGATCGTTATGTATGCATTTATTACTTCGAACTCCATTGAAACCATTCCACTTCTTAGGACATACTCATTTTATACCTAAGTCGATTCTGGTGCTGATGTGCTTGTACCCCCCCCCCCCCCCCCCCCCCCCCCCCCCCCGAAAAAAGTCACATGACTGTACTCCAGTCATGAAGAGCTAAGCCACTTCAACTCTTGAAGGTGATGTGCTTACTTGTGCATGGATATTTTCCATGACGTGTTTTTTGGGGTTTTTTTTTAACCTTTTCTGGCAAAAACTGTTCATTTGCAATGTGTCCGTGTAACCTGAAAATCCACATATATGTGTCACCTAAACCTGGGATACATGTATCAGCTTTTCCAACTTTAATTTAGATCACATTTACCAAGTCAACTGTGCATGTATATGAAAAATCAAACCAGTTTCTAAGGTATGCAAATCATGCATCTTGAACATATTTGTAAGCAATTGAGCTCTTTGCCAAAGTGAGTCTGCTTGCCAAAGCTTTATTATTCTTATTAAAATTGTGCCAATTTGTCAGATCAGTTTCAACAGTTTGCTCCTTGTAGAACTTTGAATGAGTTTATAGGTGCTGTGGAAGTGTTTTATGATGGTTATAACTGATGGTTATTTTGATGGATATTGATGATAACTGATGGTTATTTTGCCAGTCTAATCCTAGTGTGAAAAGTAATCAAGAGCTATGCAGATACCAGAGAGATTCAAATAAGCTCAAAGGCATATCTCTGGGTAAGAAAAAGCACCTGGCCACGTCTTTAGGGTAAGAAGAAAACCCTGGCCACATCTCTGGGTAGGAAAAATACCCTGGCCACATCTCTGGGTAAGAAAAATACCCTGGCCACATCTCTGGGTAAGAAAAATACCCTGGCCACACCTCTGGGTAAGAAAAATACCCTGGCCACATCTCTGGGTAAGAAAAAGATGTGGATTACAGGGGTTGCATTTACTATAAAGGGTACTCTAAGGTGGGAGCTCCTTATGGCCGACACCAGTACACGCTAGGCGTAAGTGTGTTATTCTGCTAAATTACCAGATTATTTTGTTACGAGTAAACTCAACCATACGCACTTAGTTTCACTGTTGCTGTTTTTTCCTCTGTGTGTGAGTGAAAACACTTTTTACTAGCTGTTGCTACGCATGCACCAAGTAATGCCAAGTGCTTTCTTTTCCAAGAAGTTAGAACAGAAGGAACAGCCAAGAATAAAAATGCCAATTTCGAAAATGGTATTAAAATTTTATTACAACTTACAAAAAAACACAAGGAACATGACAGTTGAAACTTTAAACAAGACTGAGGTGGAAACCATGAGTAGATGATAAATCAGAGCCGTAGATTACAACACACACTGCAGCAGATTGTCCACGGAGCAATTCATGCACAGACTACATTTGGACAGCACATGGTAATGACATGAAAATGCTTTAAATCCGATGCATATGGTCTACCATACCCTGAAAACAGCACGAACACTTGACAAACTCTGTAGACACAAAACACACACACCGAGGATGGAAGGGTAATAACTCTGACTTTGTATCCTCGATAGCACAGTGGGGTCAGCTGTAAACATTCCCATTTTATTATAGGAACAGGCCACGCAGCAAAATTCATGTATGTTACACACAAATGGTCACTGTTGATGGTTTTTGTTTGTTTCGGGGCCTCGGTGAATGTCCCCCCTTGCAGTATTTCACATTTATATCCCACCCAGTATACAAAGTCAGTTATCGCCCGTCCATCCGTTTCCTGTGAACAGACAACTGGGTTACATGGGACAAACCACACACAGCCGAGAAAAGGAAATAACTTGAAGACTGGACGGGAGGAAAATGCAACTGACAGAAAGATCCTGGGTGGACCAGACTCCAAGCTGTATCAGAATTCAACACCATGTTTAAAACTATACAAGCTTTGATTCAAAATTTGATTTGAGTGACTGCATTGGTTAAAACACTCCTCATAACCCCCTCCCCCCCCCCCCCTCCATTTTAGAAGCTGACAGTGTATGAACATCTTTTATGGCAGACACTTCCAGAAACAAAACAAAAGACCAAAAAAAAACAAAAAAAAACAACCCAATGTTCTGGCCCAGATGAACCAAGAAAATAAGCTATCAGCCTTAAAAACTTCGTAAAAATTGTCTAATACATGTAACAGCCAACGCATCAATCCATTCAAATAAAACCTAAAGACAGGGAGTAAAGTATCCAACTTTCAATATAAGAGGAACCATGCATAAATATGTGTAACAAAACGACGAACAAGTTCATTAGAATGAGATAAACTTGCGCAAATTTGGTACCAACCACTGAAAAGTTTTTTTTTCTTCTCTCTCTCTCCCTTTTTGTTTTTTGGGGTTTTTTTGTTGTTGTTTTGTTTTGTTTTTTTTTGTTTTTTTTTGGGGGGGGGGGGGATAGGTGATGGTTGTTAAAGAATTTCTTGCTGCCTGAGTATGCAAACATTTCAACAGGAGAGGGTGGTATCAGACAGGTGAAGAGTTAATTCCCCCGTTGATCAGCTGCAAGATGCGAAACATGCTGGACGTCGGCGAACCCGTTCTTGACTCGGCAGCCTGGAATGAGAACATTCTGCTTGATTATTTCCCATTTACGAAACAATAAAGTACATGTACTATTGATTTAATGACAAATCTCTGCTTGCCTCTGCTTCCAGTCACAGAAATAAATCAGACTGATACAAAGAACAAATTACACAAAACTAGATGAATCAAACAGCAACCAACAGCTGTCTCTTCCTTTGAGCATCCACAGGGCAGGGGCAGACTGAGCGTCACTAGTCTATGTTTAAAACTACTGTAACTCCACTCCCCTGCCTGCTCCTCAAATTCAATACCAAAGACCAGTTGTGACTAATATGTATCATTCGGGCCGATCGTCAGGGGTTCTCTCCGGGTACTCGGGCTTCCTCCCCCTCTGCTTTGGAAATGTTCAGCCCACCAAATTAGAAAAATAAATGCAACTCTAAATTCCGAAACTTAAACAGCTGAGCTGACCCATCTCACCACGTGATTGTAATGTGTTTATGTCCAGTGTGTGAGAGAATGTGTGTGATTCATGTGAGCGTGCGTGTTGGGTTCAGTTCACGGCGCTTTGAGCCGATTCATGAAACTGGTTAAAGCGCCTATACAATACTCATTATTGTTATTATTATTATACAATATTATACGGTCAGGCACTAAGTGTGCCATATTCCTCTCACTCCCTCCCAGTTTCCACCTGTTCACAGACTATGTTTTCCAGTGTTTGGGCTGGAAATAGCTTTGAGAATTTATGCTCAGCTAGCAGGTAAAATCAGGTCAGATGCAAAACTTGAAGTGACTCGTACCCGTCTGATGTTCTCCACCAGCTCGTCAAACCTGTACACCTCGTCCTCCGCTTTCTTCCAGTTCTCTTCCAGTACACGCATCTACACAGACAAGGTAAATCATTCCAATCTTCATCCAGATCATGCTTCAGTAACCTAATTTACAGTACAGTCAGATTTGTCCGTCTCAAGAGAAAGTTGTCCTCTACAGATTTAGGTAACACTAACAGTGATCATGAATGACTATAATTTAGCCCTATTTAGGGGCTGCGTCACAGTGAAGATAAGCTGTACCATCATGATCACTTACCCTGCGAGCTGCCTTGCGGCCCAGTTCCTCATAGTGATCCTTCTGATCGGCAAGCTGTGTCAGGAGATTCTGATTCTGAAACAGCCAAAGCCCAAACCATTACGTGTGCATCCTTACATTTCTAGCCCCCCCCCCCCCCCCCCAGCACTAATACTGGTATTTCATTGGTACATTTGTACATTATGTATTCAAAGTTGCTGCAAAAGTCAAACACATGAACTTTTTTCAACTTACTAATTATATTTCATTTTCAATATGTGTGTGTGATAGGTTCAATGAAGCATGTAAAATCCCAGATCTAAGTTACATCTGACGCTCCTATCACACTACACTTTCCATGCAGAGTACCTTTTTCTTCAGAGCGATGATGTCACGCACACAGCGAGCCTGCACCGTGCTGCCGTCGCTTGATGACGAGGTCTCCAGGCGTCTGAGAAGCGTTTCCAGCTCCCCAGCCAGTACCTCTTTCTCTCTACGCTGGGCGTCCACCTCTCCCTCCAGTCTCTTCACCTCTCCGCTCAGTCGCTACCAAAAACAGACAGATGCACATCATTATTATGCCCCTGTCAAACTCAGGTGTTTCACCTTAGTGTTGAAGACTCACAGCCAGTTCTTTCACTCATTACACAGGTAAGAACCACTCAACCGGTCATCAGCACAAGTTCTCACCCCAAACAAATGCAAAGCTGCAAACCTATTTTCAATAAAATCCTCTTTAATGCACAACTCAGCTGTAATCCTAACTTGACTGTGCTGATATTAACAAAACCTGCCTGAGCTGGTATGCATCTATACGCATGGTCATGTTCATTTTCAGCAAATCAATCAGACTATACAAGAAAACTTGCAAAAGCTCCACAATTCTTGCCAGACAAACACCAGTCACAAATCTTCATAGTTAAATTCTCAAATACCTTCACTTCAAACTTGTGGTCGGTCAGGGCCATCAAACGTTCAGCCATCTGTCGGTTTCCCGCCTGCAGCTGGCTGATAGTGGATTCCAGTTTGTTCGACTCCTGGCGACTAACGTCAATCTCAGCACGACTGCGATCCACTTCGTCTTCCAGAATCACTGACCTCTCACGAAGCACATCACTGCATAACATATTGTAAAATAAAAGCATGCAGATCATTCTGAGTGGAAGATATAGCTTCCATATCAACTTCTGTGACGATGAAGACACCATGACAAAGGTTTCAGAATAACCCCTGAAACATGATGCTCACCCATCCCCTCACCCCAGGACAAATTCAGACACACAAACTTTCCAAATATGACAGTACACAATCTGTGGCTCAAGTCTAGACAACACTCACTTTTCTTCCCTGAGGTCCTGTAGAGACAGCTGTGTAGCCCGCTCCAGGATACTGGCCAGACGTGAGATGTCCACAAACGTTTCATCCAGGGAAAGAATACAGGTGAGGATTGCACTCTCTCCAACAGACATGATGTTTTCCTCCGTTCCATCACCCCTGTCAGCTGCCGCGTAATGGACCGGTGCGGATCGGCGATCTGTCCTGGGAAGGGTGCGGATTTTGGCCACAGAGCTGCTTGGTGGGTGTGCGGGTGGGTGAGGGAGGGACATGTTGAGACGTGTGGAGGCTGAGGTGGCAGAACAAGGGACAGCAGTGAACGCGCTGGACTGTGATGGAGCCAACCTGGGTACGGGACCCATGAGTGCAGGGCCGGGTCGTGACTGACTATGCACTGACACAGAGTCAAAGTTCTTGAACAGCGACTTTTGTGTTGACGCTGGTGCGCTCATGCTTGCGTCATCTCTGGTCAGGGAGTAAGCCATGGCGAGATCGGAAGCTGTCAGCCCCATCCCCCTGAATGACAAGTCATTGGCCACGCTCCCCTGATCCACCCCTCTCCTCTCAACTTTATTGGGGCTCAGCGAATCAAGGACAGCAAAAAGACTGGCACCTGTACCTGTCGCATCACCAGACGCATTCATAACCGCAACCGCATCACTTGTGTTGTGTTTGTCACCATCTGACGGATTTCTCTGGGTGAGGTCTGAATCCATGCCCATTTTTACAGGTGATGATGTACAGGCAGCGCCCAGAATCTTGGAGACAAATGACTTGCGGACATTTCGCTTGTGCTTGGCAGACACCTGTGAGCGGCGACGCTGGTAGGCAGGTGGCGCTGATGCATCTGGCATTTCCTGTGGACCATGATGAAAATAACGTCTTGAAACCAAAGTAACTACAATCAAAACCACACCACAGCAACTGCTTTTTTTCAAAGATGGTGGACAAAAACCATTCAACAATGACGTGTTCTTGCTCAGTATTTGCCGATGTTGACATGTATCTTGTGTTGCCACAGAATTTACCTCATAAAAACTTTTGCAAATGGTACTTGCCTGCATGCCAATTTTCTTTTTCAGCCCGTTCAACACAGTCTGCATTTTCTGCAGCAGTTCACCAGCCGCAGCCACGGCCACAGACTCCACCTGGGCGTGCTCAGCCTCAAACGTTGCCAGGGCGTGAGAGGACTGACTCAGCTGGTTCTGTGTCTGTGCGAGTTGTGACCTGCATGGAATATCGCAACTCTAAACACCATTGCTGAGAGTGAGACTGATTTTGTGACTGCTAAGATACAACACAAGTCAATCTTTTGCATACGGTACTTTTGTCCAGCAAATATTTCGAACATGCTATGCACGCACAAAAAGAAAAATCATAACAGTGTAATGATGAAAAGGTACAAATTTGACACTACCACACCACCTTTAAGAAAAGTATTTCACGAAGGTATGCACTGCAGTTTGAACGTGATTTTAATTAAATGCTTTAAAAGAAAAAAGATTCCTTTTTTTAGGACAATTTTCAGCCAAAAGGGGGGAATCCTCCAAACACGAAGATTATGAGCCCTGGAGTTGATCAGCACAAAGCAAACAAACAGCTACCAAAAAAAAAAAAAAAAACCCCAAAGCAGGGAAGACACAAACAAGAACAAAATCTCTTACTGTAATCTGTTCTTTTCCCTCTCCAGCTGTGTCACCAAGCACTGTGCGTCTGCTGCCATCTGCTGCTGACGACCTACTTCAAGGGAGGCTTTCTTCAGCTTCTCCTCCAGGTCCCGGAGACTGTCCACGTACAGAGAACGCTCCGCCTCCAGGAGTGCGTTGCTCTCTTTAAAAAACTGGGACGGAACAAGACAGATTTATGACATGTTAGCTTACTAGTTAATACATTATACAGTTGCTTACTCAAACCTGTCGAGATCACTTATCAGCAAGTCTCTCTTCCTTTCACAAGCATTCGTAAAGCTTGTGTTGGTGTGTGTGTGTGTGTGTGTGTGTGTGTGTGTGTGTGTGTGTGTGTGGTGGGGGCACCAGGACTGACTCAACCAAGGTTCCATTTTCACCACAATGGTGTAAGTTTTAAATATATCAAGTACATCTCAAGTGTATTGATCACCATTAAGTGACAAACAGCATGAGGCTAAATCCTTACCTGCACATCGTCATCGTTGGACTGTTTCTTTGCAGCCTCCTCTCTGACTTCGCGCAGTTCGGACTCAAGGCCGTCGATCTTGTAGCGCTGCTCCACAATGATGTTGCGACACTCATACAGGTCCTTCTCTAGAGTGTCAATGTCCAGTTCCCGATTGTCCAACGTTCTCTGTAGGTTCTCGATTCCTAGCTCCAGGCTGGACAAAATCCAAAGAAACTTGCTTTGTAAGTTTTGTTTTAGGACATTTGCATAAGACTGACAGTTCAAGGAGTGAGTGAATTTTTAAGGCTTAATGCTGCGTAAGCAACAAAGACTAATTCATGGCGCAACAGCCCAAGAAAGCACAATTTGTTTTCTTTTTTGTTTTTTTTTCTTTTTTGATTAAGTGACTGTGCCACAAGACTCCCATGTTTATGTGAGTGCACGTGTTCAGTTTAAGGCATTTAATGAGAATATAATAATAATAATAATATATTACACTTGTAGAACGCGGAGTTCTGCTTAGAAAAGCCCTCAATGCGCATTTTGCTCATGCATACACACAACATTCACATGCACACATCTATACACATCAATACAGGTGGTGGAGTTTAAACTTAAAGATTAAAAGCTAGTTTGAATTGATGTGTTTTGAGTTGTGAAAAATATCTGACTCAAAAACATTTCTCCGACAATTATCTCTATTTATGGTGTTTGCTCTTATGATGTTCAGCACAACTTTTAAGAATAAATAAAAGGAAAAAAGGAAAACTTACTTCTCAAACTTTTCCTCATACATTTTTTTGATTCTTGTGTTTAGCTTCTGCAGATCCTCACACCTGGAGACAGAAAGTGAAACATGACCCGATCAGTATACACAGCTGTACAGGACCTAACTTGTCCTTCCAACATCAAGGAGAATCAAAGTATGCAACTGAACTGCAAGTGCCAGCTACACTAAACACTTCTTACGTTTTGGTTTGTTGTTCAAGCTGTTCCTGTGCTTGTGTCAGGGTTTCGGACAGCGCGGCATGCTCCTGTCTCACAACATCCAGCTCGTCCTGCAGTTCATTGGCTCGCTTTGCCAGTCCCTCCTTGGTCAGCAGCAGCTCCTGCATGGCTGCCATAAAACAAACTAGAATAAGAACGTGAAGATCTACAGTAGGTCTACTGGGGCGGTGGTGGTGGTGTGTGTCGCTGTGTGAGTCACTGTGTGACACTGTGAGTGTGTGAAGATGGAAGCATTGGAGGGATAGTGAAACGCTGACCTGGGCCCACATGTAAAAGTCGGGGTTTGGGAGTTTAGCCCCGGGTTAGAGGCTAACCTCGAACTAAACTAGCTCTAGGGTTAAATTTTCTGTTGTTTTTTGTTTTAAATCAGGAAGCGGGTCCATTCCAGCAAGGTGCCTATGTCGTTACAGAAGGATTTTTGTCTTTCTTTCTTCGCTTCCTTTTTTGTTTAATTTTGTTTTGGGGTTTCTTTTGTCCTAGTCTGGGTTAGGCCCGTAGCTGTGGGTTAAATTAACCTCGAGTCCTACATACGGGCCCTGCTTCTAGATTTACCTTTTCTGGCACCAAAGAGTTCCGAGTTGAGCTGTATCACCTGACCAGTTGCCGTAAGCAGATCGGATGAGGCCCCAGCATACAGTTTCTCAAGCTGCAACATGAAATTACTCAGTACTGTCAATCATGCCAAGTCAAATGTCGCACCATGGATATTCTTTTCCACAGACTTTGTGCCAAGGGCAGAAGCTTGCGGTTCCAGTGTCAACAGTCGTAACAGATAAGCAGACATGCACAGGTAGGAAATGTGTGCTTATGTTTAGTCTCAGCTGGTCCAACCAAAGGCATGACGCAACACCTAAACTATGACACTAAAACATCTTACCACTGTCATTCAGGAATGGTTAAATGGTGCAAACGTGAGGGGCCACTGCACATCTAAATAAGTGAAACCAAGTACTGAAGTAGGCCACAGTCAGTTGACTGCAGGGGTCGACAGAAACCTGGCATCTGTGTTTAGCCACTCCTGACACTAGAGTAAAAATGAGCACAGGCAGTTTTCTGTTACCTCTGACAACGTCCCGTTGTTGAGTTCCATGGTGTGTTTCAGACTGTCCGCCTCCTGCACCAGACTCTTGTTCTCTTCCTCCAGTGCCGACACGTGAACCTGCTGACGGCCGCGCTCCTCCTGGGATAACATACGCTGTCAGAGCAAGACAAATCTGATGTCAGAGCAGCTGCCCAGCACCTGAACAGTTTCTAGTGCGAGTACACGTACTGGCCTAAACAACTAGCTCACAGCATGGTCATAAATGAGCAATGAGCCAAGTCCTACTAACCCATCCCCCCTCCCCCCCCCCCCCAACCCAAACAGCTAGCTCACAACATAGTCAGAATAAAGCAGTCTGACTACTTCTATGACCTGACCGCCTACACTGCTAGCTCACAACAACTGTCACAAAAAAGCAGTCTGTCTACTTCTATGACCTGATACACCACACGGCTAGCTATCTGCATGGTGACAAGTCAAACAGTCCACAAAATCAATCGCTCTCCATGAGATGTTTACATAAATACACACACAGAATCTCATCTCATGACTGCTTGCAAGGACCTACTAAGTTCCAATCAACTGTGATAGTGTGAACAAGTATACATACATGTATCATTTCAAACCACTCTTTCTTCTGGTATAGTTTGAAAACTGGCACCGATACCTGTTTGTGAAGTGCTTCCTTGAGCTGCTTGTTTTCTCTGGCCAGGGCCATCACCTTGTCGTGGATCCCCTGGAAGGCATCGTTCACTTGTTCCTGCAAACAAACATTACTGTATTACTGTGCTTGATCTATCCATCCAACACTACGTTTACAGGTGAACCGTGTGGCTCCATCAACAAACCCTGGATGAAAAGCACAACCATTTCACTTACCAGCTAGCTAGTTTATACACTGTTCACCTACTTATAAAGCGTCAAAAGTTTGTACCTGTCTGTGGGCAGTGTCCTGCAGGTCGACAAACACAGCACGCAGTTCAACAAGCTCCGCCTCACGCTCACGCACCAGCTGCTGAGCGAGTTCAAACTGTCGCCTGTACGTGTTGGTCTCCTGGTCCCTCCGTAACTCCTCAAGCTAAACACACAAACACAAAAGAAGGCCGCATTTATAACTCACTTAAAGTCTCATTATCTTTGTCAAGCGTACAACAATGCTGTGGAAAACCAAATGTGCTTAATCAAGTTAACGCTGTTGTTATTTGTACCTCTTGTTCATACTGCTGTGCTGCCTGAAATCTGTGCTCCTCGATGGCCTGGCATTTTGCCTCCAAGTCAGCTACCTCCTTTGCGTGTCGTGTGGTTGCTGCTTCCAGTGCCTCTCTCATCTCTGACACCTCCAACTCCAGTGCCGAGATGAAACCCACGCGTTCTGCAGCCAGCTGCCCCAGTTCACTGACCTGTTCTTGGTAGTGACTCTGAAAATAAAACATTACGTGGTACATAAATAACATACGTCAATAATAATAATAATAATAATAATGAGTATTGTATAGGCGCTTTACCCAATTTCACGAATCGGCTCAAAGCGCCGCGAACTGAACCCAACACGCACGCTCACGTGAATCACACGCATTCTCACACACTGGACATTAACACATTACAATCACGTGGTGCGAAGGGTCAGCTCAGCTATTCAAATTTCGGAATTTTAGAATTACATTTATTTTTCAAATTTGATGGGCTGAACATTTCCAAAGCAGAGGGGGAGGAAGCCGGAGTACCCGGAGAGAACCCCCGACGATCGGCCCGAATGAACGGTGCCACATACGAGAAGGAAAAATTCTTTGCCCCGAGTGGGACTCGAACCCCCCACCTCTCGCATTGGTGACAAGTCTCTTAACCACTAGACCACCGACCGCCCCAATAGGTACACACAGAAACGACAAATACTCAAAGTTTTGATTTTAGTCTCTGCCTAATGCACAGGTTTCTACTGGTTTGTTCTCCAAACATATCCAGAAAGTCATTAGGATTTTACATACAGTTTTTTTTTTTTTTAAATGTAAAACGCAGAAACTACTAAAAATAAACAAACAAAGTGGAACTGACGAATAAGGAAGTTATTTTACAGCAAGTAAATAAAATGACCGAATCGGAAGGTCATGTGCCCCAGTCTGGTCTCCTCTACAACAAAGGTCAAACCCACCACATTGAGATTCAGATTACACTTTACACACAGATCGACTGCCTACATTGTAGGGCATGACACTGTGTTTCACACACATACATGTACCTCTTTTTCTGCCCATTCTCTCTCTTTTTCCAGTTCCAAGGCCGCAAGCTCTTTCCTTGCGCCAGCCTCCGATGCTTTTGCGTGTTTGAGCGCAGACTTGAGCTGCGACTGTTCCTGCTGCGCTGACTTGAGCTCACTCTCCAGGCGAGAGTTGCATACATTCAGGGTCTCCAGCTGGTTGGCCAGGGTACGAGGGTGTTGCTTCCGAACATCGTCTGATGTCAACCTGGCACATCAGCAGAAGCATGAACTTATGTAGCAAGCATGAATTTGATATTACCAGCAAACATTCAAGCCTGACACCTGCCTTAACTTGTACCAGTGAGTACCAGATTTATCCACAACCAAGCATGGGGGGGGTAGGGGGGGGGGGGGGGGGGCGCAGTAGGCAAACACTACAATTTCCCCGTTACGTAATACAACACTATACTAAACTTTTACACTGTACAGTAACACCAACAGTGCTAAGAACTACAGAACAGTAATAAATGAAGTATTAAACACACACCAAAAAAAAAAGAAAGAAAAAAAAGAAGGAAAATACCTGTGACCATGTTTGGTGAGTGCCTTCAGAGGTGTCATGGAGGTATGAGCATTACATCTGCCTTCACTGTCAGTCATGGTGGTCTTGCTGGACATTTCCGCCGTAGCCAGCATGCTGGTGTCCAGGCACTCCACCATCTCTGTTGCCATGGCAACCTCTGTTTTCTCTGGATTGGCGGTCATTGTGTCTTTGTTGTGCACTGCAACAGCCATCGGTGAAAGTGCGATCTCACTTGTGTGAATTCTGAGAGTCATTGTGTCCACATCTGCAGTTTCTGTTTCATCCGTTTCCGTTTGCTTTTCGCGCACAGACACCGCTATTGGTGACAGAGCGATGCTTGACATGTCGATGCCAAGGGTCATTGTGTCGGCATGTGTCATCTCAACAGCATCTGTTGTCACCCCCTTCTCGCGAACAGACACAGCCAGTGGCGACAGAGCAACACTGTTAACATCAACACTGAGTGTCATAACATTTGCGTCTGTGGTCTCCAAGACATCTGTTGCGGTTTCGCTATCTCGCACAGAAAGTGGCAGTGGTGAGAGAGCAATGCTGATCACGTCAACACCTTGAGTCATTGTGTCGGCATCGGCCGTCTCAATGTGTTCAGTAACTATGTCAACTGGTACGACGATGGGTGACAAACCAACGGTGTTTATCTCGACCTGCGTTGTCTTGGCATCAGATATTTTCCCAGGCTGTGCGAGGGCCGAATCCTCTGCAGCAGCTGTGAAAGACGGAGATACGAAATACGCGACCTTCTGCTGAGCAACACTCAAGTTCAGGGACTCATTCTGATCTTCCGATTCCTCGCTCTGTGACTTCCAGGGGGAGGGGGTGTCTTCATACTCTCTGGTAAGATCAAACCTTGACACTGACGATCGCACATAACCTTGTGACTCGTATCTGCTTGATTTTGGTGTTTCTCTAACAGAGCCACTTCCACGTGACATGGGGGTACCGTGGCTGGACACACTGTCATCAGCTTCAAAAAGAAAAGATCCCAAGCTGTCCAGAACAACCCTGCTCTCACACATGTTACCCGAGCTATTCTGATCAACGTCAGCATCTGATACGAGGCTTGACGATGTCACATCGGTCTCACTAGTGGCTCCACTGGCTGACTGAGAGTCTGAGGACTGGTCGCTGCAGCCGACTGCTAAACCACGCAGCTCTTTCGACGTCAGCTGAGCTCCGATTTTGTCGCTCTCTCTGATGTAGGATGCGATAAATTTGGAGTATTCTGCCATGTACGATGACTGACCAGAGGCTTCAGCAGGAAAGTCTATTCCTCCCTCAACTGATGCATCTTCACAAGCCTCCTCCGCCGAAGGAGCAACAGCATCACTGCAAGAGTGGCCCCTGATGGACCGTTCAGGTGGCAACAGAGTGTCGCCCTTGGCAATCCCATCCATAATTCCTGTCACCAATTCCTCTAAAATCAGACGGGCAGCAGTATTTGCAACCTCCTTCACCATATCTGCAGAAACTGAGGTTGACAACTGCACACTATCATCGGTCCACGCGGCAAACCCCTCCGGTCCTTCCTCTACACAGACCACCTTTGTCTGTACATCTTCGCTGATGACTATCGTTCCATCCTCACTCTCATAACTTGAAATAACAGCATCCACAGTAGCAACACCCGACAATTCTGCTACTGCGTCAGAGCCACTGGCATTCTTTACTTCTGCGCCACCTGAGGTTCCACTTTCCAGACCTGGAGACATAATTACGCTTAGCTCTGCACACGCCTCTTTTTCGGACTCTGCTTCACTGGTTTTAAGGGCGCTAGGCAGCGGTTTGGCTTCAACAGAGGAAGGCAATGGTTCTTGTGGAGCTGAGGCCAACACAGGTTGCTGAGTGCAGGTGCGAGTGAAGACCTCAGGGCAGGAGACAGATCCGGTGGGATTGCATCGTCCGCTGATTTCCGTGCTGGGCAGGTATAAGACGGGTGACGGAGGCAGGGTGCAGGACAAGGCTGCTCCACCATCCTGACCACAAACAAAATAACTGACCTTAACTTTTTATTGAAGCACAACAGTGGCACTCATTAAAAGATATTCCACTTCCAGTCCATAAAAGTCTTGAAATGCACAGTTATTGAGTTAAAAACTGATGCAACAGAGAATCTAATGTGTGCTACGCATGACATTTTGACAGAGCACAAAGCAATACGACTGATCCCTTAGACATCTCCAGTTTCTTGAGATCATGCATGTCAGCTTCACTTGCCGTAAGGCTTTACATAAGGGCATACATGTATCAGGATTACAATAAAATCAACTTCTACACTCCACCCCACAGCTGTGTAAGTGTTATATAAAGCCGATGGCTGTTCACCCAATAATCTCTGCACACACAACGGCAACAAACTGAATCAAAATCATGAGTGCTGTTCACTCACATGTCCATCTCCAGGGCCAGACTCCTGGCGGTGTTGCGTCCCCTGTTCTTCCTCAGCCAGCTGACCACTGCCTTTCATCTCAATAATCTGTTTCTGCACACACAACCGCAACAAGCAGTTCACAAACTGAATCAAAATCATGATTTAGTTACAGGCAAATAATTTTTGCAATAGATCTATATTTTCACTTTCAAAATGCACTTTTTTTTCCTGCAATCTATTTTCTTATTAACTGATTGCTACTGAAATGTACTGAATACATATACTACTGGATACATACTACTGAATACCTACTACTGAATACAATACCACTTTACCAAAAATGTCTTACCCGTAGTGATTTCTCTCGCAGCCCTTTGGTTCGAACTGGCGTAAGACTTGCTTCATTGTCATGTTGACCTTTCTGGTGGGCAGATTTGCTGTGTACAAGCAAAGAAAAAGAAAAGCATTATTTACAAAACACATGCTGGCTGGCTGCAAACACATTTGTAAGCTGCATGCTAACTCTGGACGAAGTCAGTTTTCAATGCAAAAAGGCCACCCACCAACAAAATACATTCAAATTCAACCTTCCATAAAGTACAAAGGGGTCAAAGCCAAACAAGATGACCAACCAATCCCCCCCTCCAACTCAAAATTACTTACGAAGAAATCTGGTATTCATGTGCCCAGGAGTGGCGCTTGCCACGATGTTTTGTCTGAACCTGTCCCGATTTCTGACTGAGGTTGGATGCATCAGTCATGTAAGCACTCTGTCGGTTGACTGCAGCAAACGGAGTCCGAGGGGCACCTGAGCTGTCAACGGCTGCAGCTTTCCTTCCCAACATCTGGGACAGACAGCAAAGTAAACTACAAATTTGTGCCATGTATATCAACTGCTCATAATTTACTGTGTGACTAGATTAGTAAATTACAATTTACCTTGTCAACACTTAACAAGACAGAATATTTGTTTGTTTTTTTTAAGCTTCCGGCTACGTCGCTAAAAAACTTCTTAGTCCTACATCGTGTGAAACAACTTACACATGGTTTTTAAATAGGTAATTTTTCGACTTATTCCTAGTCCTACGTCGTGGGAAACAAATTACCAATGGTTTTTATGTAGGCAGATTGCAGCTTATTCCTAGTCCTACATCGTGGGAAACAAATTACCCATGGTTTTTAGAAAGATAAATTTCAACTTATTCCTAGTCCTACATCGTGGGAAACAAATTACCCATGGTTTTTATATAGGCAATTCACAACTTATTCTTTAATTACTCTGCTAATTACAAGTTCAACAACACAATTTTTGGCATGAACATAGTCAAACCATTTATTGACAAAGTCATGAAATTTCAAAGGTGTGACATGTAGTTATAAATATTGACCGAGATACGTTCATCTAAAGCAATGTGTGTGCAACTTTTTACCCACGACGTCGTCCGAAGGTTAATGTGTGGTCAATGCATTTCAAGTGCATAATTAGACCTAGAGCTTGAGGCACGTAAAACCTAGAACTAAAAGCGTAAATTTTACTCCACAAAATTGGAAATTCTAATCTAAATCATTGATTTCCCTGCATTACACAGTCAGTGACTCAGATGGACTATGTCAGATCACCTGCTGCTGCTGGTTTTCTTTGTCTGTCTCCATGGTGATGCACAGACCACGCACTGCACACCAGTACTGCTACTCCTGAAAAACACAAAAAGGACAAACTTCTAAGTCACAGTACTTTCAATTTCAAAGCACACAATATTAATCGACAGTAATAACTGTAATTTCAATATTCCAGTCTGTCCCAGTAAACAAGTTAAATATTTGTCCAAAGTACATCTGCACTGAAACTGTCAAAGTCATGGTTAGTAAGTAATTTTACGGGTCTTTGGAATCCCTCAAGTACCACCCTTCCGCACGCAAGTTTTCATGACTACCGCCCTCTTTGTCTCTACTACGCGTTCAGAGATATAATGAGACGCATGCACGCTGGCAAGTTTTGTAATTCTGGAGGCCCATATGGTGCCGTATACATTCTAGACTGAACCTAGAACAAGTTGAAGTTGAGCCAGGTATGACTATGAGCTCTCAGCACCTTAACGACTAAAGTCTGAGCAACACCACAGTAAATCTATTCATTTCAAATGCTAATCTGAATAGAATTTGTTACACTGAATCATTAGGTGAATCCCTGTAGTAATTAGGTGAATCCCTGTAATAAAAATCCTAGGCTGTTACTAGTGTCAGGGCTGTGTTCTGTGCCCTTGGCTGTTCATCCCACGGTTGCACACGTGAGACACCATAGCACAACAGTGGAGGGCCAACCTGAACCAACAGTGGAGAGGGTCGGGGGAAGGTGTTTACGGGTGACCGGTCAGTGTGTGCGATGCTCTCTGATCAAAACTGACCTAAGACTACGTGAAGGCAGCGGTGATATTATTTTCGTCAGATGCTGACCGAGCGAGTAACGAAACAGCTGTCAATGAGGGGAAATGAACACTGAACTGAGTGGAAACAAACAACGCCCGACATCGAAAGCAGCTTTCTCATAAAAAGTTTGAATTAAATCGTAAAATGAACAAGATCTCTATTTCTGTGCGTACATAATTTCTTAATACTTACGCAGTAGTGCGAGGTTATCGTATGAAAAATCGTTACGCTAGCTGTCAATCCTTTGTTTTGAAGTTGGCTCCTGCGTGCCCATTGGCTGAATTAGAACTTCCGTTCTCAAATGGCTCAACTTGTGATGACAAAATAGTTTCACAATGACCATAAACACATCGTCTTCAGAAAAATTAAACTGCTTTTATATCAAAACACACACAATAGTTACGACAGATCCATTGAATTAGTGATTAAGCAGCTAGTTTGAGTGTCGTTAATAATATGCCATTTTGGACTATTTGGAAACTGGTTACTTCAGCGGACCACTTCAGCTTGGTCACGTGACAAGAAGCGGGCACCATGGACGCCACTTTCCGAAAGACCATGACTTCGGTCACAGATCTATTATTCCCCGTGAGTAAGGCTGCTCGGGATCCCCAGCAACACCAGATGCTGAAAACTGGTAAGTAAATGGTGTACGCGGAGAGCAGTGGGTGTGCCGAAAGCAAATAGCGTACGATGCCACTGCAGCATGAATCTCGTCAGGACATGTTTGTGTCAGTGTGTGTGTGTGTGTGTGTTGTGTATCGTACTGACAGGCAGCATTGCTGTTTGCAAGTGATGCATTTGCACATTACCGGCTCTTATCAGCTTAACGTACTGTCCTTTACTACATTCTTGTTGCAGGCAATGAGTATGTGACCAACCTGCCACTTCAGATGCTCATCTACTTCAATGTTTTCTTCTCTCCTCTTTGGTTCATCACCAGCATTGTCATGCTACAGGCAAAGGTATTTACATTTTTTTTTTTTTTTTTTTTTTGCTGTCAGCTGAGCATGTGTGGGTGTGTGAACTTGCGTTACTGGACTCACACTAAGGCGTATAAGAAGTTCCTTGGGCATTCCCTATAATCATGCTCATAGTACAAGAGTGCTATTGCTTCTAGCCATTTTACCAAGAGTTGCTTGATCTGTATTATAGACACTGGGCTTTTGTTGTGTCTTTATTCTGTCTTTCTGTTTATTTTCAGTTCAACAACTTGTCAGAGCTGTACCAAATAGTGCTGATATCAGTCTACATAGTGTACACATTGATTGAGATCGTCCGCCTCTATCTGGGTTTTGTTGGAAACTTGATGGAAAGGGTAAGTACTTTTAAAAAAACCTCCAGAGACCATGTACATGTAATACAGCTGGGTTGTACTCTTGATGCACTGATTGTTCAAGTTACAGTGAAAGCTTTTTGTGTTTATACCCAGAGTTATTGTGAAGCCACTGTGGAGACCTGTGGCTGTAAAGCAGTGTCTGAAAGTACTAATGTACAATAGCCCTACACCAAAATTCCCATTGCATAACAAAATTTATCCATAAGGATGGGTTCCAGGAGGAGGTTAAACTCTTCACTGACTTTCCTCATTTCAGTTTGGGTTTTGTTTCTTTAGTTTTGTGTGTAAACTTGTGAAAGACCCGCAAATCTCGTGATTATTATTACTTGTACTCACTGGGTTGTTGGTATCCTGTCTTCCACAGGTCCCAGAGCTGGCAGGATTCTGGCTGTTGACAATCCTGCTCCAGTTTCCACTCATCCTGCTGCTTGTGATCAATGATGGTGCTATACTCCTGCCACTAGAGCGCGCCGTTCACATTGTCAAAGCGCTGTTCGTCTTCAGCGAGGTCATAGTGGGATACCTGGCCATCAGAGTGATGGTCAACTACCAGGTGACAAAATACCACCTGCAGCAGTTCACCGACTTGGAACAGTTGGACGACGGTTACTGGCCGGAGTCACGATACACAGCATAGCATGTTTGTGAGCGAATGAATGAGGAAATGAGTATGAGAGAGAATGAGCCAGGTGTGAGCATGCGACAGTGTGAGTGCTGGTTTGTACGAGTGACTGTTTGCTTATATTCACAGCTGCAAGCAGCAGTGTTCCATTGCTACTTGTTGCCGTTGTGGTGACCGTGTCGGCATCTGTATGGAGCTGCAGGTTATGGTGATAGTATGCAGACCATGTTCATTTTATGACCTCTGAGGGTTGGCCGCTAGATCTGACATTGTTTAGCTTATTATATTAAATTCACTGCCTCTGTTGTACAGATTTTTTTTTAGAAATGTGCCTGCATGTGAGCTACGGAAGAATGTGTCTGCAGCTGACGTGTATGGCAGATAATCTACCCATCATCTCAAAAATGGCCCAAGTGCCTGTCACACCCAGGGGGCTGAAGCCCTTTTTTCAGATGATTGAGATGTATGATAAAAATGTGCTCACTCACACTCTGTTGATGTCACAATTCATTTGTATATCCTTCAGTAGGAGTGATGCTGCATTTATGTGTACATACGGTATATTTAAGGTTTCTACTCAACCACAGTTTAAAATGGTGAGATGGTGAGAAATTACTGTATACAGTACTTGCATAATCATGTAATTTGTAAATTACATTTCCAATCTACATATTGTTAACACTGTTTGCATCTGTGAGTGCGACTGTGTGTGTGTGTGTGTGTGTTGTCAAGAAGTGAAATAATAATGTTGCCACTGCTGTGATGGAACCTTAATACATGTACAAGAAGATCGTGAATTTGAAATATACAAAATCTGCTGCTCACTTTTCATCCAATCCAGCCAAAAAAAAACATAAAGACATGAATTTGAATTTTTCTTTATTCACGATTTCCACACCACCACTTGGGTCAGCACACACACACACAGCTGGCACACTGAACCAAACCACATGACATTTCAGCAAATCAACAGAAATGACATAAAAAAAACAAGATCAAGCAAAACACAGTTTACAAGTATTTCAATTTTCATTGCTATTACCTGCTAAATTGTCAAAAACATTGAGAAAATACATTTTCATGGGCTATGCACAGAGAAAAAAGTGCATGTCGCCGATCGAGTTGAAATTCTGTTCAACCAGCAAAAATTGCTTTTGTGTTTCGGCATATAGACAAGACAGGGTGAGGGGCATAGATGGATATGTGTGTTGCTTAGAAATTTTTAAAGAATATTTGCACTGAGAGTAGGGACTCTTTCATGCGTGGTAGGATATGGGAGTTGGGTGGTTGTGCTTATCTGCAAAATCGTCACTACCGGTACCGGTACTTCTGCAACTTTTCAAGAGATCAGACATATGTCAGTGTGCAGCGGATCTGTCGCTGATTAAGTCATTTTGGAGGCTGGTTGGACAGTGTGTCGCTGGAAGCAGTTGTCCCCCGGACTGGTTAGTTAAAACTCTAGTTATTTAGGGCCTTACGTCGCGCAAGCTACAAAAACTATTTCGTGGCAAAGCGAGGCCCCTTTCTGCTCCCCCGGACTGAAGTGGTGCGGTGCAACTGTTGTGACTGTGTGCACGACTTTGAAATGGTGGCTGTAATTAATAATTGGAAACAGCGAGAGATGGCTCTGGAGTTAGCAACCAGTTTAAGAGGTAATGCAACAGGTGTTCTCGGGTTGCTCGAGAGAGGTCAGCGAACATCGTACAACCATCTGTTAGGGCACTTGAGGACAGATTTGAACCAAAACATTAGACCGCCCTTCATAAGGCAGCTTTGAGAAACAGGGTGAGGAAAAGGCACGAATCGTAAGTAGAGCTGGCTGAGTCGCTAGAAAAATGGGGCGGAAGTGTAGCCGACGGCTTCACCCCATGTATGGTCAGAACTGACTGTTCTGTCAATAGTCTAAGGGACCGTGATTTAGAGTGGGTGATTCTACAGACGAAACACCTCGCAAAATTGGGGGGGTATGGTAATTTGAATTTGCATAAAGACGTTATGTGCAACAGGCAGCCACCTATTTGATGTGATAAGAAAAGGAAGTGTGCGCTGTGCATCTTGATGGAAGTGTGAATACGAAGAATTAATAGAATTATCAGCGAACTGTACGTGGACTGAACTGTCTTTCATGGACAACGCTGGAATCGCTAAGAACTTTTTAGTAGTTATTTTAAGGAATAATTATTTAGTTAAAAAAGGCAAAAGTAATTTAAATTTGCAAAAGAGACCACGCATGCCACTTGCCTGTTAAGATAAAACAGCATATTTTTGTAGTTGCGATTGCAGAATGTTCTAAGAACGGTGTGCTGCCTGGCCGCTACAAACTCTGTAAATTTATATGTGCAAAGAAGTCGGTGCATTTACCCTTCAGTCTGAACCAATACAACCGACCTTACGTGAAGTTAACAGAGATGGTCAAATTAAATTTAGGAACAGGACTTTAAGTTATAAGGACACAAATGTCAGGAGCTCCTGATCAGATCTCACAGAGCTGGCCTGTATTCGGAACCAATTTTGTTAATTAACACTGTTGTGAAAGCCCAACCGATAACTGATTGGTTAGTTAGTTATTGCCGCACAAGCAACAAAGACTATTTCGCAACTAACAGCCCCATCCTGCCAGGTCCTTTAAAACATACAAGGGCCAGCTTAAAACATGATGTAAGGAACAGTGGAGGCTGCAGACCCTCCTGCCTGACACCCAGGACACCGAAGAGGCCATTCGGTGGCTGGTCAGGCGAGCATTGCTCAAAAATGAGCACATGACAGCTGGCACCTTCAACGGACACATTGACGTGAAGCGGTGGAGGTGTCCGGGGGGAGGTGCAATGTGACCAAAACCATAAGGTGAGTCAACTATTTCAGTTATAGTGTTGTGGTCTGGGCACATGGTCTGGCTGTCCCTTTATCGCAGTGGGACCTGTTAAAAAAACCTTAAAGGCTATGACACACGGTACGTTCGCGCCGCATACGTTCGAGACCTGATTGAAACGTATGACGTCAACGACTGAGCGTGTCACCACTGAAACACGCCTCAGTGTGACCTAGTTTTGCCTCATTGGCCACACGATCGACCGCTGACCTCATATGTTTTGTATGCGGCACAAACGTACAGTGTGTCACAGCCTTAATGCAGAGATTTGCAAAGCTCAATCGTTAAGGCGCTTCTTAATTATGGCCGAAGAACCACGAAGAGCGAAGGAAAAATGCTTCGCCCGCATCATTTTGGGGCCTCGCGAAGAGATTTTGGACAGTTCGGGCTTCGGTCGACATGCAATGTGAGGAACCTCGAACAACCACGAATGATTTCGCCAGGCCGCTATCTGATTGGCTGATCCAGATTCACTCATTTTGCAATTCAAAATGGAGGACATCTCAACCCCAAAAGCAGCGAGCGCTGACATCGCACTGAATGCCAAACAAATGGATCTATTAATCGATGCCTGGCAGTCTCAGAGATGTCTTTGGGACCCAAGCAATGTTGTGTTCAAAAATAAATTGACAAGACACCGAGCGCTGCTCAAAATTGCCGCAGCGTTTGGGGGAACATGGACACCAGGCAAGTAGACCTTCTCTCTTCCTCATTCAGTCATTCAGTGGAGAAATGGCATAGGCATGTGGCTACCGATGTTTCCTAGCCGCCACAGATCTCTCTCTCTCTCAAACGCAGCAAAGATTTCCCCGCTTTTCGGAAACAACATAATCGCGTTAAACATCTAGTTTTAGAAGCTAAAAAGATGCAGTTTCATCGCCTCATGGAAAACAAAAAAGACGTTATATCTGTCTGGCGCGCGTTACATTCACTTACAAAGCCTAAACACACTAGCTCATGTAGTTCCATTGCCGCTGACGCATTCAACAACCATTTCCTTTCCACAGCTGACAAATTGTTAAACAATGTTGTCACGGACACCCCCTTGCCGCGTGTGTCTGAAAAGTTACAAATGTTTTGTGATCGGAAGTTAAATCCTGATATACTGTTTCATGTTCCCTTTCTGACTGTATTTGACGTTGGCAAATCCATCAGTCAGATGAAAAACAAAGGTCCTCCGGTCACGATGGAGTTAATAGTTTTTTCATAAAGCTAGCGCTGCCGTATATAGTCGATTCGCTAACGTATATCTATAATCTTTGTATTCACCACGGAAGTTTTCCGGCCATATGGAAAGTTGCCAAGGTAGTCCCTCTTCCCAAAACTAAAGACCTCACGGACCCCAACAAGTTTCGACCCATCTCCCTGTTATCCTCTCTGTCTAAACCGATTGAGCACCACATCCACAAACACTTAAGCCTTTTTCTTGAACAACACAATCTCCTTCACCCCCTACAGTCAGGTTTCCGTGCCCGGCACTCTTGCCACACGGCTCTAGTTCATTTAACTGACAAGTGGCTTACTGCAATTAACAATGCAGAGATGACAGGCGCTGTGTTTCTGGATTTTACCAAGGCTTTTGACTTAGTGAATCACGGCCTCTTATTAATGAAACTTTCTTTGTACCGCGTTAGTGACAAAACTGGAATTTTTCGAGTCATATTTAGACAACAGACATCAATATGTCTCTACTAATGGCAAATGCTCATCGATGGGGAAAATCAATCATGGCGTACCCCAAGGGTCTATTCTGGGACCTCTTCTATTTTCCATTTTTATTAACGATCTTCCTCTACATATTTCAAACCCCAACGTCACATGCAGCCTTTTTGCCGACGACACCACCCTTGATGTTTCCTCGTCGGATGTATCGGTAATAAACAAGTCTCTTCAGGCGAGTCTAGATGATGTATCCGAGTGGTGCAGACAAAACTACATGATCCCTAATCCCTCAAAGACAGAGTGTCTCCTTGTACCACCAGACAAAAACACCAGTTGAAGCCCCCACCCCTTATTTTGTCTCTCAACTCAACCCCAATTAATCAGGTTCATGAACACCGTCTGTTAGGTGTTATCATTGATGACCAACTTAGCTGGAATGCTCACGTTGACCACACGTGCAAGACCCTGTCTAAAAACCTTTTCTTATTGTCGAAATTGACGTATTTTACCGATGCCGAAACAAGAAAACTTTTTTATCACGCCCACATTCAACCAATCATAGATTATGCCTCCTGCACCTGGGACGGCCGCAGTGACGCTAATCTTAAAAAACTCAACTCTCTCCATCGGCGAGCGGCCAAGTTAATCCTTTGTAAGAGCTCTCAGAGCACTGACGACCGACTTAAGTCCCTCCAGTTGTTGCCCCTCCGTAAACACTTGCTATTCAATAAGGGTGTGATGATGTGGAAAGTCCGCTCTTCTAAATCTCCACCGTACCTTTCGCGTCTCTTTAACACCTTCACTACACCGTACAAGACCGCGAGGAACAATCTGGTGACGGCAAGACCCCGCATAGATCTTTTTAAGTCTAATTTTTCATATTCTGGAGCCTGCATGTGGAATTCACTACCGGCACACATTATTTCAGCTCCAACCAACACCTTCAAGGCCCGGTTATTTACCCATTTGTCCCTATCATAAACTCAATAACACCTGCCAAGGTTTTTTTTTGTTTGTTTTTTTCCCTACAGTTTTCCTTTATTTTTATTTTTTTTCTTCCTTTATTTTCTTCTCTTCATTACGAGTTGTGTAATTATGTGTTTGTACTACATGTACATGTATTAGTGTGTGGTGTTTGTTTTTGAATTTTGAAACGTGCTTTGCCTTGTTTATATATTACTGACTGAGTTCACCTTATTACTGTAGCAGCTGATAGTAGTTTAGCAACCGTGTGTGTGTGTGTGTGTGTGTGTAGAGTAGCAAGGACAAGATGTAAGACAGGTCTGCGCACCTAATCTTCTATCCTTGGAAAATAAAGTGTCATTGTCATTGTCCTGTACTCTTATGGTTTGATTGAGTTGCTGACAAACAGTACACACCTTTTTCCTTCTGTTTGAATGCAGAGATGGAAGCTGGTTCGAAAAATCTAAGATAACCCTGCCCAACAGCACCCTGCTCCTGTACTTCTGGAACACGGATTTTCCCCAAGTTCAAGTGGCAAGAGAACTGCAAGTCAGCAACAGGACTGTTGTTGACTGGACGAATTTCATCCGTGAGGTTAGAGCATAAACCTTAACATTTGTACCTTCACCCCAACTCTAAAGTGCTAATACTCATTTTTGAACATGGACTGGGTGTCAATGTCTCTGACACTTACGTCCGGCTGTGTGTGTGTGTGTGTGTGTGTGTGTGTGCAGGTCTGCGAGGAAGACCTGCGCCTGCATCCACAGCAGGTGGGAGGCCTGGATGAGCAGACAGGTCTGCCCATCATCGTGGAGATTGACGAATCAAAATATTTCCACAGGAAGTACCATCGAGGACAGTGGCGGGAGGGACACTGGGTGTTAGTTAGTTAGTTATTTAGGGCTTAACGCCGCGCAAGCAACAAAGACTATTTCGCGGCTAGCACAGTACACTGGGTGTTTGGGGGAATTGAGCGTGAGACTGCGAAGTGTTTTTTGGGGGGAGGTGCCTGACAGAACCAGGGCCACACTGGAGCCCATCGTGCTGCAGTACACACTGCCTGGCTTCCACATCATCTCTGATGGCTGGCGAGCCTATGGCAACCTGGCGCAGCTTGGAGGGGGCATCTACCTGCACGATGTGATTGTGCATGATCAGCACTTAGTTGACCCCAACATCCACACCAACAACATCAAGAACACATGGATGAGGGCGAAGAGGAAGCTCAGGCGCCAGTTTGGTATGTCCGAGGACTTGTTCCTGTCGTACCTTGCTTGCGGAACAGGTACCGAAATGACCAGCATTATTACTTTTCTCATCTGCTAACATGCATCCGAGAACAGTACTAATGTTGGTCATATAGTACTGTAGGAGCAAGTCCTAGAACTACCGACTGCCCTGGGCTTTCTCTTTGCAGGGATCATATCTGTGGATGTCTGTTGAGTGTGATGTGTGCATATTTTCTTCAGGTTTTTTTTTATTTTTTAGTTTATAATTATTATTATTTTTATTTACAGAGGGAAGGAAGATGTGAATGGTTCAAGTTTCTCTTTCATCTAGAACTATAGAATGCCTGACGTCATATTCCGAGACGTCAACGCGTCACATATAGTCGTCATTTTTCGAACACGTCACTTTGGAATGTTTAGTTTTGTGTACTACTGATTTTTCTAAGTCCGCAGATAAATTGTGTATTAGTGTGTTTTGTTGGAATAGAAAGAACGATTGAAAGGTGAATTTGTTTATTAAGACTGGAAGAACAGTAATCATTTAAATACGTAACACTATACCTTCAAGATTTTTAAGCAATTGTCAGAGAACTCTATTCTCCACTGTAAGGATACAGTCATTTGGAAGTAGTCCAAACTGTTAAAAAAAAACGTTCTCAGAAGGCCATAAAAACATGGGCGCATCTACTGGATACTCTATTTTCCACGGATGATTTGCATCCTCCTTGTTTTCTTCTTCTCCTTCGTTATTTTTCAATTCCTCCTACGTCCTTTTGTTTGGTCCTGCGTATTCATCCGATACATCAATTTCTACTTCGAACTACCACGTGTATCTGCTACATTATGTGAACTTCATCATGTTGAACCGTAACAACCGACTAACGATTCCTTGTTCTACTTACTGATTCAATTCATGGACATCGTACGCCAGCAAATCATTCTCCACCTACTGACTTTACGCAAGAATTCAAGAGCATCCTTCTAATTCCACAAGCCAGAAATAATCTACCCGAGTAGACAGTTTGAATTTGAGTAGTAGTTAATATTTATCCATCGACCCATTACTTATTGTGTTGTCTCATCGTTTGTCCGTCGCATGAATGTACGAATGAATAAATTGTAAGAGAATGTAATATCATTTTTTTTGTTCCAAATTAGTTAATTGAAACCTTTTTATCACGTATCCGAAATATATATGAATCCAAAGATGGCAAGATAATCTCTTGCCATGAACTGGTGTTAGTGGCCAGTCACAGAAGATCAGTTTTATCTGTGGTGATGGCAACTGCTTTTTTAGAGCAATCAGCCTGGATGTTGATGGAACAGAAGACAACCATCAAAAGTGGCGCCATCTCATCTGCAATGAGATTGAATCACAACCAGGTGTACTTCAGCGACATGTAGAGGGGAGTCTAAAAAGAGCATATTATCATGCGCATGTGACAGCCCAAGCAGTGGGCGACAACATGTGAACTCTACGGTGCAGACCTCCTGCTGCATCGAGATGTGTATGCGTTTTCCCCATTGCCAGGTTGCACAGCGGATGGCAGAGGCTACAGATGGTTAAAGTTCCCTTCGCCAGTACAAGCTTGTGATACCACCAGTGGGGGGGGTCACGAAGAGGCTTTCCATCCTCGGTATCTGACATTGTGCCATACTCATGGCAATCATTTCGACAGAGTGGCTCCAATCTGTCAGTGCAAGGTGCAACTGTGAGTTGCCACCACCACTTCTGTCTGACTTCTGCCACCCAAGAAAAAACCAAAGGCAGAGAAGTATCAGCAACTGCTGCCTTTTTGCGTAAATCGGATAGCCTCGTCGATGGCTGCGGCAACCTACATGTGCTCCAGCATTGACCTCACAGCTGAGACTCGCGATCAGTCAAGACGAAGCGCATCGCCCGAACCTGAGAGTGAGAATAATCCCTCTTCAAGTTCGACTGCACCGAACGAAGAGACAATGGCACCACCATCCACTGACTGTAAGACTGATGAAAATATCTTTCTGAAATTTGTCAGGGTGGAAAGTTACGTACCCTTGGGTGCGATACGATGACAAAGAAAAGAAAATGTTTTGCACTGGGTGCGAGGCCGCCGGTATGCACAACACCTTCACAGTAGGCTGTGCGAATTTTCGTAAATCGGCGCTTGCAGAGCATTGTATCACGAAAGACCATTGTGTCATTTCTCAGGTGCCAGCCCTTCAGAAGAACAATCAGGAGGTGCAACAGCGCTTACTCACTAGTGTTGTCGGACATTCTTATTGGGAGCTTTATTGGTAGAGAATGTAAACACTTAACAGTGAGTAAGCGCTGTTGCACCTCCTGATGGTCTTATGGTTTTTTACGATCCACGCTGCAGCGCCTAACGAGGAATATAGTGATGACAGATGCCGCACCGCTGTACAATACCGACCTAGAAGGGGGCAGGGGTACTGTTTTTTACCGCAAGGGCCCACAAAGCCCCGCAAAGGCCAGGAAAGCCCCGCATAGGCCCACAAAGCCCCGCAGGTTGGCCCTGGGAAAAGTTTCTCAGTTTCCAGATGACAGGGGAGCATGGGGGAGTACAGGTTCATCCACCAAAACATATCTTGTACGAGAGGGCCAACAGTTCAAAGTTGTCTACAAAAAAAAAAAAGGACCAATTTTGTCGTCAAACAAAAAAACAAAGCAAAGTCAAATCATACAAACCGTTTGACCCCCAGCCCGAGGATATCATTACGCTGAACCAGTACTATGTCAAACACTCAGCTGACCCTACATACGAGAAGCGGGTGTCACGGTTTGAATACCGTGATGCGCCGGAAACCACCCTGTACAAATACAGGGGTACCTGTCCACCCCCCCCCCTCCCCCAACCCAGTGATCGCGCTAGACATTTTCCAAACCGGTACGACGTCACAGGAAACAAACCTACTTGCACGCGAACCAGTAGGCCAGTCAGGGAAACCAGTAACTAATTTTGCCACCGAAAATCTGCCGACGAATGCAGTGACAAGTTAATTGCTAACTGTAACTGTTATGGTGTTTGTCAATTAATTAAATGACAGGTGTCATACACTCACTACTACATCTCGGCACGGCTCTCTCTCTCTCTCTCTGACTCAGAGACTTTTTTTCTCTCTTTTCCTTTATTTTTGAAACCAGTCAAACAAAATATGAACCAGTAGGTTCTACCGGCTACTGATTTTCCAACCAGTATTTTCCTTTTCAAACCAGTATTTTACCGGAAATTACCAGTTAAATCCATCCCTGAAACCACATGGACACAGACTATGAAGGGCCTTTGCGGGGCTTTAGGGGGAGTGAGTGAGTGAGTTTTTAGGGCTTAAAGCCGCACAAGGGGCTTTAGGGGGCTTTGCGGTAAAAAATACAGTACCGGGGGGCAGGGTGTAAAGCAAGCCTTGCGGTCACATAAATAGGTCATGGCCGCTCACCTGTAAGACTTCTAAAGGCTGTGTGGATTTGGTTTTAAGTTTGGAAACGGAAATATAAGACCATATCTGGGGTCAACAGAGAAAGAAAAAAACTTGGACGGACTGGTGGACCAACAGATTGTGAGGACAACCTACAGCCCGGGTTGACGTGTGAAGGTCTGGTGGGAACACAACACATGACGAAGGAAGCGCTGTGTGCTGACATACTGGGACAAGATGCACACATTTTCAGGTGTGCAGTGAGAGAAAACATGACACCGCGCATTTGTTCAAACAAGAAAAGCAGACTTTGCACCACAGTACAAGAAAATCGTAACCTCATGGAAACAAGCACTGCAGTATTTTCTATCATGCACTCTCAGCAATGCCTCCTGGTTTCACCATCCTAAGGGCATAGTTAGGCAGTTAGTTATTTACTAATTTAGGGCTTAACACCGCGCAAGCAACAAAGACTATTTCGCAGCTAACAGTCCCATCCTGCCGGGTCCTTTAAATCATTAAAGGGCTAGCTTAAAACATGAGGTAAATCTTCAGGGCATAGAAAGCTGATTACTGTTAATGTTATTCTGGACGTGATAATAGTGAATACTCTGTTCAAACATGCCGGAATGTGGAATCTGTGAATCTCCCGGCCAGAGAATCACTTGCTAGCAATGCTTCCTTGTTTCACCATCTTCAGGGCATAGGAAAGCTGATCACTGTTAATATTATTGTGGACGTGAAAGTGGTAAATGTTCTGGTTGTGGGGCGTTTAAAGTCTCTTTCCACAACAAATGGGTGATATCAAAGACGAACAGCAAGACCCCCGCTTCTTGATTTAAAATAAAAAAACAACAGAAAATTTAATGCAACAGCGGACAATATCTCATAGGGAATAGGGCAAATGCAGGCACACATACATCCACTGAACTCCACTTACACATACATCCACTGAACTCCACACACACAGACACACAGGCACATACGCTCGCTCACTCACTCACTGGACAGCTCAGAGGAAACACTGACAGAGGACGTTTGATGGTGTAGAGCCTGCTGTCTTTGCTGATCTGACGGGGTAAATATTTGTATTACATGTAATGATTTCTTTGTGGTTGTTTCATAGTGTTTCTATCCAATCGATTTCAATGGCCTTGTTGCCGATTCTCGTTACAGCGCGTGAACATGCGTGAACGTGCGCGATTTTGGACCGAGACAAGGCTTGATAGACTCGGCATGTGGGCTACTCGAGTCACACACGATGCCGCACTACCACTGCGTTGCGATCGGCTGCCAAAATGGCTCGAGCAAATCAGATAAGCAGGAGAAATTCCCAGAGACGGTCTTACCTAATGGTGAGATCGTTCAGTTTGAGCCCTTTTCTTCAAAAGTTTCAAGAAATTTGTGGATAAAAGCAATTCGAAGGCAGAACGCCGACTCGTCTCGGTGGCCTAGCGTGTGCAGCCGCCATTTCGTCGGGAACAAGCGGACAAATTCTGTCCCGGTACCTACATTGTTTGAACACAATCGTTATGGAACCAAAAATCAAGAAAGAAAGACTTTCATTTCCAAGCAAAAGTTCAGTTCGCACTGATAAACAGCCAAAGTGCTTGAATAAAAATTAGTGGCAAGCCACAAGTCACAGGTCGACTTGACCTTTACACCGCCTACCTCTCGGTTGAAGCGACTGCCGATCTGCTTCAAGGGCTAGAGTGATAAGCTGCGCTTTTGTGTAGCCACTTAAACGCACGCCCCTGTCTTTCAGATATTTTTTTTCAGTTCAGGAACTTTCATTGATTTAATTTTATCGCGAACATCTTCGCCGGTCGAAACGCTCACGTTGCCGGCTCGCCATCGCATGCGTAGCCCACCTCAGGTGGACCGTTCGCGTCTCCGGCGCTGGAGAGCACCCGACTCTTCGTAACCGGCAACAGCGGTATTACTTTATCACACTGTGGTGGTTGTTCGATTGTTTTTGTAAACGTTAAATTCTACTGCTGATGAATTTGCTAATGGAATGCAACCGGATTTCAGCGGAATAATTGTGGATTGTTTGATCACGGCTGATTTATGATGGATTGTTTCATTACGTTTGACTTATCATTAATTGATTTATTTTGGCTAATTTATTGTTCATTGTTCCCAGGGTAACTTCATATTAAACATCCACTGAAACAACGCCGCGTTGCCTTGTCTGTTACATTAACTCTAGTGCTAGTTTAGTTCGAGGTTAGACTCTAACCCAGGGCTAAAAGCCCTAACCTCAACTACCACATACGGGTCCAGAAGTGTCCGGAGTGCCCAATGAATGCCTGCCTTTAAGAAGGGCAGCATCATATGGACACCCCAAGTTGAAGCTTCTTTTGAAAACCAAAATCAAAGTCTGGTGAGCTGTCCTATAATATCAAAACAGAATCAGAAAAAAATGATTTATGCTGGTTCACTTTGACTTTTGAGTACATGTACTTGAGTAAATAAGGAGAACATCTTTGAGTACTTCAACCATAACACGTGTGTGTGTGTGTGTGGGGGGGGGGGGGTCGGATCTCTTTAATCCAATTGCGGTGACAGAGCCTGAACGTACATGTAATACTTTGTAACAGACACAGAAATTTGAATATAATGTTTTAGTCTGTGTTTTGGTGTGTGTGTGTGTGAGAGAGAGAGAGAGAGAGGAGAGAGTGTGTGCCACGTGTGTGTCCTACAGCCATTGTTTTGAGCTGTATATATTTTGTCTGCAAGTGTTAATTGGAATGACTCCCTTTTCTATATTAATATATTTAAACAGGCTGTTGCAGCTAGTATTGACGTAAAGCTGTTGTTTATTTTCTTTGTGTAGACCGGTTGCTGAAAGTGATCCTGGTACCAGAAGCACAAACTCAGCAGCGAACATAGGCAGTCATGACATTGACAGGTATGGATTCTGACATTTTGAGTATGACATGCTTGACAACAGTGAGGCCTGTTAAATATTCATAATAATTCTGTTTCAGGTGTTCTTTTAGCCAAGCCGGAGGTGGCCGTAGACGACAAAACGTCTGCTAAAAGTAAAGAGAGAGAATCCAAATGTGACAACCTTGTGGACGAGGCATGCTCTGCCTTTGCGGACATGGACTATTCTATGTTCAAAAAGCGCAGAGCAAGTATGCATCACCACGCCACACCGAATATGGTGAAGAGAAATGGGACCATTTCAAGGTGGCTACAAAACAAAACAGAGGAAGAACAGGCTGCACTCCTCTTGAAAGCAAGAAAACTTGGGCCCCGAATGAGGAGGAAGAGTCGGTAGCAGGAGCTTATTGTCCTTCAAGATCTCTGTGCTGCTATGGAGAGGAAAAGGAGAGAGATGGCTGAAGTAAAGCTGTTGTTTATTTTCTTTGTGAAGACCGGTTGCTGAAAGTGATCCTGGTACCAGAAGCACAAACTCAGCAGCAAACATGGGCAGTCAAGATCTTCAAGATCTCCGTGCTGCTATGGAGACGAAAAGGAGAGAGATGGCTGAAGTAAAGCTGTTGTTTATTTTCTTTGTGTAGACTGGTTGCTGAAAGTGATCCTGGTACCAGAAGCACAAACTCAGCAGCAAACATGGGCAGTCAAGATCTTCAAGATCTCCGTGCTGCTATGGAGAGGAAAAGGAGAGAGATGGCTGAAGTAAAGCTGTTGTTTATTTTCTTTGTGTAGACCGGTTGCTGAAAGTGATCCTGGTACCAGAAGCACAAACTCAGCAGCAAACATGGGCAGTCAAGATCTTCAATATCTCCATGCTGCTATGGAGAGGAAAAGGAGAGAGATACAGAGGCACAGCACAGGCAGGAAGAGAAGCTCAGACAAAGAAAAGGGGCCACTGTCCAAACCATCAACAGCCTTTTAATTGAACAAATTCCGAAGCAAGCTGGAGAAGCAGAAATCAATGAAGTCGCAAGTAGACTATGAGAAGATTGTCCCCTGGTCTCCATCCTCTGATTTGAAGACTACAAAGACTTCCCTCGGGGACTTAGCCCTCAATTTCATCAAGTTCAAGTTTGGTGCAGTCCCATCATGAAGCGCATTCTCATCCTAGGCCATTCTCATGCCCGTCGGCTTCATCATTTCATGTCGCAACATCAGAACGGCGACGCCATCAGACACAACTTCAATGTAAGCGACGCATTTGTGAAAATCGGAGTTGGTGGTCTGCGAAGCGTGAGTCTGCTCGAATCGTTCGTGCACCGCACTATCACACGCTTCCAGCTGCAAGTTTTGATTCTATTAATCGTCAACAATGATGACGTGGGGCACGCTGACACCAAGGAACTGTCGGCCAGCATACTAGCCCGCGTTTCAACAACAACAAAAACAGATTGCCTCTAGGGCCCGCTGTGTCATATACGATACATCAAAAGTAATGGCAAGACATGAGCCCTTGAAAGTAAGCTGAACCAAGGGAGACAGCTGCACATGTTCTTAGCACTGGAAAGTTTGCAGTGATGATGGCCCTTTGCTTCCATTAATTTAATAGTAACAGCAAAGACCCTACATTACTAAGACGGGCGACTCACAGTAATAGTGCGATATTGACAAGAGTTGCGTCCCTTTGATCCCACAAGCTTTACGATCGCGGTGGCAGCTAACCACAAGAAGAATGGGCACAGCGATTTTTGTGGTGCGCTTGGATGCACCAACTCAAGAAAAAAGTGCCCTGGAAAATCTTTCTTCAGATTTCCAAAGGATGAGCAACGGTAAGTTGCAGAGTTTGCGTGAATCTGATATGTAGATTTGTATGCTTTTGTGACCAGCTAATCAAGTCTTGAAGTGACTGACGCTTGCATCGCCATTTGTAATTTTGACTCTCAGTAAGTTCATGGGTCGTTATAACCCAGTATTCATCTGAATATGAACAAAAACTAAAGTAAACAATGCAATTGTCACAACAGATGCAGAGAGCGGATACAAAAGACTCTGAGGCAGGAACTTCTACCACTGACAGCAGCCTAGGTACGGAGCTCTCATGTTACTCTTTGTGCCGACCACTTTGAGCCCTCCCTCAACCAGCCAGCAGAGAGGAACCGCCTGATTTGGAACGCAATTCCTACCATGTTCCCATCAGTACCAAATCCGCTACCAAGAATAGAATCCTTGAGGAAACCGCCTGCAGTGCTGCTTTCGGAGATCTCGCCACGACAACGAGAGCCTCATTTCCATTTATTCAACATGGCATCATACGACTCGTCGTCAGAGGAAGAAGAGGAAAATTTCGCTGGAATGTGTACCGCAGCAGCAGTTTTAGCGCAGCAAAGGCAAACTACGGACCGTTCTACATGGGTACACCAATGGCTGGTTCGCCGGCTGTTACACGGAGCATATTCTCAGCTCCTTGAGTTTTTCCGCGAGGACCCAAGAGAGACGAAACGGTTCTCGCAAATGTCGCAAGAAAACTTTCGAGAGCTGCTCAAAATGGTTGGGCCTCGCCTGTGATACAGAAAAAGGACACGCGGATGAGGAAGGCAATCGAGCCAGAAGAAGAACGCCTTGCCATCACACTGTGATATTTGGCATCAGGTACTCCATTTTGTGCATGAATCATTAATCATTGGTCAATGTGTTGTGTGCGTGTGTGTTCATGGTAAGTTGGTTGGGTTCTTCTGTGTGCATGGATACATCAACATACAACTCTGTGCGTGTAAGAATGTGCACACCACGCTCAACTATGTGCGTATCATTAGGCACGTGTGTGTGTGTGTTCTGTGTAAGAATGATTCGACCACACCTGTTCCTTCCACCAGTTTGGGTTGTTCTCCGACCCCTTCTACTTCTAGTTAGACTTCGCCACGAAGTTCGTCGTCTTCGAACACTCAGCGTCCGTCCAGTTTAAAGACCGCAACAAAATCCGATGAGAAGAAATTGAAAAGAAGAACCAACCATGACTGGGAAGCAGAGTTTTTCGTGGCCGTGTATTCAGAATTTTGTTCTGTGTATTCTGCTTTGTCAGGCCAAACAGACATCAACAAAATCAACTGAACTTATCATTACACAATGATTTCACTGTGTGACAACTGCTCTGCACTGCAGAGCAGGATAGTTGAAAATTGAGTTGCCCCGAAATGTGGGTCATCAGGACCCTCAAATTTTCAATTAGACCCCCAAAATTTTGGGAATGGGAGTCCAAAGCAGATCAAGTGAAGCTCCTGACCAAGGCGAAGCATCTTGGCCCGCTGATGCGCAAAAATCACAGGCAGCAAGAACTAATCGTCCTTGAAGAGATCCATCAATCAGTGGAAAGAAAAAAGAGGGAGGCAGAAGAAAAACGTCAAAAGCGAGAAGAGGCTCTACGACGCAAGAAAGAAGCTGTGCTCACGACAGTACACGAGTTAGGTGGCCCTTGTAAGAAACCGGAAGAAGTTGTACAACTACTGATGAAGCTCCAGACAAAGTCCGCGAAAGTGAAAGCAATCAAGGCCCACATAGACCGAGAAAAGTTTGTGATGAATGCAACTTCATCGGACTTGAAGACCTCAAAGGTGCCCCTTGAAACCCTTTGCCAAAACTTCCTTCGGTTCAAGTTTGGAGCAGTGAGTGAGCAAGTCCTGACAGCAATCAGCGATGCCTGCAAAGCCACAAAGAGAAGACGTCACGCGGTAGCAGCCCCACAAGACAGCGACTCTGACACAAGTGAGGAAGAGGAGGCGCCTGCTGAAGAAGCCACTGGGACAGGGCTTGTGGTAGATATTTTTTCTGAGGGTCAGCATGACTTCCAGCAGAAAAATCTGAGGGTCAGCCTACTCTAACAGACATAAACGCCGTACATTTCAGAGCGTCTGTGGCGACTGCTCTGACAATCGATTGCCGAAGATTGAAACTAAAACTGTGAAAGCTGTGCGTCATGCTATCAAATTTGATTATCACGCGACGCACTCCTGCTCCAAAATTTTAAAATCTATGCGTCAGTAAAACCTCCAGTGATTTTTTTTTTCTGCGTCATTTCGTGATTTCTGTGCGTCAATACGCACAGTTTGTGCGTTAACACAAGCCCTGTGGGAGTCACTACACAATGGATGATTTTGACTTCCAATTTTCAAGACAAGCTGAGCATGTCTCAGTATTCTACGACGGCCAGTTTTACCTGGGACAGGTTCTGCACGTGCACTCCCCCACCCTTGCCGACGTCACATTCATGGCCAGCAATGGAAAGCAGAACATTTTCAAATGGCCCCAAGCAGATGACATCGACCAGGTTGCTGCCAAATATGTTTTTGACAGTGGATTTTCCATGTTTCCGCAAAACCGAACGTGGTTTGTGGAGCAAGGGAGGTGGGGAGTGATCTTGTCCAGGTGGTCAGCGTTCAATAAACTGTTTGTGGATGCCGACTGGTCCTGAAATCCAGACAGCTCTTGTAATAGTATTTTTTTCACCTGATTGTGGACCCACATGAATTATGTGAAGCTTCAACAGTAATATATTGGGTTTGACAAACTTTTTTTTTTTAACCATATTTTGATTTTTTTCCATTGCGCAAATTGCATAAATTGCCATTTTTAGAGCTCAATATCTCTTTAATTTGAAAAATTATGTCAAAGAAAAAAAATCAAGCTTGGTAACAGTATTATAAATCATTAAATGTGCAGTTTGTGCTTTTGCAATGTGGAATGGTCCATAGTTAACATTCTATAGACCTTCAAAAATGGCGATTCGCGCAATTCGGCCAAATGCGTTCAATTTACTGAAATTAACCCTGCAATATTTCTCTTTCTATTCATGCTAGAGCTCTGAAATTTTGCATGCAGTTATGTTTTATTATTATCTACATTTCCTGTAAATTTTATCCAGCTACTCTAACTTTGAAAAATTGTCATTGTACTGTCTAGGCTGTGTATGGTTTACACGAATTACGGGTCAACATGAACAAATTTTCACCATTCCCTGAAATTCGTGTTAAGCGGGTCCCACTGTAAGGATTGGATTGAGTCTGCCCACTGCCACATTGTCGCCGCCAAGGGATCAGAACCTGACCAGCAGCCTGCTCTCCCTGCCTCCGTGTCACAGCACCACAGCCGTGACAACTGCCTCCAACAGCACGATGCCCCAGTCCCCAGCACCCACAGCAGCGCAGCTGGTCAACCAGTTGTCAGCCGCAATAACAGGTGATTTCAAGCCCAAAGGGCTCCTCATTGACCTTTTCCTAACAGACAAGATCAGGGCCCAGATCACCCAGGGTGAGTTTGTCAACTTTTCCCTCCTCATTGACAAAGAAGTGCAAGCAGCATATACATTACGGATTGAGGACAACGGCACTCCACGGCTGGTTGTGGGATCTCAACACCGAAAGAAACTGCTAACATGGGACTCATGGGCGTCAGCCTGGAACATATTCCAGGCCTTTTTTTTCAAGGCCCACCCGGAAGCAGCCTTACATCTGGCTAAGCATTTTGCCATTGTGTGTCAGCTGCAAAGTAAGGGGCAGGGCTGGCGATTCTATGACAGCAATTTCTGCATGTTGGTGGCAAAAGGTCTGGTGAAATGGGGAGAGAATCAGGCCGTGCTGCATGACGAGGCACGTCACATGACCAATAAGAATTCAGATGATACTGGTTGTCAGGCCAGTTGCAATGCTAATAGTAGGCACGGCGTCCTGAAATCAGGGGCGGGCAGCCCTGCGTCAGGCATTAATGTGTCTTTCTCAGTTTCTGTGATAAAAACATTTGGAATCTAGATTTATGGTTGTTTTCTGTGTGTATATATGCTATATGAATATATATATGTGTTTGTGTTACCAGTGCACTGTCTAAAAAATAAAATAAAATAAAACCAGTTTTTTAAGGCTACATTACTCATTTTCTTCTAATTTTTGTCCTGAGCTTGATTTGCGACAAGCGACACACTGTACACTAGTCTAAGAAAATGTGGCTTCCTACTGACTTGTCACTATTGTTGCATACAAAACAATAATCACAATATTGCATGAGCACATTCCCCAGCATTTCCTTCATATCCTCTGGTTTTGAGAGAAAACAAATTTCAATCTGAGAATTGTCACTTGTCGCATTGGACAAAATATGTTATATAATTACACATAAGACCATCACTGACACGTCCAAACCAATTTCTGTGGTCATTACATTTACATGCAGATTTTTATTTCTACATGTATTTCTTGTAGAGGAATATACAAATATACTTTGTCCTCTGCGACAAGCGACACACATTTAGTACTTCGTTAAAGCTAAGTCTTGCAAACATAACAGCAACTATCTTTTGAAATACAAATTTAGGTACAGGAATGAAGCCTTCATGAACTGATGAAAAAGTTTCACTCTAAACCACAATCTGAATTTGGGGTAGCCAAGTTCACTTTCAGGTGTGAACTTTTGGCACAGCATCATGTGCTTT
This sequence comes from Batillaria attramentaria, assembly GCA_018292915.2. NCBI lineage: Eukaryota > Metazoa > Mollusca > Gastropoda > Batillariidae > Batillaria > Batillaria attramentaria. The sequence continues at coordinate 768,233 of JACVVK020000195.1, read as the reverse complement.
CAAAAATGGAAATTTGCATGATTTGCACGATTGCGCACATTATTATAATGTTCAGGCAGCTGGATCTCCGAAGGTTTTGGTCATGAAATTTTGCACACTTTCTATCTTAGCAGTACTAAGGTTTCCTGCAAATTTCATTACATTTGAGTTTGTTTGTTTTTAAATGGGTGGTCCTACCAATTCAGGCCACAACAGAATATTGTTTTCAAACGCCGTTTTCCAGCATTTTCTGTTGTCTGATTGTTAAGTCAATAAGGTATCTGTTCTTTGATCCAGCTTGTGCAATTCCAGCGAGTATTGCCCGCTTAATGCTCAAGTGGCGATAAGTTGAAATGTTCCAGAAATGGTGGCTGCGGAAGTATATGGTTGTGGTTGTCAGGTATCGAATTACACGCAACACATCTTACAAGCCAAGTTGCAGTCGAACTCTCTAGCAGCACCACAGTCTGTTCTCAGCTTTCTTCAGGAGGTAGTGACGAGCCTGGTACTCTCTACGAGTAATGGTGACACGTGATTCTTGAAGCCCGCGGCCACCTCTGTCATGGTCAGAATCCTTCTCGCCAACTGGTCCCGCTCTTTTTCACTCTGTCGTAAAGGAAGGTGAAGACAATCTGAGGTAAAGTATGGATCCTCTAGAACAAATACGGCACATTTCCTCGTACGGTGCCAGCAAGAAACACACCAACTTCATTATAACAGAATTTTATGATGATTGTGTTACTTTGAGCGAACTAAGCACTCATTTGTAGCATATCAGTAGAGCAGGCAACGAAATTTACCTTTACTTCACCAAAGACAAGAGGCAAGTTAAACGAGTCTGCAAGGGCTGTCACTTGGTCCAAGTCCGTCATCTTTTTATGGCTGTGCACTGGAATCGTGGAAACACAGATCACTGTAAATGCATGTCTACACTCAGTCAAACATACATTAAACTGGTCATGACAGACTGATTTCAAACATTGATTTTAAGGAGGAAACCAGCAAACTGATCGGACGAGGAACCAACAACATTAAAAATCTCTCCAAACTCTTTCACAAAGTAAAAACATCGGTTGTAGAACTAGAAATGCAGTGACTACAAAACTACAATACCACACAGACCATGCATCCATCATCATCCATGCTTTTATGTACTTTGATTTAGTAAATTTGCATGCCTACATCAGCCTGGGGAATTGCTGAGGGACAAAAAGACTGAAACATAGGCTGGGGTGCAAAGGCAGCGCCCTGCTGGGGGCACACAGGGGCAACACCCCACTTAAGAGGACAAATGTTAGCATTATCAAAGGCATTTAGTAGCCTCTACTGGCACCCAAACGTAATATACTGCCTTGATACTGACATGCTAGTCTTCAAAAATGAAGTTAGATTGTCCCATATGGCACAACATGTGTCATGTATTATGATAGTGTGAGCAGCCGTTTTCCTCCTTCCTTTTCTTTGGCTGAAACTTGTATTTTTTTGGATGAAAGGATAGGAAATTTTGCTGAAAATTGCCAAATGACTGAAAATTCCCCAGCCTGCTACATATTAAAAATCCTGTTAAATTTTTATGCCTATTACAGTTAGAAAAGAAGATTCACAAGTACAGTGGACAGGATATTCATTTTATTTGCAGACAGGTAACCGTGTAACCAATTTGTAGCTTTAATTCTACTGCACATTGTACAACACTGACCAAATGTCAATGACTGAAAAGAGGACATCTGGTTTCCAGTATTTCTTGTGAATGAAAAGGATGCCAAGCAAATGACACACCTCCTGTCACCACTAGACATGCCCGACCCAGGAAGTACTTGACATCCACAAGTGACAGGGACTTCTCCACGACCTGAATGCTGGAAAAAAAGGAGGACTTAAATGTCACTAATACAACCTAGCTTGTGACATGCAAAAAAGTGGGCAAGGATGAAGAGAGGAAAGATAGATATTTGATAATCTATTTTGTACAGACAAATTTTTAACCAGTTATTTTAATGAGCAGCAGCAGAGCAACACTACAGCATGCCCAGCCTTCCTCGCAATCCATACCCATGGTTTAAGAATTTGTGACCAACCTTATTTTTACCTCCATCCTGAACACCCCATCCCCATTCTTTAGGGGGAAAAAAAACCCAAAAAACCTGCATCATTGTTAAAGGGTTGCTAGGACTATACGTTGTATGCTTGTTTGATCAAATTCATCATTTCGGGTTATACCTCTCTCTGTCAGTCATGCTCATGATAAAGCAGATGAAGTCAATTCTAGGTCGCAGATCAGCATTTTCTGTGGGCAATGGTAGAGAACTTGCTGTCCGGCTGCAAAAAGGTTAAACACTCTGCACTAAAAAAAATGCATTTTTTGGGTCAAAATGATCCTTCAGGTTGGCAGCCAGTACTCTTAGTCTTATCAGTAGCTGACAGTATCAAGACAGAACTTATGACTAACATTAAAATAATCATAATGTCAGTGTATGAAAGTTAAATGAACAGTATCAAAATGATTCATGCAGGTACTGAAGTAAGGGTATGGAAAGAACAAAAGAGGGTGAATTATGTTTTGGCAGAACAAAATCGTACTTAAAGTCTGCTGCGCCACTGCCAGAAACACTATCAATGGTAAGACTTGGAAGAAGAAGAAGAAAAGAAACACCTATCATCACTCACATCTGCAGTGAAAACTGTACAGGTATTTTCAGGACTGCGAGAGATAAGTCATGCTTGCCCACGCCCTCTGCTCCAACGACCTGTAACACGGCGGAAAACGAACACAATCTTGGTTCAAGTGGCCCATGCTGACACTGATAAAACGGTCCTACTAATTACCGAAAACAACCGAACGACCGAAAACAACCGAAAACTATTACAACGGATAGAACGCGGTTAAAACATAGAAATAACAACACACAAACATGATTAAAGGTGAAAAAAGAGGACTTAAACAAGTTAAAAGGAAAGCTAAACGAAAAAAAGATGATATTGCAGAAAATAACCAGTCCGGACCAGAGTCGCTTCCCTTGGGAGACACGTTCATTTCGTCCTGTTTTCTTGGACTGAATAAGCACTTTTTTCCTTTTAACTTGCTTAAGGCCTCTTTTTTCACCTTTAATCATGTTTGCGTGTTATTTCTATGTTTTAACTGCGTTCTGCCCGTATTAAGATTTGTTTTCTGTTGTTTTCAGTAAAATTCGCTTTCTCACTGCGTGTATTTTCACTGTCAGTGTCACATAACCCCGACCTTATGAGCTTTGTTGAATCCACATTCGTTTTCACAAGCAATACGAAGCCCAACGATACTTACAAGTAAAGACGCTTCTTGTCGGTTAGGCAAGACATTGTATGGTGTAAGTGTCCGATCGTCAGAGGCCATACTAACTTGAAAATTCAACAGCTGCGATGGCTCCCATCCGCCATTTCATTCGTAAACCCCGCGAATCACGGCTTCTTTTGAGTAATTATGCATGTGACCCCGAGGATGACCCCCCCGGTAAATCAGCCAATCGATGTGAAAGCGAGTTTAGGGGCGCTAACTCACCAACACCAGGCCAGATTTTGTCTCCAAATATGCAGCGATAGGCCCTATCTGTTCGTTTGTGGGGGTGAGTCGTTATTCGTCTGATCTTTACAGATCACACAGGATTGGAAGAGAAACCAAAGCGCCACAGTTGTTAGAAGTACACCCGTAGCAGGGCGCAACTCCAGACTCTCTCTCTCTCTCTCTCTCTCTCTCTCTCGTGAAACAATATCTCAATCCTTGTCATCATCATCATCTCTCTCGCTCTCTCTCTCTCTCTCTGTACGTGTGTGTGTGTGTGTACGCGCAAAGCGATATTTGTGCATTCTATCTAGTATAAACCTAGCAGTTTTGCTTTTTTTTTTCAGGGTTGCTAGTAATCTGAAGAAATAGCATGCCCAGCAAACCCATCAAATGGCACAGTCTTCAGACCAGCAAGCAACCCCTACCGACGTGACTGAGCCATCTCCAACGCCAGTACAGCTGCAAGAGCAAAGGCGACCATCCGCATCCTCCTCCTTGTCTTCAGTCCCCACAGTCCAAAATGTTTCGACGCATAGCATCATTGCCAGTCAAGTGCCTCAACAAAATGAGCAGCCATCAACATCCACAAGAAACGAGCATGTGGATCCAGCCTCACCCGGTACTAGCCAGCAGACGCAGCCAGTTCGAGCAGACCAGATGTTGTTAGCAGAATCTACAGCCATCAGTTCCACAGAACAAGCCCTTTGGAAAGTGGTTAGAGCAGCAAATGTCTTGAAATCTGCCGCTGAGCAGTGGAACCAGTATTTGCATTCATCGGCTTCACTGAGGCGCCATCTGAACAGATGCAGTAATACAGTGACAGCTCTCCAGAAAGCCTCATTGTATGCTACACACATCGGTACCACTGCGAAGGTTGTTGGTGGATTAGTTTCGGTCGCAGGGCTGGTTTCACAGAACCCTTTGCTTAGAGGTGCTGGAAGCAAAATATGGAAATCAGGATGTGCAGTGAAGTTCGCAGGCCTAGCAGGGAGTTTTGTACTGCAAATTTGGAACAATGGGTTTCAAGCAACTCTTTCGGCCTACCTTTTGTGTCTTTCAGGACTTGTTCAAAATATGATGCTCTTTCGCTCAGCACTGGAGGAGCTGCAAGTGTTGAATCCAAGTGATTTGGAACCAGGGAGAGTTTTGCCCTTACTCCTACTGGTTTGCCCTGAGGATCTGTTCACCTACGCCTGTCATATTGTCAGAACACTGATTTCCCACAAACACTACTCTGCTTTCAACGATTTTATGACCATGGCATTAAGCACAGTTCCTGCAACGGCTTTACTTCCAGTACGAGTCATGCATGAGATAGAGTCCTTTCAAGTCTTTGACTGTCTCTCTGAACTTCCTACACCCCTGCAGTACGCATCAGCTGCTGCTCATGCTGGGAAGGAAATCATGGACTTTTTCTCCAGTCTTAATTCTTTACAGGGTCAGGACTTCTTGGTGCTCAGAAACCTTCTGCACAGGCTGAGGGCGACTTCTTCATCCTTGATGGAAAGCATAGGCAAAGTTCCCCTCCTGAACATTTTTGTTAACGCAGGTGACAGCGTAGGGGGAGCCCATTCAAACGTCCAGCAGATTGGTCCACCTGCTGTGTCTTCAAATGAAAGAAACAGTGAGAGCAGTAGTGAAGCAGAGGATGGACACCCGGGGCATTATCCTGTAGCTAGTCAGTCAGCTTCCGGCAATGACACTGACAGTTAAAAATTAAAGAAGAACATTGTTTCGTACAATTACTTGTCGATGTGGTGAGCACTGATTTATATGGTGTACTGTAAAATGAAATTAAGTTAATTACCAATTGCCACTCTGGTAAATCCTGACTAATGCTTGCTTATACGGTACTAAGTATGTATGTCATTACATGTACCCTGAAGAAGTGTTTCTGTGGCTTTTTGGTGGTTGTTGTTTGTTTTTGAGTATCAAAACGGTTTCTGAAAGAAACGCAACTAAATCTCGTTCATGAGTTGAGCGGTTCATAAGGCGGGGAAAATATACGTGTAGTCCTAGCTGTCTACAGGACACTTCGCTGTTTGTTGAGTTGCATGCACTACTGTTACGTCATAAGATGACGTAGCGGCGTATGACGTCAATTGTATCCTTTCCAAGCGTAAGAGTGAACGACGCCCATGTCGCGGTACATGGAGGAAGTGATGCGGCGATCACTGTCCGGAATTTTCTCCTTGTTTAATGCCTTGAAACTGACATCCTTTGATTGCTAGAAAGTAGACTAGTCTGCCATGCAGGAGTGTGGGCACATGTATGTGTATGTGTTAGTTACACACTTTGTGCATCTCAAACTCAGCAGGGTTTATTTTCTATCTCACTTTTTTGTCACTTGTCTAAATTGAATGGTCATTTGGTGGTACAAGTGCTCATTTGTGTAAATGTATTGAAAAGGTAATAATTTTAAACCATGTTTACTTTGTCCAATATTTTTGTATGTTTTTTCTCCCATTTGTCCGTTTTAGAAATAAATATTCTGTGATTTTTTAACTTTGAGTCTGACTTATGTTTATTCAAGGTAATTACTGTACCAGTACAACAAACACAGGTAATGTATAAGACTAAACAGAAATTAAAATCTGTTGGTAAAAAAAAGAAGAAAAAAGCCCAGTGCATGCCTTTGCCAATCTTCTGTTGGGTTCTTTCTGGGTGCATGTACCATGAAGCCAAAACACTTAAAGACACATACCGCAGCTTGTTTAAGCTCACAGATCGACCTAAGCTTATTATGGTGACAAGAATATAGTCTCCTTTACAGGCTTGGGAATTTTCAGTCATATGGCAATTTTCAGCCAAATTTCCTATCCTTTCATCAGAACGAAGAAAAAAAATAGTAAGTTTCAGCCAGAGAACATTAATTAATGCAGCATGATACTTGTAATGTCATTTGGGACAGTCTAACATCATTTGTGAAGACTTGCATGTCAGTAGCAAGACAGTATATTACTGTTGGGAGGCTACTAGATGTCTTTAGATATGCTAAAATTTGCTTTCTGAAGTAGGGCGTTGCCCCCGTGGTCCCCCAGCAGTGTGCTGCCTCTGCGCGCTGGCTTAGGGAGCTACAGCATCTGCGGTGCCGGCCATGTAATCATCCACATCATGAAATGTGTCATAACCGGGGAAGCACCCCAAAGTTGCACCCGTGAAGTGGGCAAGTCTCGGCTGTGTGGCAACAGCCTCCCCACTGGGCCCATATCACATATCACACCCGCTCTGGGGACGAGCCGACCTAAGTAGGAAAACTCCTGCTTGCCTTGGCTGGGATTCAAAGTACTAACCTCTACATTACAGGGGCCAGTTGAAAGAAATGGTAGGGTGGGGGTGGGTGTTTGGGGGTTTAACGTCCTTTTCCACCACATAGGGTGATATCAAAGACGGGGCAACGATGAAAAAGCCAGCACAAATATTTGGCCCCAGCCGGGATCTATCTCACGACCCGAGCATTAGAAGTCCAACGCTCTACCATTCGACCACCCCGGCTCCCCGAAAGAAATGGTAGACTTATACTTGGCTTATATAATAACAATAGGTGCATCAGTATAGGCATTTTATCCCCAGCGCATGGCTTAAAGTGCCGTGAACTGAACTCAGCATGCACACTCACGCGAATCACAGGCATTCCCTCGCACACCGGCCTGACATCAACATATTACAATCACTATGTGGCTCATAGAAGGCATTTTGAATATTATATTCATTCATGTTCATTCATGGATTAAATTTGGTATAACGAGGTTTTGCTTTGGCTATTGTAAGCACCCCAGTTGGACCTGTGAGCTTGGAAAAGGTTACCTCGTATAACGTTAATGTGTCGTGCAGCTGCAGAGCTCACGAAGAACACATAATAATAATAACAAGATGGCCACCAGCCCAATATGTTGTTTCCATTCAATGACCTGCTGTAGTCACAATCGTAGTCGTTGTGTCATGTATGCAGCCCGCGCGCACACGAACGCTAGCTCTCTGACATTAAGCATGCTGATATAAAGAAAGTACTGGAAACCCTTTCCGTGCCTCTATGCACTTGCAAAAACCCCAAACACATGAGGTCGTGTGAGCTCGCCTAGCTGGTTGACGTCACAAACTTTTTGGCGTATGCGAGGTTCTACGTGGGTGAATGAATTCTTGTAATAAAGTCGTTCCCCTTTGACAGAGTTACTTCCTGCAGATCTGACAGACGATTGCTTACTGGTATCGGAGAAGAGACCCTCAGTTTCTCTCTTGCCTTAGACGCGCGCTTGCGCACGCACGCACACACACACACACACACACACACACACACACACACACACACACACACACACACACACACACACACACTATGCTTCTGAGTGTGAGTCAGTGGCAAAAACGAAACCCACTGAAATTCCCGCTTTCCACATGTCAAGCTGTAGAGACTGATCGCGAAAAGATACTGCATTTCGATGCAAAATAATTTCTAGACCATCCCAGAACATGCTGGTGCAGTAACGTCAGTAGATTACGTCACCTTGGAAAGATTTCAAACCTTCCAGTAAGTTGAGGAATGTTCTAGATCTGACCTGTTCAGTACGTAAGCAGCCCTGCACAGCGTCAGTTCTGGATTCTTCTTCTTTCATGAATTTGTTCTCCGCGCATATTCTGTTCATAAAGTATTGGAGTTGTATTCTGTTGTATCCCGTGTCTTCTCTGCGATTGCACGAAGATGGCATAGCAGAAGTAAAATACACCACGTCTGAGTGAGTGTTTGGCATGTTTTATGTTTTATGAGAGACCACAAAACAATGTTCCTCTTTTGGAAATTTAATAAATGTCTTATGTCTTATGTCTCCAAACAGAGGAATTCGGAAAGAAAGTGGCGAGACACCCCCAAGAAAAAACAGCATCACGTCAATCAAACATGACGCACTTACTTTACGTCTGTGCGCGTGCGTGTCTTCTTCGATGTTTGTGAGGCGTGTGGCTTGTAGAGGAAATGTGCTGTGAGTACAAATTTTCAAGTCAACTGACGATAACGGCTGCAGTGAATTTTTCTAATTTTTTTTGTATATTTTTTATGGCACCGCAGGCTCATTATCTATGTGTAGTAGGAGCGATTTTGAGATCTAAAGTGTGTTCACCAGCACTTTCATCAGGTACGGCTTACGCCAAAAGTATAAAAGCGACAACCTCCAAAATTCACTCAGTTGAGAGTCCGTATTCATGCTATCTATGTCCAAAAAATGGAGTGGTTTAGGTAAATATTACGCCTTTAAACGCCAGAAAGCCACTTTTCTGAAAAGGGCGATAACTCGCAAATCATGTGTGCAATCGTACCTGGATCGGGCCTTCTGTTCAACAATCTTGATTCATTTAAAAACCCCAAATTTGAAATCGATCGGTTCAGTATTTTCGGAGATACAGGCATCTGAACTGGGTTCACATGCAATGTCAACTCAGGTTCGGTTTACATGAAAACTATAAGAGCGACCATTTCCTAGTAGTGACTGTGTTAAGAGTCCGTATTCAAGCTATCTACTGCCCAAAAATTGAATGATTTAATAATTAATTCAGTCAGGGAAGTCACAACACCAGCAGGGAACTCACAAGACATGAACAAGCATCCTTTTACATGACCTGCGTGAGACTGACGTCAAATGTTTAGTTCACAGACAAACACTGTAAATGTCGTCACTGCCTACGACGGAATTGACGTCATCTCTCTCACTCTCCATCTCTCTCTCTCTATGGTTTTGTTTCTTGTAGTTTAGTGCATAATTTTCTGTCTTGAATTATCGTTCTTAATTTTATATTTTACTTTATTATTACTTTTTTTCTCGGTAGATAGTCTTTGTAGCATTAGCAACGGCAAGTTTTTAAACTGGTGAATTTCTGTCAAAACTTTTACCGTTGAAAAATAAAGTTTCACCATCATCATCATCATCATCATCATCATCGTCTCTCTCCCTGTCTCGTGCAAGCACACTTTTATATATTACTGTCAGTAGATCCGATGACTCTAGATCCGCTGTAGCGGATCTGTTGTCTTTGGTTGGTCTGACAGATTTAAAGAAAGATGGAAAGAAACAGAGGAACAACAACAAATCAGACAAAATAGTATGGAATTTGGAGAAACAACTTTAAGGGATGGGTCCATTCTTCCTTATTTTTTGCGGCATTTAGTATTTGACAAATACGGCTTTCTTGGAACCTGCGATGCTTTTTTCGTCTGATCACTCGTTGCGAATTTCTATTCACAGACCCACATAAAACATGTCTGTTTTACACTGTATTGTTTAAATTACACATTGAAGTTCCGTAAGCTTTACTTCAGGTAAAACATTAACAGGTGTTCACTTAAGTTGACTGACTGAACTGCTGAAACATCAAAGCAAGGCTGTAAGATTTTTTATTTAAATTTCTGCAGTGATCACCAAAGACGGGAGGTATCCGAGTCAGTCGTCACCACCATCATTTGGTTCTTGTTCTTTGTACTTCTCATACTGATCTGTGGTGTGCTCGGAGAAATGACTTGGAGAATGATGGCCGACAATATAAAACTGACCGTATTCATCTAAAGACTCTCATAGAGAGCCTGCAGTTGCAGCAAAGACTCTAGCGGATCAATAGTCTCTCAGCGAATGTCTATCAGCGAAAAGTGTGCACTTGCGCTCCCTGTGGTCTATCATGGGCGTACGCTGGCAGGACAAGGTGACAAACTCTCATCTGGAGGTCCTGGGCCATTCGGGCTTCACCAGCTAAAGCCCCAGCTTGGACGGACAGGCCATGCGGTCCGGATGGATGCGTCCCCCATGTCGTGCCAACTTCTGTACAGAGTCCTGTCTCAGAGCGCTGCATCAAGACCACCTCGAGCACGCAGGCATTACCCAAGTGCGTGTACTACAAACTCTAGAGACTAGAGTTTGTAAGACACTATTGAGAAACAGGTTAGAAATCTTCTGCCTGCATTCAAGTTCGCGCAGCAAGGAAAAACAAAGTAAACTGCGGCTGAAACAAAGAGGAACCTGAAAAAGGGAACACATCTTACTGAAAAGTTGGTTTGCTCGCCGGCGGGTAATGAGATGAGTGCTTACAGCTTCAGTTGGCTTACTAATTAGTACCAGCCGCCATCAGCGATGCACAGAAGATGAAAACTTTACACCATTACTTTCAGAATAAACACACATCCTCCGACCTGTGTTTCTGCAGGTCCGGTGTGCTACACCTGCATTAGTCCCGGTGACTCTATTGTAAACCAGGTGGAGTTCACGAAGACGCATGGGTAGCAAAGACTACACCTGCATTCAACAGCCATATCGTAGGTTTCAAATTTTGGGCTTAAAATTAACAGTTACAAAGTGCATCCGATTGGTTGTCACATTTGAAGTGTTATTTGTACCGTTCATGGTTTCGTTCTTGATGCCGTGGTTTGTTTTGTTTTACGGGAGACAGAATGGTTGTAGCTGCAGTTGCAGCATACTCTGGCGGACCGATAGTCTTTGATCTCAGAACGTCATTTAGTGAAAGCGTTCACTTGCCCCAATGGCTGATTACTGGGCAGGCCGAGCGGTCCTGCGCGTAAGTTGTTTACCGTATGTTTTTGTGGACACTGATATGTTGTGTATATATGTGTTGTTGTCAGTGTACATATGTTGTTGTGTACATGCGTTGTTATTCAGGGTTTTTTTTTACATATAGTACATAATTATGTTGTGCTATGACGTGTTTATTCCAACAAATTCCACGATTACTAGACTGTCACGCCCTCTCTCGCCCCACACCCGCGCCCGCCCCCACTCTTTGTTGCTGTGTTTCATTGTTGTCATTTGACACCTCTGCGGAATTACAAGGGACCCGTAAATAATGCAAGCGTGTCCACACCCGTTTACTGACAGTAATAAGGAAACACTATCCAACATCAGTCATTGTTGCAAAGAAACAGAAATGTACATTTTCGTTCATTTTTGCACTGAGAAAACATACTGTAAACATACTGTCACATCGTTCTTGTTATCCATCACTGTCAACATTCTCATCCATCACTGTCTGTAAGGAGTAGTGTATGCCCAGTATGCACAAATACAAAACGTTAGAAGTCCCAAGATTTTCTTTCAAAGCTATATGTCGCCCTCTGATCAGAAAGGTATGACATACTTTATCACAGGGTCCATCCTAATTAATCTGCCGCGTAATAGCAAAACAAATGCAGTCTGTTGACGTCATTTGAGAAAAAAGACAGTTGCGTCAATGTCAGTCTTTTATCTTGTATATCACCCCTTTTCCCCGAACCAGTTACTGGCATTTGCCATTACTCGACAGCAATGTCTGCAGCGACGTGTCCCAGTTAGGTTCAGCCAAGCACAAACCAAAGTCGGTTCGGATGCAATTAAGTTTTTGTCTTGTTTGTTGATTTTTTATTTTATCTAAACGCTTTCACCCTAAACGCCTTTTCATTTCACGGTTCCACACATTGTGTCTGTGCAGCCCACATGCATGTATTAGAACAAAAAGCTGCACAGTAACTCGGGTACAGTGGGGCGCTTTGGTTGAAGGCCAGACTGCTGAAACGTGTGGGACGGAGATGCTGGCCGATCCGGAGACTTACTTGACAAAATCAAACTAGCAAAATGCCATAGTCTTTATGCTGGGCCATCTTCGTCGTATGTAGCCCGGTGCCGTCATTTCCTGAGTAAATCCCACCAGCCTTAGTTCCATGGTCTCCAGTACTGTGAAGAGATTTTTTATTTGTCAGTCAGTTGATAGACTATCAAAAAGCGATCAGTAGTAACCATGATTGTAATCATGTTCATTATAAGACCGTGGTTATGCGGCAGATCGACAATCCGATCTGTTAGTCACATCAAACCTAATTCAGCGTTTCAGTGACCCTTTGAACCGGTGTTTCAAAGCAAAACAAACAAACAAACAACCTACAGAACATCTGATCACTTTCGATTTAGGAAAAAATACTGGCAGGTGAATCTGGACACTTGATCTTCACTCATGTTTTGAATAAACTGTTGCTTGTGAACCAAAGTTTGCTGTGTTTCAGCCCAAAAGCAAAGAATCTCTGATAACTTTTGAGGAAGAAAAACGGATAAATTTGCAGATAACTCGATACATTCAAGTTGGATCTTGATTCACGGTGGATTAATGAAGTTCTCAAAACCTGGCTGCAGAATGTATGTTTGCCCTCATTTCATTTGTGTGCGTGTGTGTGTAGTTTAAGTTTTTCATATTTGAGGTTTCTGTTAGTGCAAGTTTTATTTGTTATTGTTATGTCTTATTATTACACTTATGGTGGCCTATAATTTCCCTTCTGGGATTAATAAAGTAATTTGAATTTGAATTTACCATTGTCTTGCCTTGAAGCCAGCACGGCCTCAATCTTGTCTAGTGTCTCTGGTACTATCCTGCACGTGACACTCAGCTCCCGAAGCAGGTGACAGCGAGACACGAGGTTCACCAGGGCCTCGTCCACGGGCACCACCGCCTCTGGCCACAGGCAGATCTGGACACGGACTGCAAACACCAAGTTGCAGTTAGAGAAGTCACTTTGCCAACTCTGGGACGATCAGGCAATCAAAAACACTCTCTACCATTACCATGTCCATATCAAAAACAAGTTTTAAAAAGATCAAAATATAAAAAGTATCTCGGGTGGGGGGTGGATGGGTGTTTGGGGGTTTTACGTCCTTTTCCACCACATAAGGTGATATCAAAGACGAGGCAACGATGAAAAAGCCAGCACAAATAATTATTTGGCCCCAGCCGGGATCGAACTCACGACCCGAGCATTAGAAGTCCAACGCTCTACCATTCGACCACCCCGGCTCCCCAAAAGTATCTCGGGAAGTGATCAGTAATGAGTATAGTTGGAGAGAACATACGCTATTCACATAAGCTTACACCCTTCTCTGACAAAGCTTGTAGACAAAAAAGAAAAGAAAAAAAAAAACTGAAATCAGGAGACTTGTGAGTTTTCCAAAGCAGCAGCAGTAATGGGGCACATTGTGAGTGGATAAGATAAATCACACAAATGTACGGGGGGCCGTGAAATGACAAATATCTGACAGTAACACACACACACACACACACACACACACACACACACACACACACACACACACACACACACACACACACACAAACACACACACACGCTGCTCCATAAGTATTGACATACTTATGGTGTCGCTGAAGTTATAGGCGACATGGCGTAGTAACTTCTCCACGTCCGCCATTATGGCAGGGTGGACTGGACCAACCACTCCCAGCCATGACAACCTCATCTGTAAAAATAGCCACATATCATACAATGATACCGTTTCAGTTAGAGGAGATTGTCATAAGCAACAAAGTTCTGGATGTGCAGTCCAGGTAATACTGGCTTAAGGTTTCCTAAGAGACCAGGATTTCCGAAGAAAAAGCACATAATTATGGTTGGCGAAACATGACAAAAGAGAAGTTTTTTGCAAAACAATCAACAATCCTGTTTTTCTGTAAATAAACGTAAACAGCCTTCTTTCTTGGGGGGGGGGGGGGGTGGTTGGGTGGGGGGGGGGTGGTCAGAAACACTGATATTTTGTCATCTCTGGCCAGTGTTCTTTGCAGAAAAGGCGTTTTGCTAAAGAAAAATCATTTTGTCAGTTCTGTTTTTGTCAAATTTTCTGTAGAAAAGTGCTATCTTTATGCAGAAGAACTCTTTTTCTCAAAAACAGGATTGTCGATTTCACTGCAGAAAAACTGATATTCTGTTACGCTAACCATATATGCCTTCTCTTCGGAAATCCGGCCCGTCTCCTCGGAAACATTCAAGTCACGTGATTCGCCCACTTGGTTTGGCACTCCGGCTTCAGTGATATATCGCACATACCCACGTCAACGGCATTCCCCGGATCAACACGCTGGCGTATTTGTCGAACGAGGTTAGCCCTAGGAACAGCACCCCGACCGTGAAGTCCGGGTCACGGTGCACCGCCTCTACCCACGCTCTGCGGCTGATGGGGTGATCCAGCACTGGATCCATTGAGTCAGCGACCAGTTGAAGATACCGCAAGGGGGCGGTGCAAGAACGGGACGTCAGCTTTTCCAGCACATCCTCGTTCAGATAACGCTGGAGAACAAGAAACCGTCATCAGCTGCATCATCGGTGAGATTACTAGCAAGTGAGTACATGTAGCACTTAAACTCTCGCCCCTCTCCCCGGCCTCCTTCCCTCCCCTCCCTGCAAAGCAGAAGGGCCATTACGGATTAATTTAAGTTTATTTGTCTGTCAGTCCGCCTGTCTGTTGCACAGGTTTAGCCATTCAAACTTATAACTTGTGGGTTAACACCTGCGTAAACGTACACTACTCAAAGAAAGTAAAGGACCACTTGCGAAAACATGCATAACTCAGCATAAAATCATTCAAATTGTCTGACATTTTCACAAACTATAGCTTGAACATATGGCTTTTACATCCTCAAAACGGAATTTCGTTCATGGACTGATGAGAGGCGATTGTTCAAAGAATTTGAAAAATCACATGACATTTAATGCAAGGGAAGTCACTGTAAACAACGTCAGTATCGAGTGGCGTCTCCATGCTTGGCTATAAATTACAGTGCAATGACGTCCATAGAATAAAACAGAAAAAAAAGTTGATATGAATCATGAACCTTAGTACCTTATCCATACACAAACTTGTCAAGGCCAAGAACAGGCCCATGGTCTCTGCGAACTTGCTGGAACTCAGTACTCGAGTTCTGGGGGAAAAGAACTCCTGTAAATCCAGCACAGTGAGAAACTGCTTGTGGCGACGTTGCAGCGACCCGCTCAGGGCCAGCGACTCCAGTATGCGTATTCCTTCGTCTTTGTTCAGCTGGCTAAAGGCTAGGTTAGCTGATCGGAGGTTCGCCTGCCTCTTGAAGAGTGTGCACAACGATTTTATCACCTGCATCAGAGTTAGAAACCCCTCAGCATAAATCTACATAAACAAGGCACTGACACATTCAGTTTGCGTGCCTTCACTCCAACACACACACACACACACTCTCTCTCTCTCTCTCACACACACACACACACACACACACACACACACACACACACACACACACACACACACACACACACACACGTCTTGCGTTTGGGAGTGGTGGTGGTGGCGGTAGTGTTAAGTTTGGTTGTTTGTTTATTTGTTTTTGGTTGGTGGGAGGCCGGGTTGAAACGACGTTGAGTTTAGAGGAAAGGTGTACAGGACCTGTCTGCGTTTCACAGACTAGAACACGTAGTCCTAGTACCACAAACACACGGAGAGAATGCTGCATTACGTCTGTCAATGAACATACAGACTCTAGCCCAGCTGTAGCGACAGCGCATACCACACCTTTGCTCGGTGGTGAGAGAAAAAGCGCCAAGCCAGCTGAAAGTCCAGGTTGCGAGCCGTCACGGACCGCAGACGCATCTTGACCTTACTGTTGACCTTTGACACGAAGCCCTCAAACGCCTTGGCTATCACACCGGCCGTGCTCATGCTGGGCCGTCCAAAGTCAAGGACTATGTGGTCCACGTGCTGACCCAGCACTGTGATGAACATCTTGTACCTCTGGATCCTCTCCAGCGCGTCCAAGCCCGCGAAAACAAAACGTCGTCTACGCCAGAGACAGGCCGCGCGTGAAATCTGCAGCCATTTCTTGCAGACGAGCGACGCGCTGCAGCGATCGTGGTCTTCCAGATGCCGGAAGACGTTGATCAGGACCTCGTGGGGCAAGAAGGACCACGTCAGGTCGATGTCCGAAGAAAATGCCTGAGGGTCCGGTTGTGGTGGTTCGTCCCTTGATGGTTGCGAAGGTGGCGGCATGAGTTTCGCGTCATTATCGACGAAGCTAAGGTCGTCTGACCACGAGGAGCACCCAGGCTGGACGTCCAGATTGTAAGAGCGTGTCCTCATTGCCACGGGTAAGTTTACCTAAGTCGCTTCGATCACGGAACCACCATTGCGAAGACCAGAATGTTTAACGTGTTAGTCACTAAGCAGCACGGAACTGAAAGCCCAAACAACGCGGGTAGCATAGTCTTCAGCGTCCCAGAAACTGTCCGAAATATAGTTCGTACACTGTCACAGTTTGTAGCGCTGATGTCAAAGACACTAATATCTGGTTGTTTGGGTCATCATACTCCCAATTCCTTGCGTGGGCAATCTCTTGGATTGAAAACAAAAAGGAACGTCAAGTATGACATGTGTTTTACGTTTTTTTTCTTGCATATCTCATTTCAAACATTTATAATCACGCATTGGTCTGAACTCGTTGCTCATGTGAAACCGTCAGTCAGTCACAAAGCATCTGTGGTCGTAGGTTCATTCAAACTGATTCACTGACTCAAAGAGGAAGGGAACTTTGTCGACCTCAGAACACACAAAGTAATCTGAACAAATTTTCGCACGGAAATTACACTTCTCACCCTCACATTTGATCAAAGTGAAAAGAAGGGCCTTCCAAACGACTGTGGGGCAATCGGGGGAAACAACCAGCATAGTGAGAAACGGATGCACAGCACTATGAGGACGACAATGCAAAGCAGAGTGGCGTGTTTATAGGCACTGTTTACATCGGATGCCATGTCTGTGCTGACGTCTGTTTTGTTGTTCTCATTTTGACGTAAGAAACACGATTTCCGTCATTCTTACACAGACATTGATGACGTGATCTGTCATTTTCGTCATGCACGTGTTGTAAAGTACAATTGCTCTCTCTCTCTCTCTCTGTCTCACACACACACAGAGAGACTGCGTGCGTGCGTGCGTGCGTGCGCGCGCGTGTGTGTGTGTGTGTGTGTGTGTGTGTGTGTGTGTGTGTGTGTGTGTGTGTGTGTGTGTGTGTGTTCTCTGTTGTTGTTTTGTTTGTTTGTTTGTTTGTTTGTTTGTTTTTTGGGGGGGTTTCACTTTACGGTGTTCTCATTGTGTGTGTGTGCGTGCGTGCGTGCGTGTGTGTGGTTCTTTTTTGTGGGAGGTGGGGGGGGGGGGCACTTTTCGGTTTTCTCAAATTACATTTACTTCGATTCAGGTCCATGGGCTCATTTGGAGAGCGATCTTTCCTGTACCAAGGACCAGCCCTTTGGAACACACTTCCTCATAACATCAGACACACAGACTCAGTCCGCAGCTTTAAAACGTCCATTAAAACACACCTGTTTTTATCACAACAACAATGATGAGTGAATGGCGGACACTGTGTGTGTGTGTGTGTGTGTGTGTGTGTGTGTGTGTGTGTGTGTGTGTGTTCTTTTAGCTGTTTTAGTGCTTTTTATCTTCTAGTAGCTTTTTAGTTTCTTTTAGTTATTTTAACTTCTCTGTAAGCGCTTAGAGCTCGCAGAGAATAGGCGCAAATAAATATTCATTATTATTATTATTATTATGGGCTCTCCTGACACTGAATGGCTTTTGTGTAAGACGCTCAAGCCAAAGCCGTTGTTTAAATCCCCGCAATACGAACTGTTGACCGTGACTGATGTGTACACAAAAACCTATACCTTGTCGGCACCTCTTTCTTCCTTCAAGTGTCGCCTAATCCCGCGATTCCTTAGTAAAAAACCTGAACACCAGAACTATGTTGTGGTTGAATGCATATCATGGTCAAGCGGCTATCGTGTTCCGAAGAAGTCTGCCTAATCCAATGCTTACATACAGATCACATATCAATCATCAGAAATGACTTAGGGATTTCTGTACATTACAGTGCAGAATGGTCGTTATCACTGACAGCGTTCAGGGGATTATACAGGTAATCTAAGACTGTGCGTTTATTCCTTTGGTAGTCGTGCCAAAGGAGAGTGGGACAACGAGTGAGTGGGTGGGTGTTTGGGAGTAAAACGTCAGTTTCCACCAGTACTACTACTAATCGCATTAATATGGACGCTTTATCCCAATATTTGGCTCAAAGCGCCGCGAGCTAACCTCAGCATGCACGCTCGGGGGAATCACACGCATTCTCTCATACACTTGACATGAACACATTCCTATCACGTGAAGCGAAAGAGCCAGCTCAGCAATTTAAGTTTCGGAATTTTAGCCAATTGCATTTTTTTCTGCCTTTTTTTGCACAGCAGACAGGAAGGAAGCCGGAGTACCCGGAGAGAACCCCCGACGGTCTGCCCGAATGAATGGTGCCACATACGCGAAAGAAAAAAATACTTCGCCCTGAGTTGGGCTTGAACCCCTCTCGCACTGGTGACAGTCTTAACCACTAGACCACCGACCAACCGACCAGACCGGTATGGGTGATATCAAAGAGAGGGCAATGAGGGAAAGGCCAGTACAAATATTTGACCCCAGCCGGGATTCGAACTCACGACCGAGCACTGGCCCTAGCAACGGAATGGAATTTTCACTGAGATCTTTTTGTACAGTACGTGATCAGTTGCAGAGTCATTTCGCTTAGAATATCGAGGCAGTGGTTGAGCACAGTGAGTGGATGAGTAGCAGAATGATCATTCGTTAACTGGTCTTCATCCCTCGGATATGCAAGATTTGTGATTGTCTGTGAAAGGTATTCTCAGGACTGGTACACGAGGTGTGTGTGTGCGTGCGTGTGTGTGCGTGCGTGTGTGTGCGTGCTTGTGTGCGTACGTGTGTGTGCGTGTGTGTGTGTGTGTGTGCGCGCGCGCGCGCGCGTGCGCAATTCAAACCCGGCGGCGTCTGTCAGTTTAAACTGTCGACATGATCAGCATAGCCGGTCACCACACCTCTCCCCCGTTTTTTCCACTGCCTATTCAAAAAGCGTACAAATACATACTGAAGGCCATACCTTTGCACCCCGACATACGGTATCGCAGTGACGAGGTCTTAACAACAGCACTCTTTCTCCCGCTGTAAACGGATTAGTGTAACTGTTCAGCTGTGATTGCCTTTGCGGTGAAAGCAATCTCATGGTCATTGTAAATAGAAAAGCTACCGGCTTGCCCCTGTGTAAGGAAACCAATTCCGTGGCCGCTACGCGAAGAATGTTTGTTCAAGTATGACATACTCTGACAGGGATACTAACTGAGAGGACGCGGCTACCAGTCGTAAGTATGGGTATCTTTAATGGAACGTTACGTGTGAAGTATAAACACTCCTGGTCGTGCTTCGTTCTTTTGGGGTAACTGCAATTTTTGGAGCCGGGGTAGCCGAATGGTAGAGCCTGGCGTTGGACTCTCAATGCTCGGGTCGTGAGTTGGAATCCCGCCGGCTGGGGCCAACAATATTTGTGCTGGCCTTTTTTCTCGTTGCCCCGTCTTTGATATCACCCTTATGTGGTGGAAAAGGACGTTAAACTCCCAAAATCCCACCCACCCACCCTTGTAGTCGCGAAACATGACGACAAAATGCGTGGCAAAATCTGGTCCTGGAGACCGTCTCCTGTTTTCGCGAGGATTTTCAGTCAGATAGGGTGACCCGAACTAGGATCAAAATCCCGCAGAGGAGTTGAAAGAATTTCAAAAGTATTTGAAGTACGTGTGTGTGTTACTGTATCCGTTTGTTCTTTTTATAAAGGTAGTAGTAGTCTCACTTGTAATGGTAGTAGTGACAATAACAAGAACGACTTTATACAAGAGCAAATCTTTGCCAGTTTTCTGATAAATGTGTGTCTATGTCACAACGGTGTGTGTGTGTGTGTGTGTGTGTGTGTGCGCGCACGGTGTGTGTGTGTGTGCGCACAGTGTGTGACGGTGTGTGTGTGTGTGTGTGTGTGTGTGTGTGTGTGTGTGTGTGTGTGTGTGTGTGAGAGAGAGAGAGTGTGTGTGTATGTGTGTGTGTGTGTGTGTGTGTGAGAGAGAGAGAGAGAGTGTGTGTGTGTGTGTGTGTGTGTGTGTGTGTGTGTGTGTGTGTGTGTGTGTGAGAGAGAGAGAGAGAGAGAGTGTGTGTGTGTGTGTGTGTGTGTGTGTGTGTGTTTGAGACATTGCCCGGCTTAACTATCAATACATCAATATTGTTGCCCGCGCTGGCACCTGGCCACCAGTGAGAGAGATTTAGATCATTCGCCGATTAACAACGACCTTCCAGCCGCGCAATCTCACGATTGCTTTTACGGCAATAGAAACCGACGCTGTGCACCCATGCGCAACAAAGCGGAAAGAAATGCCGTTAAGAGTAGAACAAGTGCATGGCAATGTGCCCGCGATATAAGCAACCACAAAGCCAAGGTACGAATATTTCTGTAAGTCATGGAGAGAGTATGTCGTGTTTGTTTTTTGCCGCGGAAAGAACTGTATGGGCATAATGCTACCACGACTGCTTGAGCCGGCTGCAATTGTACGGATACTAAAACAAAAATTCGTCATTTTCCAGGTAAATGGACGTGAACTGATGCAGTGATGCACGTTGTTGTTGTTGCTGTTGTTGTTGTTGTTGTTTGTGCATTATCTAGTACCCTGAGTAAAAATTCAAAATCGACGTGTTTTGATAGTCAGTGCCTGCAAACAGTCGAATCTTGCAATATGGCCATACGTTGAGGCGTTAAATGTAACTGAAGTGACATTTGTATTGTAACTTACTGAAGAAAAAGCATGAGGCAAGTGGCCATTCATATTCAGTTTTCTCGGTGCATCCCCTAGAGCACTGTTGGTACAAATCCAAACTTTGTTAGTCACTGCCTAGAAATTGTCGACCCTCTGCAGTAGCCACGAAGTGACGCATTAAATTCATTAAAACTACATTTAAATCGGTATTCAACATTTCGAGGACTTCGGAAAGGCGTTTGACCCATGCTAGCCGGCGATTTTGATCGTCACCGCAGAGGAATTGTGAATTTTTTTCCGTGAGCCAGCTCAAGTACGGGATTGACTTTGTTTTTAGGGGTGCGTCGATTGTGGCAAAGGAAAACAGACCCCTTACTTTCTATAAGGATTAGACAGCAGACAGGCGTGATCCCTTTCTAACGCATTCGGCTGGCACGTTACGTGAAAAGTGTAGTGTTTCCCGAGTAAGAGATAAAGCAGGTTGGAGCTAGTCTCTGTGTTTGAATTGCAATCCATCAATCTACGGCACGTACAGCTGTTTGAATGTAGCTGTACTTCAGGGAGATATTTATCACACTTTCCCTACACCTCGCTACAGCACTCACTGTTAGCTGGGGGTTGCTAAGTTTGAAACCCGTTCAGACAAGCGTGTATACTCGAAACCTAATTGGTATTGATACTGTGTATGTAGCTTGCCGAGAGAAGTGCATTAGTGGCTATATCTTGACCCGGTGCGTTGCTCAAGTTGAATAGACGTCAAAGTGCAGGATTTAACTACCGGATCATTCGTTTGGTTACAGCCACGATTCCCCTTGTATGTTGTATGCAGCTCTGTTCAGATCGAAATTGAGTGATACCAAGGGATCTAGGATCTTTGGTGATACACAGAATAGAAGTGCGTTTGTGCCGGATTTTGAACCCCTTTGACTATGTCTTCAGTAGGATGTTCTAACGTCAAAGCCGACTGTGACAGAGAATATCTTTGTAAGAAAATCCTGAGCTGAATTGTGTGAAAGAAAATAAGGTAATATTGTTCGGCAGGCTGCCAGTGGATTTGCTTTTGAAAGGTAACGTGTAGCGATATATAAACATTGAATTGAATTTGTCTCCTTTCTACTCTCAGGTGACATGCTGTGTGGGCCGCTGAAGTTACAAAGATTATTTCTTCAGCGACACCACTGCATACGTACGCCAGTCGAGTCGTGGATGAAGTCGACTGTGTTATTTGATTCAGATTTATGCGTGTAGACTTTGAACACCAGTCAACAGAAAACGGCTTGTACATGGTAAGCACTTGTGGACGATCAAGGGAGCTCATGGAAGCCAGTACACAGACTGAGGTAGGCCTATCAACTCTTATCAGTCCTGCCGAAGGCAATACGTTGTTTTGTTTAAAATTGGTGCACTGATTGGAAGCTAGTTTATCAGTCCAGTTTGTGGACATACCTTCAGCTACAGCGCAACGAAACAAAAGATTTGCGTGGCTTCAACAGAGAAAGACAATATATGTTGACTGTTTGTCGCACCAGTCAGATGTGGGTCTAGTGCAACAAACCGCAGGCCTTCGAATCAGCGTTTCTGCAACTGAAACCATTTCCCACTTCTAGCGCGTGGACTGACGAGAACTAAGGATCGCGAACTCTGTCCAAGCTTCTCATATGAAGCTGTGGCTCTCGCCACTCATCCTTTGTCGTTAGATTGTTTCCTGGAGTGGCAAGAAAGGTTCCAGAATGAAGAAGAGTTTGCCAGAAGGGACCGCCGAGAAGCCCGAGAGGCCCAACCAGGGACCACCTGTCTCGCTGGAGGCGGAGCGTCGCAAAGCCATGATGCTGATCCACAGCGCTGAGAAAGAGGTGCTCAACTTCCGAGAAAAGCATTTCCGGCGTCCGAAATCCCACTTCAGTATCGACACTGTGGACTTTCTCCACTACGTCGTGGAGAAAGCAGAAACTCGTCGAGTACCCAAAACCTGGATCGACTTCAAGTGAGTTTTTGCTTTTTTTTTTTTTTTTTTTAAGGGAGGAAAGGTGTGTGTGTGTGTGTGTGTGTGTGTGTGTGTGTGTGCGTGCGTGCGTGCGTGCGTGATGGAAAGTCCGTAGAAAACAAAGCCCACTTAGATACAACGCATCGTCTTAGCTACAACACACTGTCTTTGCTTTGTCTGTGCGTTGTTTTTGTTGTTGTTGTTGTTGTTGTTTTTTGCATGAATGGATTCCTCGGTTTAATGCCTATATCATATGTCTTGGCAGTGAAGCTAATTTGCACTCTTTTTCTTCCACTTCCGTATGTGACATCAAAAGTTTCCAAGGTCTTTGCTGACGTTCTGAAAACACAATCAACCAACCGAACACTCTCAAAGCTAGGCGCTATACATTGTGTCTAGGAATCGCAAGAGAAACCGACAGGAGATAATGTCAAATGTTTAGAAAAAGATTCCCTCCAATTGCACAGCACGAAAGTTGCGACCACGTGTTTGTTGTCGTTTAGTAATGACTTGTGTTCTTGGTGTAATAACAAATTGGTGTTCACCGATTTCAGAAATCTGCTAGAGAAAGTGAGAGAGCCGGCTAGTTTCCTGTACCCAAGGGACATACCTTACGTCGACGCCGCTCTGGAACGAGCCATGCGCTTTGACGAACTGCTGGCGTCTGTGAGAGGCAAACTGACAGAAGCTTTGGAAGATCACATCGCTAAGTACTGTCACTCGTTCTCGGCAGAGGCCGAAGAGTGTGACATCAGGTGCGTGCAGGAGTATGAGAACAATATCACCAGGTGGCGCACTGTGGTTAGAGACTCGTTCGCGCTCCTCGACGACATTCTGAAGAGTATCAAGGAGGCTGGACCCACGTTTGAGAATTATGTGCTGAACTACGACAAGGTGAGCGAGCTCTTTCGTGTGTTGGTTCAGTCCGCTATTTGTTTACAGGTTATCTCCAAGGTGAAAAATTCATTGATCATTGTTATGCCTAACCTTCAGGGGTTTTCTTGTTTTTTTGTTTTTTTTCCACAAATGACCTCAAGTTACAACAGAGAGAGAGAGAGAGAGAGAGAGAGAGAGAGCGTGCGTGTGTAGCCTCTGTGTCAGTGTGTGTGTATGTGTGTGTGTGTGTGTGTGTGTGTGTGTGTGTGTGTGTGTGTGTGTGTGTGTGTGTGTGTGTATTTTTTTAAACTTTACAACAGAGAGAGAGAGAGAGAGTGTGTGTGTGTGTATGTGCGTGTGTAGCCTATGATTGTGTGCGAGTGTGTAGCCTGCGTGCGTGTGTGTGTGTGTGTGTGTGTGTGTGTGTGTGTGTGTGTGTGTTACTGACATTATTTGTGGTTCATATCTTAGCAATCACGGCCAACACAAGTGTCCAGACTATAACCGTGCACGTGCCTCAAATTGTGTAATGCTTTTGTCATCGTCGCAAACAGATCAATCTATGAGAACTTGATTGAAGATTTAACTCCTGTCCCTTCAATGCGAACTGTCGCCATTGCACAGGTGCTCCACTACATGCACTTGGTGCTGGAGATTTTCCCGCGAATCTACAACCCGCTCAAGGACTGGGTCACGGCGGACGAGGCTTACGCGCGCAAACTTCAGGACGAGGCCAACGAAATACTCCGCCGCAAAGTGCAGGTCACCGAGGACACACGACGGACAATGCTGCGGGCGGAGGATATGAAGAGCAAAGTCAGTATGTGTGTAGAATGAATGATTTGATTAAGTCTAAGATGTTAACATTTCCGGTCTTTCTATTTCCGACGTGCGCTTTGGTGTGATGAGAAGTTTTTTTCTGGTACGTTGACACTCGTTCCGTCAAATAAAGCACTGACTGCCTTATAAAACAGTTAAACTCTTGATATAACACACTATATGTGCTTTCAGTGGCCCGTATCAGACAAAAATAGTCACCACACCCATCGTCAACATCTCAGTAATAACCCAGACGGTGTATCAATGTTCGACACATGCGGTAGCAATTCGAGTGGGTGGGTGGGTGTTTGGGAGTTTAACGTCCTTTTCCACCACATAAGGGTGATATCAAAGACGGGGCAACGAGAAAAAAGGCCAGTACAAATATTTGGCCCCAGCCGGCGGGATTCGAACTCACGACCCGAGCATTGAGAGTCCAACGCTCTACCATTCGGCCACCCCGGCTCCCCGTAGCAATTCGAATAAGTATGTACGAGCAATGGATGAATGCAAACTTTGATTCGATTCTGTTAATAGAGCAATGCTCGGGTCTGGATTCTTTCAGTAAATGTTGCGATCCTCAAAGCCGATCTTTACTTGTTTCTTCGACATCCATGTTTTATAGGTATCAGGTTAAAGACCGCTTATATGAGGGTCAACAAACTGAACGAACAAAGTCAAACGAACGTGAAAACAAACGCACATAATAATAGTAATAATTCGAGCAGTGTCTTTCTGGGGACAAGGGTGGGTGGGTGTTTGGGGGTTCAACGTCCTTTCAGTTTCCACCACATACGGGTGATATCAAAGACGGGGCAATTACCATGAAAAGGCCAGCACAAATACATATTTGGCCCCAGCCGGGATACCTGGGGACAAGAGAAGAGTGTAATAATTGTTGAAAAGCAGTACAGCCTACAAATTAAAGTGATAGCCTAATTCCAGTTCTATTCTCCTCAACTGACCAGCGTGTTTTGTTTTTGTTTGTTTGTTGTTGTTGTTGTTTTTTTTTTTGTTTTTTTTTTGGGGGGGGGGGGTTGTCAGTGTACCGCGTCGACTCAGCTTAGTACTGGAACTATAACTGGCATCTTTTAACCTTTTAACCTTTAAACCTCCCATAGTGCGGACGCCCCGTGTTACACTTCACTGAAGATGCTTCTCCTCTTTGCTCGGTCTTTCAGGTCAGTCGGACTCACCACCAGGCGAAAAAGGTCCGGGAGAGGCTGGTCCGAGCTATGGATGAACGCAAGTTCTGTCGTCGCCAGGAGATGGTCCTTGTTGATAATGCATCCAAGGTAGGCCTCAGTCACGTGGTACCGCCTAATTGACAATGTTGCACGCAGGACTATAAGCTACACGTGTATTAATTTTCGTTATAAATGACTGAGCAAACTTATAAAAAGATTATAAGTAAGTCCTTAGCGGACTTGCAGGGACTGAAAAAAATCCACCATCAGTTATTTTTATATGATAAACGCGTCTTAATCTAAACGGGCGTATAAGAATGGGAAATTACTATTGTTAAATGCCCGTTTAGACCTAAATGCGTTTGTCCTTGCCAAAAGCCTTTCAGGAATACCAGACCAGGGAGATACACAGCACCTGAACAGAAACTGATAGTCAAACCTAGGTGGCTCCGGCTGGATACACTGGGTACATGTAGGCTACCTAATTCCTGCCCTGGTAACCCACTAAAAGTGGTCATATTTAGGCTGTTCGTTCTTAATCAGAGCCTTCATCTCAGAGGTGTGAATGTCAGACTTGAGTCCGTGTACAAATTCAAATATGGCGGCGGTAATACTCGGAACAGGTAACTGACACTAAAATCTCTACCAATCAAAACAGTTCAGTGATAAAGGATTTGGCGCTGAAGGTTTCGGTCACGTGTCTTCTTTTCTGCAGCTTGAGATAGAGATCGCTCAAAAGAAACGAGAGTTGGACGAGTGTTTGCACGAATACTACACACGCCAGATCAACTCAGACAGTTTTTACAGGCGCGTCATGGCGCGCGCTACAACTCACCAGGAGGAACTGAGCAAGCTGGAGAAACGTCTGGACAACATGAGACTCAACATGGGCCGTATCAAAAAGGAGAGATTATCAGTGCAGAAGGAGGTCCACAAATTACAGGTGTGTTTGTCTGTGGTCCTTGTTACGATATGGGGAAGGGATCGACATGGGTCTTTATTGGACTTCATCGACAAGTCTTTTTTTTTGTCAGTGTGACAGACTGGCCTATCTTTTTCTACGGGTTGATATCCGGTTACAAAGACGTCCTTAAGTTTAACGAGGTACTCGTTTTTAACTATGATGGTAGACTCAACTCTTTTACAGTAAATTGGGAGATGACTATTGTGTGTTCGGTGTAAGTACCCGAAGATGTCCTTAAATGGCAACTCATTTACAGTAGTCTAGTGGGGAACTGGACACGCCTTCCGCTTCAAGTTTGCGGTGGACTGATCAGCGATTTCAACATTATTAGCTGTTTCGTGCGACTTCAACGTACTCACACAAATATTCAAATTCTCTAAACACTCATGCTACACCCTTCTGTCTAGACTATGTTCGATCGAAGTAGCAAGGCAGGCGGCCTGGCGTGTCTGGACGCCGAGGGAAAGACACAAAATGTCCGTGACCTTCAAGAGGAAAACAAGATCATGGGGGACAAGCTGGCTGCCCTGCGTAGGATCCGCGCCATCAAGATCAACCCTCAGACAGTGAAAAAGATCTACTCCGAAGGTTACATTCCTGGAAGAAAGTGGTCTGTTGTAGGTGCGTGTAGCTGCAATGGCATTCGCCGTCATTGCTTTCTTAATGTAAAATGGGACACTGTCGTTTGACGCCGTTGTACGAAATCTTGCCGTTTGAGGCACCTATGTTCAATTGCCTATATTTAATATCTATATAATTACACGAGGCCGCGACTAGTTTTGCAAGAGTACCCACACGTAAACTAAGCAGAATCAGCCTCTGCAAACTGCATTCACGTATCTCAGAAGTTTACCAAGATCTTTGCACAGTGCTTTAGACAATTCTGAAGCTTCAGTAAAATTTAAGCGGTATATATTATGCGCAGATATTCCCCAGTTCTGTAAGCAGATCACTAACGCGAAATGTGAAATGGTTCCTTTTTTCTTCAGATCCATTTGAAGAGGCAGTTCGAGTAACGGCTGCAGACATCGGGAA
Source organism: Batillaria attramentaria (assembly GCA_018292915.2). Lineage (NCBI taxonomy): Eukaryota > Metazoa > Mollusca > Gastropoda > Batillariidae > Batillaria > Batillaria attramentaria. Next base: position 740,399 of record JACVVK020000195.1, on the reverse strand, counting down.
AGACTGGGCGTTCCTGTACAACAAACTGCCGTTCACACCAGAACGGGACATGATTACACGCAGTCACGACATACAGGGTGAGGTGGCGTTAGGCTCATATTTCGGGTTTTAGCAACACTAATGTAGTGTGAGTTTCACAATTGTCTTGAGGTCGTAAGGGAACAAGGTCTTCCTCTCCATTAATGGAAGTTGAATCGAACTGAAAATACTTTATTCATCTCATGGCCATGTTATCAAACGCCTATTGTGCTTATGTATTTCCCGTGTATTCCTTTCTAGATAACACATGGAGTTTTATCGCGGATAGAGAGAGAAAGAGAGAAAAAAAAGAGGGCAAGTGTGTGTGTGTGTGTGTGTGTGTGTGTGTGTGTGTGTGTGCGTGCGTGCGTGCGTGTGCGTGCGTGTGTGTCAGTGTGTGAGCGCGCGTGCTGTTAATTAAAAGCTTTATAATACGCTAATGTAATTATATATATTATGATCGCAAGCGGACTGCGGCGGTGCCGAGGCGCTGTTGTACACCTGACTGTGCCCTATACTAATGATTATGTTCTCTTTTTTTGCACGGTATTGTGTGTAAAACAAGAGAATAAGGGATGTGTGTGTGTGTGTGTGTGTGTGTGTGTGTGTGTGTGTGTGTGTGTTTGCGTGTGTGCGCAGCCTGTTTTGTGAAAGATCGGAGTAGAGGCATTTCAAGGTCTCATCAGTAAGACAAAAGACGCCAGAACACCCTTAAAATGTTTAACACCCATCCTAGTTCTATTATAAAAGATCAATACACGTTACACAGTACCAGCGCTTCAAGGGCTTTAGCTTTCTGTTTTTGCGTTCTTCTTTCAGTGATAGACCTAAGCTCACAGAAGAAGGATGTTGGACTAAGAGGAGCGGCCATGCGCAGCCTGGAGAAATGGAAACGTCTCAGCCAGAACGCGTCTGTCAATGCTCTTGTGCGAACTCTCAAAACAATAAAGAAACAGTCAGTGGCCAACAAAGTAGAGAAACACGTCAGCACCGTTTCTGCGTGACAGGTTCCTCGGTGAAAAATTGTTGTGTTTAGTGCTCTAATGACAAATGACTAGAACGGTACAATACTTTACAACTCATGATTGACTGACGTTGGCCTGCTTTCAAAATAATGACACAGACAATCCACCACTGTGTCGTCTGGCATTTTAGCGGTTTCCGGGACATCCCAAGACAACTAGTTCCTAGATTAAGCACGTTCTTTCGAAAAATATGACTCTGGACTTTGCATAAGGTCACTCGGAGGTTCGACTAATACACCTTTTCTAAAAGTGTTAACGCGCTGGATTTACCAGGGCTCCCTAAACTGTGCGTCTGTGCGTAATTTACGCACTGAAGTAAAAATTTACGTACTAAAAAAAAATTCGAGGGGGTACGTTGAAGCATTATGAACGCGATCTGTGCTTAGCTTGACGCACTACCTCTGCACTACCGTGCGTACGCCTATAGGCTTGTTGTGATCGAGTGAGTGTTCTCCCTTGCCTTGGCCGCGTTCAGTTCGGTTCTGTTTTTGGTTCTGTTTAACGCTCGCAGGCGTTAACTGTCTACTGCTGCAGATCGGCGGCTACTACAGCCACTCTCGCGTAGTGAACGTGCCCCATCTTTTTCCGCTTCTGCGCTCGAAACTATGGACGAAAGATTTTAGAGTCAGTGCTCTTGTTACCGATCGGATTCGCTTTCTCTGTGACGAATCATGCCACCGAAAAAAGTTAAAGTTCAAAAGACTATGGACTTTTTCGTCAGTGGAAAAGTTGTGGAGGGGCTCGAGCCCTCGCCCGGCAGCGGGTGCACTTCGGCGTCGCATAGCTACGATTCAGACGTCGCATCAGAGTCGGCAGAGAGCAGCGGCAAAAAGTCGGAGTTTTTCAACTTTCAAAACTGAATTATACCCACTTCATTTAATTATATGATTTGAAGTTCATAAAATTCAGTTTTGCACACACACACACACACACACACACACACACACACACACACACACACACACACACACACACACACATCTGTTCAGCAGTATTTACTGAATTCATAATTCCATGCACTAAAAACTTGAGAAATGATTCTGACCCTTTAAAAATTGAAAGTGGAGGTACAAAGACCCCCTAAAATTTTGAACTGGGGGTCAGTGGACCCTTTAGGTCTGTGGCTTTTAGGGAGCCCTGTTACTGTAGCTAGTACGGTTGTATTCATTGCTGAGGAAAGGCCAGCAATCTGAGAAATTTGTTTTGACAAAACGCTATGGGCAATGTCATCCAAAAGGACACTTGAAAGTGTTTTGCTTTTGTTGTATTCTACTCCTTTGTCGCTCTCTTGGTGCACGCGCAGAGATGACACGGGATACAACAGGATACAACTCCAATACTTTATTAACAGTAGATGCGTGGAGAACAAATTCATGAAAGAAGAACCCAGAACGCTGTGCAGGGCTGCTTATATACTAAACAGGTCAGATCTAGAACATTCCTCAACTTCCTGGCAAGTTCGAAATCTTTTCAAGGTGACGTAATCTACTGACGTTACTGCACCAGCATGTTCTGGGATGGTCTAGAAATCTCCATCGAAATGCAGTGGCTTTTCGCGATCTCTCTACATGTTCCCTCTGTGAATGTGCCAAGTTTGGAATGCATGTAATAATTTACTGTATGTAGTACATGTATCAGATAACAGTTACGATATGCCTGCAAGTGAAACACACATCAGCTAACGGTGTTTGCACCATTTGCAATAAACTTCAGTGCCTGCAGGTGTTCCCTGCATCATTTTCATATTATGCTTAGTTTGCACAGGAAGGTCTTCCACACTGTTATGAATATGAGGTAGCAAGACAGCAGTGTCTTGTTTTGTTGTAAAATCAATCTTTTTACAAGGGTAAATGTTTCTTGATACAAGGCAACTGTACGTTTATGTTCTGTTTATTTTGAAGAATTAAGATTTAAGTATAACGTTTGTGTACATATATTAGGCCACCTATTTCTTTTAGATCCTTGAAAATAAAAAAACAGATATTTTTAAGTTCAGAGAAGTGAATGAGAGGAACTGTAATGCATGCGTACTAATACTGAAAGTCTTTGCTTCAGAGAAGTTTCTCTTACTGTAACATCAAAACTAAATAAATCACAAGTCAAAGTCAAGTTAAAAGCAAAGCAGTTATATTTATTATCATGAATGCACAAAGTAAAATTTGTCTACATCTGGGTAAACAGAAAAGGTGCACTTGTCTTATTGCCAGCTTTCGGCCTTGAGTTCTACAAGTTCAGATGAAAGCATGATGTAGGAATTGTTTTTGTCGAGACAGACACACACATGTGACATGAAATTTTTTAGACGGTGTTTTACATCTCTCTCCAACAAAACATTGGTCACAAAGAAAAAGAGTTACAAGCCCTCCGTTCATGAACACATGCCAGAACATAAACTATAAAATAAGTGCATAACCAATATCGCATGCATCAGTCATAAAACAATGCATTCTAAAAGCACCATGATTATGCAGGCTGACCCAACAACTGAAAGATAAATTTGTAACAATAAAAAAGGCAGACATCTAAAGGGTATCAATATCACAAAGTACTATGTTAATATCACAGTGCAAACTACATACATAGATCTATGCACTAGTTGCAAGCCATTTGAATCACATGCATGCACTTTGGCAGATTATCACTACTGTGTGTGTGTGTGCGCGCGTGCAAACTGTGAGTTAAGAGAGAGAGAGGAAATATTTACAATTTAGGCAACACCTACTCTATAATTTATTGCTCAAAAAAATCTATGCTTTACTGCCGTGTTTGTAGCAGATGGTAGGATGATACCCCTGTATATATGTGCTTTCCTTACCCACCACCAAACACAGACAAGACACTAGCAAAGCTTTTTCTCACTATTAAGGTGTCAAACCGTGATTTTCTCATAATCCACAGAGAATGAATATTCTGATATTTTTGTGCAACGACCAGCTAACAGCCCAGGAACTGACATACAGAAAGCATTTCATGTGGACAGAAACTTCAAAAACTACATACCACTGTTAGGGATTTCTGAGATTGCTGTATTGACTAGAAATGCAGTAAAACCTCTGCTTGGCTAACGCACAAGACTGGATGCCATAAAGACTAAAACAGACCATTTCCATGGAGACTGAAGAAGCTACCACAAGAGCAAAACATGGTGGTCATTATCACTGGAAAAGTCCCCACCTCACAGTTTTAACGACACATTATGTGTAGTATTATTTGCCAGCAACACTGTAGACCACATACCCCATTGCCTGCAACACTGTATGCAGAGTGTAAAATATCAGCTCCCAAGTCACATGATTTAATCTATGAAGTCTAGTAGAGACGACAAAACTGGCACTCACACAGTGGAGGCAAGACACTGTTACCCATTTGGAAATCTTTAAGATACACCTTCCAAGTCCACCACATGCACACTGAAAAGTGCCATAACCACCTCACAAAGAATCAGAAGCAAATGTGATGGTGGAAAAGTCTTGTCTTTGCGATCAGATTTCAGGGACTGCAGAAGAAAAGAGGATTACAAACTCTGCATACAGTGTCATGGGTGACTGGGTATGTATGTCAATGGCAATAGGACATGCTGCACACAGTACATGTTTCACCAAAGCCACACAGAGGTAACCATTTCTGCCTTATTATGGAGTTCCAGCAGTGACTAGGGATGATGTTTCCAGTGATGTGGATACAGAGCCTGATCGTGTGGTATCTGGACTTGACATTGGGCTGCAGTCCGAGTCAGAGGATAGACACGGGGACTGCGTCTGCAAAAAAGCGGAATGAAACATCAGATTAGCATGAGCTACACATCTTCAGCAGGGCTGAGCTTTAGCGGGCGCCCGGGGCACCTAAAAATCATGTCGGGCTCCCTCGGATCACAGTTTCAATCGCCTGGCTGGCGCCTTGATATTTCCCAACCCGATCGGTAGATTCCGATTACTGACACACCTGCACTGGACTGGTAATAAGCGGCAATACACACGTACGCCGTCGCTGAACCCGCTGACCGTCTCAACGTCCAGAGCTCTCATTTCACCATCGTGCAGACTGGTCTAAAAATAGTGCAGATACAGCAAAATTTCTCATCAAAGAGTCGGGCTCCTTGAAAAATTGTCGGGCTCCCTCAACTTCCCTGGTTGGGAGCCCGACTGGCTCCTTAGTCGGGCTTGCTAAATCTCAGCCCTGCTTCAGGGTGATTTAAAGTTAAGTATCGCCTGAAGAATGTGAACATGCACACACACACCTGAAATTTGAGTCTCAGAGCCTTTGTCATCATAGGTGTCAGTCCTTGGCCTGACTCGCGCCGTCGCTTCCGATCTCGTTGAGGGGTGCCTCCAGGACTCCTGTAGGTAGACATGAAAACACCAGTTGTCAGTTGCTGTGTCAGTCAGGGAGTTCAGCAGTCAGACGCAATAACGAAAGAAACTGGTATGTGTTACTGTTTACATGAACTAGACACTGCTTGGAAAGTGGAACGTTTCACAAAGGATATTTTGTACAATTTGACATCTGGCTCAGACCATACATATTCAGACTTACCGTTTCAGTGTGGTTTTCTTGAGGTGATTCTTCTGATGTGCAACATCTTCAGCTCTTCTGAAAATTGACAGATTTTTGGTTGTTAAATCACCGTGCATAAGAAACATACATGAACACGCAAGTTTTGACAAACACTGAACAGACCAACTGGATGACATAAAGTTTAATGGACATTTTGTAAGGGACATTGCAAACATTATGCCATTAGTGTTGTCAGCAACTAATTTACAAGATGGAGGTACCAAAACCAATCACTTGTAAATTTTATCAAAACTTGTGACTTACATAGGGAGAATGTTTTCCTTTTCTCTGAAGAGCACTGCTGACTGAGTTTTTCTGAGGGCCATACGCCGCAGGTCTGTTGGTGCTGAGGAAGACTCGAACCCCTGTCACAGAGATTGAGAGAATGGCATCTGTTCACCGCAGGGTGACACACAGCACACTATCTTATGCAAAGACAAATCATTATCACTGAGCTATGAAATGAATTATACAGAGCACAAATCTCTTTCAACTGTGTGAAAGATTGCAAAAAACACCTTTGCCAGTCTCAAAGTACTTTTGATTAAAAAAAAAACCCAAACAAACCAGTACATTAACATTCCCAAACGCTCCTTCCCCAAACAAGAATGGATTCTAAGGATTTTCCCTACAGCAATTATCAAATTGAAATCAAGACAAGTGTTTTACCGAAGTAACGATTATGACGTAATTTTTGTCATATAGGATAAAGAAAATTATCATTCTGAAACTCACGTTTTTCCGCTCAGACAGTTCAGGAACCCTGTCATCTGCCTTTTTCAGTTTCACCTTCTGCAGATCCTCTAATGTCACCATTGGACGAGAGCCACCTTTCTCCTGAAACAGGCAGAAAACGAATCTACCAATAACCAAAGGATCCATCATGCACATTTCTTACAAAACACCATTACCATAGTGTCTTCTTTAGGAATGACGCTTATCATTCACTCCTCTTTACTCCTTGTGGAGCATAGTGGCCTCGACAGTTCTTCTCCACTTCCTGCAATCTCGGGCTGCTGTTTTTGCAGCCTCCCAGGTCTGGCCAGCGGCTTTCATCTCATCCTGGAGGCTATGCCTCCAGGTCTGATGGTGTGCATAATTTCTATTTATTCAACAATGGCAATCTGCAACAATGGCAAAACCACACATTGGATTGACCATGCAGGTAATCAAAACAGGAAAAAAAATAACTGTCTTACTCACATCTTCTTTTGCCCCTTTTATCATATTGGACCCGGCTTTCTTGGTCTTTGTGATCTTGAAAGGTAGGGAAGATGGTGGAGGGGGCGGCGGCGGTGGTGGTGGTGGTGGTGGTGGTGGAGGGGGAGGTGGTGGTACAGCCGACGGTTGTTTCAAAACATCTGTAGGGTCTGTATTTTGCCCAGAACCAAGCAGGTTCAGGCATCGAGGGCATGCCGAGCACACAGCCTGTGATTTGGTTTCAGCATCAGCTCCATCCTCCTTGTTGATGTTGATGCATTTCTCCAGTGCATTCTGTTGGAATTTTGATGGAGGGGGGCAAGTATAAATTTTATCAATTTGGTCATAATATTATTAACCCTTAATAATAATAATAATGAGTATTGTATAGGCGCTTTACCCAGTTTCATGAATCGGCTCAAAGTGCTGCGAACTGAACCCAACACACACGCTCATGTGAATCACATGCATTCTCTCACACACTGGACTTAAACACATTACAATCACGTGGTGCGAAGGGTCAGCTCAGCTATTTAAATTTTGGAATTTAGAATTGCATTGCCGCATTTATTTTCCAAATTTGGTGGGCTGAACATTTCCAAAACAGAAGGGGAGGAAGCCTGAGTACCCAAAGAGAACCCCTGACAATCGGCCCAAATGAACGGTGCCACATACAAGAAGGAAAAATTCTTTGCCCCGAGTGGGACTCGAACCCTTGACCTCTTGCATTGGTGACAGGTTTCTTAACCACTAGACCACCTACCGCCCCTTAAGTTTAAACTATCAACAAAATTCAACTGGCAACTGCCAAAAACTCACCATGCTCGTAAGTATTATCACCAGTACAAAGCAGTAACATAGTTGCCAACTGGGGGGGGGGGGGGGGGGGCGGGGGGGGGGGGGGGGTGAGGGTGGAGGGGTCAAGTGCACTCAAAATAATTTATTTCTCATGGACCACGTCGCATTTGCCACCATGACTTGGCATCGCAATGACAAAGACAACAAGCAGAATGCAAATCATTCACCACCTTTTGACTTCAAAATCCATAGCATATATATGCAGCAAAGCAATGTCAGTCCCTTTTCCTGGCATGAGCAATTCTGATGTTGTACTGGCATAGGTGGCTAAATGTGTAGGGTAAATGTGTAAATGTGTAAGCTTGCTTTAGACGACCTATGAAAGTGAAAAGCTCTTTCTGCTTTTCCATGAACTGCTGGCTCCTTAAAAAAAAAAAAAAAAAAAAAAATTCCTTACCCCTTTTGCTTTTTCCAGAAAGTTAAGCAATGCACATGTATGCATTAAGTTAGATGATAAAGCATAATTTATCCATAACTGGTGAACTGGGATCAAACGTGGATCGGACAAAGAACTTGGTGGCAATGAAATTTTTGGTTGTCCCCCCCCTTCCCCCCTCACAAATTCCGGAAATAATATTTTACTTTACAGTTTACTTCAGTGACCTTTTGTATTTGATTCCAGAAATCATACAAAGTATAAAAAAAACCAGATGGCTGGCAGCTATGCAATAAAGGAAAAAACACTTGAATCACTTTATAATTATTCCTCAACATACCAAAGAGCAAAATAGGAAATGTACCCCAACGAACTTTTAACGGGTGAAATAAAAAAGGAACATGTTTTATTTTTACATTTAGCGCACAGATGGCTCTGCAGATGAACAGAAAACGGACGCAAGATTCAAAGTCAAACACAAACTGATCAAGGGCACCTAAATCAAATTTCACCTTTTCTTCTATAAGCATCTGTAGTTGCTGTTCCAGCTCTTCCACTCTCTGCAGTGTTGCTGGATACTCCAGCCCTCCATGAACAAATCTGCGCACCTTACTGCAACCCTGGGAAGAAAACTGAACTCGTAGGCATTTAGCAACTGTAACCTGTGTGTCAGTACAGTTTACTATGGGTCCTACTAATTACCGAAAACAACTCTTAATACGGGTAGTACGCAGTTAAAACATAGAAATAACAACACATAACCACGATTAAAGGTGAAAAAAGAGGCCTTAAACTAGTTAAAAGGAAAAAAAGTACTTATTCACTCCAAGAGAACAGGACGAAATGAACGTGTCTCCCAAGGGAAGCGACTCCGTCTGGTCCGGACTGGTTTTCTGTAATGTCACCTTTTTTCTTTTTAGCTTTTTTAAGGCCTCTTTTTCACCTTAAATCATGTTTGTGTGTTGTTATTATGTTTGTGTGTTGTTATTTCCATGTTTTAACCGCGTTCTACCCGTGTTAAGAGTTGTTTTCGGTACATGTAATTAGTAGGACCGGTTTACTATGGCTGTCATTGTCACAGATGGTGATTTAGAATGGGTGCGCCACAAGAAAAGTCTCCCTTGATGTACAACGCACCACCCTCCCCCAGATATGAACATTGTGAAGTCTTTTTGTTATTCTGACGAAAAAGCATTATTTTCCTATAAAGTTGAAAATGAATAAGAACTCTGCCTCGCCTCGTGTCCCTCCATAACCAAGCATGTAATACTGCTAGTGTTACTTGATTATATGTGTTGGACAGCTCTGGGCCTGACAAACAAAAAAGCATCATATTGTATCTGTGCATCACTAGTATTATTTACACACACGTATTAGATACACTATATATCATAATATATGAAAATTCTTTCAATCATGTACTTGCACACTTTTTAAAATTAGTTTTTTACTTTTACCTGCACCACTGCGACATGGCACCACGCCACAAGTGAGCTGAGGCCCGTTGCTCTGGATGCCAGGTGACTGTACGTTTTCACACCTTGCACCAAACCCTGTATCTTGGTGTGAAGGGTGTGCAGTCGGATTACAGCGGCGTCCAGACGAGGGGAGACAACTTCATGGCTGTTAAAAAAAGAAAAAAAGAAAAAAGTACAAGCAACTTTAGATTCTCAAATAAATAGACGTAACCCGTAATGTAAAAAAATTAAATAAAATAAACGAGTAATTTCTGGTGAAAAGTGAGGAATGAGGGATAATCGGAAGGCCAGTAACTTTGATTTTTGAAGTGCCCTGTGCCCTTGGTCTTTTCTGGCGTTATACAACTTTACAGGGCACCCAAATCAAGTTTTCTAGTATCTTGAGATGATGCAGATACTTATAAGTTAACATCGCTGCCAACTGCACAAAATAGGGTGCATTGAGAGTACTTACACATTCATTTTGGGATTCAGTCACCAACTTTTCCGCCAGCATTCTACTTTTGAAGTCCGCGCGCTAAATAAGCCAATCGTGTCGCTTGTTGTAAAATTGATCCAATGAGACTTCGCATGACACAAAGCTTGCAGAGGAAGGCTCAAGATGGAGGACGCAACGAAGATGCTCGAAGCAAAGGTGCATTAATATAGCTTGAACACCGGTTTCATTATTAGTAATGGCAGAAAATATTTAAGTGTAGACGGAGAGAGGGTTCTGTCCTACTATCCATTCCTACCACCGTTCAGAAGCAACTACACCATCACTTAGTTGTCTACAGACAGATGGAGATGCTTCTGTCATCACCACAAGCGTGCTTAGCTTTCTTAACAGTTCTGATAAAATTTCGACGTTGCCCACACTCACTTCATTGTGAAAGACAGTGCTTTTACTAAAAAAGCTTGTGATCCCCAAATCGTCTACATTAGACTCGGGTTCTAAAGCAAATAGCCTGATGCAGATGGTGCATAACATTCTATAATGTGTATGCCTGGGTTAACGTATTTTCGGACACGTAAGGGATTCATTACTGCTCGCAAAGAAACAAATTGAAATATTTCGTCTGTCCGTGACAAACAGTATTTTCCCCAACACTTCTGGAAACTCGGTGAACAAAAAGCAATCTGTAACTAGCAGCGGATACTTGCAGCATCACATTTTTGCTGTGCCATTGTGCATAACAGACAGAATCTGACTGGCATAAATACTCTGAAACACTTTTTGTCCAGTCATTTGCTCTATTTGGTAAGCGTGTGGGTTTCTCGCCTTGCTGATCCGCTATGGCTGGCACGCTACAATTCTCATACATCTCTCCTACTTGCATACTTTTGTAAACAACAAATGGTTTTGACTTTCAGACTCTCTATACCAAATGACCATGGACCCTCAAAATTTTCAAAAGGACCCTAAAAAAATAGAGAGAGGGTCCCAAGGACCTTTGTATTTTCGACTCACAGTCATAGGGAACACTGACCCACGCCATATTCACCTTACCCACCTCACCACCCAGAGTGTGTAAGGTGATCATTGATTCCTATCCAGGGCCCGAGGTCACAAGCCACACGTTATGGGCGCGCAGCTTAGCCCTACGTTGAACCTCCACACGCACGCCATATCTTTCTGCGGTACGTGGCGGTCACAAGCCCTACTTTTACGCGTGCGGCTGTAGGTGCCGGTTATTTTTAGATTCGCGTGGGAAAGCCAGGGATTCCGGGGGAATACCTTTGCACGTGACCGAATGTGGTTGTGAAGATGGCAGGAGTACGAGTCAAGCGGAAGAAGCAGAGGGCGAAGAATTTTTGTGAGGGGGAGTTAAATATTTTATTCGAGGGAGTTGCACTGAAGAAGGACCTCCTCTTCTCGAAGCTGAATACAGCAGTTGTGTCCAAGAATAAAGCTAAAGCTTGGAACAACATTGCGGACAAAATCAATTCCCAGTTTCATGGAACGAGGACCGGAAAGCAGGTGAAAAAGAAGTGGCAGGACGTTAAACAAGAGTGCCTGCGGATTCGGGCCCTTCAGAAATGCCCGCCCACTGGAGGGGATCCACCGCCCGAAGACCCGTGGTATGCTGATGCCGTCCTCAATGTCCTTGGAGAAAAAACGAATCTATTGGACGGCATTCCAGGTGAGACTGAAATGGTGGGATTTCCACACTCAGTAGACTAGTCTTAAGAAGAGTCTGGGTAAGTGCCATGAATGTGTTATTGAGAAACGGGTTCATGTTAATGTGCCAGTTGGTATATTGTTTTTCACATGTAAGTTAATGCTTTAACTGTGTATGACAGAGCAATGTTGAATGTCGTTGCTTTGACCATTAGATGTTTCAGTTCGTTACACTTTTTTTTCACAGGTTGCTCTTGATACATACTAACCCATCCACCCCCAGAGACGCTTGGTGGCCATGCTGTTAGCATGGCCATCAGGCGTCTGTAAAGGCCGTTCTTAACCGGGCGAACCACCAGTCTGGCGAACTTGTTCGGCGAACTGTGTATTGTATATGAACAGGGCAAGCGCACACACGTACATAGTTCCAGAGGTTCGGCCGGACTAGTTCTCTTTCTTAACCGACCGTTAATGATATGCATACGTCATCGCCTGAACAAGCCGGCGGACTCGGAAGTTGAGACAATCGTAAACAACCAAAATGGCCGCCTTCGTAGATCGAGACGACCAGGCATTTGCGGTAGTTATCGTTTTGAGTGAACTCTTGGAAGCCGAGGAAGAGGAGATAAGAGGAAAAGAGCGCAAGAGAGGGAAATGTGAAGTGAGTCGATAGCCGCAATGCCGTCCGCCATTTTCCTCAAGTTTGTACATGCGCACAACAGCTCAGTCTCCCCGAGCAACCAATCAGAGCGCAGGATCGGCAAAAGGATCGCGAGGGTTCCCACGACACGCTATGCAGTCCTCGAACCTAGTTCGCCGAACCTTTTGAACCAGGGTTTCCGCACAAGTATTTGGTCGGTTAAGAAACAACGTGCGCGAACCTAGTTCGCCGTACTCTCCGAACCTAGTTCGCGAACCAGAAGTCTGCCCGGTTAAGAACGGCCTTAAGGGCCAATGACTGAATGAGTTAAGATCTTTTTATGAATTTTATTCATAGTACATGTATACATGTATTTTGAAAATGCTGTTATGCTCACTCTATGGAGACATTCCTGATTTGGGCACTGTATGTTTCAACATAGTCTGTGAGTGTGACTCAGTCTACTCTCACAAAAAGAAATGACTTTTAAAAAATTGAAGCTCCAAATATAGAGAGGGCATATTTGCGGGCACTGTGAAGCAAAGAGGGGAAAAAAAAACACAAAAAAAAAACCTTGAGCAGCTGACAGACATTACATTGTAAGTGTGAAAAATAATGAAAAGTATAAATAGCTCATTTATGATTGCTTATGCAAAACATGTGGGTGTCTGTTTATATTTGTTTTATCTGAATTTTTCTTTAAAATTTATGCACAGGTGGGCATGAGTCGGATGCCCCAGTGGTGCCCGTGGTCGTCAAAGAAGAGAATGTTGTGCCAGGTAGATATATATATACAATACATTTTCTTTTGGGAAATCATAATTTAGGGATTGATGATGGGACAACTTGCACAAACATGCATAACAAACACACACAGTGGCGTACAGTAGAGCCCCTACATTTCGTATTTAAAATAGGACACAGAGACATAATTAATTAAGGGAAACAGCAGCAAATTTATTCACAAACCAGTTAGCTAACCATCCCCATCGATGAGTGCATCCTTGCCGTTGGAGATGGGGCTTGCGTGTCTCCATGACCCCGAGAGCTATGCCGGCGGGAGATTCGTCTCCTGGTAGGGCCACCCATGCTGGACAGGTCGAAGGGTAGAGGCCAGACGAAGCGCACTCACTGGTCCTCCAGGTTGGGGGTTTGAGTAGGGCTAACAACCCAACTCTTTAAAAACAAAACCTGTTACAGAAACTACAACCACAGATCTACAACGCAACTTGGTCCAGGAAGAGTCCTCTCTAGTAGAGCCCATGACGCGAGCTGGTGAAAGCCCTCGGGAAGCCAGTGCGCCGACTACTCTTCTGACAGCCAAGACCAAAGCCAGGATAGGGACCTGGAACATCCGAACCCTATACGAAACAGGAAAGACAGCACAAGTGAGTCAAGAAATGCATAGATACAATCTGAAGCTGCTCGGCCTATGTGAGACAAGATGGACAGGAACAGGACGCACTCGACTCACCTCCGGAGACACCATCCTCTACTCCGGACACGAAGACGGCCAACCACACATGCACGGAGTAGCGTTGCTGATGACACCTGAAGCAACACAAGCACTATTGTCCTGGGAACCAGTGTCACCAAGGATCCTGAGCGCCAGATTCAACTCAAAGGGCAGGAAAGTCACCATCCTCCAGTGCTACGCTCCCACCAACATGGCCGTTGAGGAAGAAAAGGAGAACTTTTACGAGCAGCTCCAAGCCGTCCTCGACAAAGCACCAAGAAGAGACCTGAAGATCCTCATGGGAGACCTCAACGCCAAAGTGGGCACCGACAACACAGACAGAGAACTCATCATGGGCAAACACGGAACAGGGACACAGAACGAGAACGGAGAGCTCTTCACAGAATTCTGCACCACCAACGACCTGGTCATCGGAGGCACCATATTCCCCCACAAGACCATCCACAAAACCACCTGGACATCACCGGACGGAAGAACTGTAAACCAGATCGACCACATCACCATCAACAGGAAGTGGCGAAGAAGCTTGCTGGACGTCCGAGCAAAGCGGGGAGCTGATGCAGCCTCAGACCATCACCTCGTCATTGCAGCGATCAAGATCAAGCTGAAGGCCTACAGAGACCAGGCGGACAGACCATCCCACAAGTACAACGTGCACAGTCTGAAGGAGAGCGTCAAGACCAACGCCTTCAGATGTGAGCTGAGGAACAGATTCAGCGCTCTCGACACACTACCTGAAGAGACAATCGAGGAGCACTGGCACGACCTGCGAGAAACCTGGACAGCAACATGCAGGGAAGTGCTGGGAAAGAAGACGAGACAACACAAAGAGTGGCTTACATCTGACACCTGGGACCTCATCACAGAGAGAAAACGCCTGAAAGACCTGATCAACCACACTGACGACCAAGACGACAAGCGCGACCTGCAGGCTCAATACTGGGACGTCAACCGGCAGGTCAAGAGGAGCGCAAGGAACGACAAGAGGAACTTCATCAACGACCTCACAGAAGAAGCAGAAACAGCAGCAGGACAACGGAACATGAAACGGCTCTACGAAATAACAAGGACACTCTCTGGGAAAAATAACAACCCCACCAGACCAGTCAAGGACAAGAACGGACAAATCATCACCAAAGAGGAAGACCAAAGGACAAGGTGGGCTGAACACTTTAAGGAAACGCTCAACAGGCCTCCACCACCAGTCCCACCAGACATACCACCGGCAGCCCAGCTACTCGACATCAGCACCAGCCCCCCTACCAAGACCGAGATCATCAAAGCCATCAAGTCCCTCAAGTCTGGCAAAGCAGCAGGCCCCGACGGCATACCACCAGAAGCCCTCAAGGCCGACATCCAGACCTCCACCGACATGCTGCACCCGCTCCTGAGGAAGATCTGGGAGAGCGAGAGCGTGCCACAAGACTGGAAGAAGGGACACCTGGTAAAGCTGCCAAAGAAAGGGGACCTCTCATCCTGTAGCAACTGGCGAGGCATCATGCTCCTGTCCATACCAGGGAAGGTTCTCACCAGGATCATCCTGGAGAGGCTGAAGACCGCGCTGGACAAGACACTCCGGGAGGAACAGGCAGGATTCCGCAACGACCGATCCTGCACTGATCACATAGCCACGATGAGGATCATCATCGAGCAGTCCCTGGAGTGGCAGACCCCCCTGTACAGCACATTCGTTGACTTCCAGAAGGCGTTCGACAGTGTTGACAGGGAGGTCATCTGGAAGCTGATGTCTCACTACGGTTTCCCACCAAAGTTTGTCAACATCATCCGACAGCTGTACGAAGATGCCACCTGCCAGGTAATCCACGACGGGAAACTGACAGAACCATTCACAGTACGGACCGGCGTTCGTCAAGGCTGCATCCTCTCACCCACAATCTTCCTGATGGTGGTCGACTGGGTCATGAGGCAAGCCACCGACGGTAAGAGGACAGGGATCCAGTGGACCTTCAGCAAACAGCTCGAGGACCTGGATTTCGCGGACGACATCGCCCTCCTCTCCCACAAGCAACAAGATGCGCAGGAGAAGCTGAACAGAGTCGCCGAAGAAGCTGAGAAGACCGGCCTCAAGATCAACATCAGCAAGACCGAAGTCATGAGAGTCAACCACAAACAGCACGACCCCATCCAGCTGCACCAGGAAGACATCAAAGAGGTGGACAAGTTCATCTACCTCGGCAGCGTTGTCAGCAAGGATGGAGGAACGGACGAAGACATCAAGAGCCGCACCAACAAAGCCAGACATGCCTTTCGCACTCTGCGCCCCATCTGGAGATCCACAGCCCTATCCCTGCGAAACAAGATCCGGATCTTCAACTCAAATGTGAAGTCGGTCCTACTCTATGGCTCGGAGACATGGCGCACCACCAAGACAGGCTCCCACAGGCTGCAAACCTTCATCAACAGATGCCTCCGCAACATTCTCAACATCAGATACCCACTGGTGATCACCAACCAAGACCTCTGGGAGCGAACAAGACAGGTCCCCATCGAGCAGGAGATCAAGAAAAGGAAATGGGGATGGATCGGACACACTTTGCGAAAGCCAACATCAAATGTCACCAGGCAGTCCCTTGATTGGAACCCCCAGGGAAAGCGCAAAGTGGGCCGACCGAAGCAGACCTGGCGGAGGAGTACGGACGCTGAAGCCAAGGCCGCCGGAACGACGTGGGCCGAACTAAAGAGGGCGTCCCAGAACCGAGTGCGCTGGCGGAGTGTGGTTGCAGCCCTATGTTCCCCAGGGAATAAAGAGGACTAAACTAAACTAAACTAGTTAGCTAACCATAGTAATGATAGAAAGTTTAGTGAAATGAAATGTAGTACGTTCAGCATTTTATCATTTTCATGGCCACGTTAATGTAGAATAGCGGTGAGCACCTCCCCCCCCCCCAAAAAAAATTAAAAAATGGACCAGTGATTTAAAACAGCCAAAAATATTTCATTTCAAACTTGCTGATGATGTAACATTGATACATGGTTCAATGGGTACTTGCTTGAAGACAGTAGATGAATGGGATTTTTTTTTCTTCTGATATCTAATCTATGTGTTTTTCATACAGGTGGTTTAAGCAGTATGATTATCCCAGATGACAGTTGTGCTCAGGCTTCTACCACAGGTGAGATTAAGGGGAGTCAATTTATTTGTGGTCCGTGTCTCAAAACCATTATTACACAGATGGTGTAAATAATTGTCTCTTTGAAGGCACAGTCTGAAAACGCATTGTACAATGCATTCAAGAATATGCCTTCAATACTTCAATCAAATCAAACCAAAAAGTAATATGAACAGTCAACACTTACGTCTGATAAGATTTCCTCTTTTCTGACTTCCCTAGTTACCACACACAATTCATACACCTTGACCCCTTGTGACTTCAAGTGGTGAAGCTATTGCATGGCCATTTGGGACCACTGGGGGCAGTGGTTGTAAATTTTATGATCCAATGTTGTTTTGTCGCAGGTCATCCTGTAGAATCTCCACCCTTCATAATCAGCAACACAGCAACCAACATGCTGCCAGGAGAAAGTGCTCATTCTTCTTCCTCTCCTTCTCCAACCAATCTGCAAGGCAGCTCCAAGCCGTCGTCAGCATCGAGCAAACAGAACGCTTTGGCTCAGCTGAAAAAACAAACACAAAACCGAAAATTACAATCGGGAGAGAACACACAGAGTAAAAGGGAATGGGCGGATGAAAAAGTCGGGGAATTAGCAGTAGAAGACAGGGAATATGCACTGCTGAAAAAGCAAAAAGTTGAATTAGAGCTAGAAGTGTTGAGAATTGAAAAGGCCAATAAATTGTTGCTTCAAGCAAAGACTGTGCTGGAAATCCGCAACCTTGAGGTAGGCCTTGGTCTTTCATCCACAATTGACAATATTCCCCTTTCATATGACCAGCCACAGTCATAGTCAAATGGTACATGTACCTTTTTCCTTCACCATCTATCTCTCCCAATGCCTCCTATGCACTACATGTAGTTGTGAGTAAATTTCTAAAAGAGGATAAAAGATTGAGACATTATGGTTAGGTTAGGTATAATTTATGGTTTGATGCTAAGTCAAAGCATTCTGCTTGTGGAGAAAAGGGATGAATTTACACCTAACCGACCAAAAAAAAAAAAAAAACTAGCATGGCCACTTGACATCTTCAGGGGGCAGAGGGTCAAACAAAAGCACTTTCGAGGAGAATTTATGATTGCGCAATTGATGTGTCTGTCTTTTTTCATGTCAGTATTTTCAGTGATGTCCTTCATGTTTTACATGTGCGAGTATGATCAGCTTTTAACCCTTCCAGTACCATATGCGGTACTGAAAGGGTTAAGACCTGTTCTTGCCCATGCTCATGGGTGAAAGTTTTCCGCCTCATGGCGGAATTCCTTATTTTGAAAGTCATCAAATAAGGAAATCCTTATTTAAAAAAAAAAAAAAAAAAAAAAATTTCTTTTCCGATCCAACTTTTCCCGCGCCCCGGTAAATTCCGTTCGGCATTATCGCGTGGTCGAACCTGGATGAGAAGAAAACTTGTTTGGCCAATGGCTGTCGTCCGATCTCGTCAGTCAGCCAATCAGAAGCGTCAACGACCAGCGCGCGGTCGCCGTTTTGCAGCTCACGAATGTTAGCATCCATGCGATCTTCGCGCCGATGAAGCATTCATCTGGATTTTTAAAAATCGAATAATTAAACCAACAGAAAGAAAAATACAATACGGATCTTTTCTGAGGGGCAGACACGACGTTTTAGCTACAAAAATACACGTATGATGATTGTCCGACTTGGGTGTACGCGTACCGGATTTTCCCAGAGGCTCTCGCCATTCGTTCTTTGCCGGCGTCGATAAAGCATTGAGCGGTTGTGTTTTCTTATGCAAAACTAAAACAGCAGAAAGAAAAATGCATTACGGATCGTTTGTTACGGCCAGACATGACGATTAAGTTACCAACAATTTGCCTAGGATGATCGTGCGCGGGCTGTGGCACACCTGACTTGCGAGTACTGGATTTTCCCGAAGTCTATTTTAAGACGAAAATCAATACGAAAAATCAATACTAGTGATCTCATTTGGGGGAGGGACTAATCAAGATAACCATATAGTTAACAGTCAGGGCTTAAGATCGTCCACCGTGCTTTTGTCGGATTTCCACCTTTGGCTAAAAATTTTCTGGCCTCTCAAAAAGTGTTTCAGTCAGTCCTCCTCTGAAGCACTTAAAACTGAATCACTCACACAGATTTCAGTGTATTTAAAAAACAAATCTTGGGGAGCATTCCCCTGCACACCCCTAGCTTAACAATTAAGCAGGCGTGCACTCCTGACTTTGACACTTCATCACCATAGTAAGTGTTAGGCAGTTTGTGGTAAACACACTATGTAGTTTTACACAGAAGCCTGTGCTTGGAAATCAAAATGTGTACTTGCAAACTGTAAATTTGTATAAAGTGTCATCCTGTTAAGTGGGTCCGACTGTATTACAGATACACTTTGCTATTCAAAAACTACACTTTGGCACCCTCCTAAACCATGCTGAACCTATCTCAGTTTCTGAGAGTAAACTGACAGGTCTTCTAATGTGTGGATTTTAGAGTTTGATTCGCCACAATGATTATTTGGATAAACTTGTGTACAGCAACAAGAGGTCTGTAATAGCTTGAGTCTAAGGGTTGAAATTTGAAGGGAAAATGTGGTAGATAAGAATAGCTATCAAATGCTCTCAGGTGCCACGAGAGGCCTAGAATTGGCTCTTAAATTTGACAAAATTCGCGTTTTTTCCGGGGGGGGGGGCGTTGCCCCCCTGGTCCCCCCAGCAGGGCTCCGCCCCTGCACCCCGTCGGGGCCTAGGCGGCCCCTGCACCCCGGCCTGGGAAAAGAAGTTTCAGTATTTTCAAAATTGCCAGCTTTCACCCATGCATGCTCTCTGACAAGCTTGGCTAGTGTAATCTTGTACAAATTTTGTAATTTTATTCTTTCTTTTTTGGTGTGTGTGTGTCCAAGCACACTCAAGACGATTAGAGTTATTTAGAGTTTAGTTTTGGGCATTTTCCCTGTTTTTTTCTGAAACAGCCTCTATTCCTCTAAGTATAATCATCATCAGCGGAGTAATAAATGTACATGATAATACATGTATTATACTGACTATGTAAAACATTGCCGAACAAGCTGTTCTCTGGCCAAACGTCCTGCCAAAGTGGGCTGTGGGTCTTGCTGGTCACGCTGGTTGTTCTGTCCCTGGGGCTCATCGCCATCCTCGTCCGCATAGAATCTGGGTCGGGTAGTCCAAGTGTTCTGGCCACATTGTGAAGACAAATACAGGCTTCTATCACCTTCATGGCTGGCAAAGGTTGATATCTGAAAAATAACACAAAATAGTTTTTATTCTTTTTATGATTTGACAAATGAAAGCCCTGATGCTACAGCATAGTTAAACTTTCAGTTATTGTTATTTCAGATTTTAGTATTAAGCGCCAAGTATTAAGCGCCAACTTGCAGTATTAAAAAATGATTTCTATTCTGCAAGAAAATGCACTGTTCATCATTATAAAGCTATTGTGTAAAGTCTGTTTGAGTTCAGGAATGTGCAGTTTCATGATTGACGCAAGCAAACAGTTCATGGTAAATACATACATGTATGCTTTTCTGCAGTGGTAATGGATTAAATAACGTGATGGCCAAATGCATCACACCTGCTAATGGTTAGGACATTCTGTGATTTCACCCACAAGAAAATATATGAAGTTTTAGTAATCACTTTGCTTTTAGATTGCATTTTTAATGTTCCTTATTCACTAACTCATGAAGGAAAAAATGTTGAGATTGGGTTGCACTTGGAAAACAAATTCAGGCTATCAAATTGCTGTAATTTATTTTAATTTTCATTTACAATTAAACTCTGCAATGCTTGAGCTTAAAGCAAGTTGACTGTTGAGAGTAATAAACTTATGTCCGTTCTGTTAATTTTTTTCTGTTTTGCGTGATATTTTGTGACAACTGTGTGGCTGTATTGAATGCCTTTGTAATTGTTTCATAAGCTTTTCGGTTTCAAGTATGCTTTGACACATAATATCACTGAAAACAGCTATAAGGAAGCTACAGCATGGGCTCATCAGGAAGAAAGGGCTTTAACCTTCCAGAGACATTCCCAATCCCAATCAGGTATGCTTTTAGCACATCTAAAAGGGGTGAGGCACTGAAAGGAAAAACCTTAATGCAAGTAGAATTGTTTTTACTGAGCCATGTCTGAACTACCATGGCACAGTTGAGGGGGGATGGGGGGACATGATGGAAATGGAAAAGTATGGGTGTGTGCGCGCGGTGGGGTTGGGGGCGCCATAAAAATGTTGGAAGCACGGTCAGACTGGCCCTGAGATAAACGTAATGAACCAAATAAAGTTTACTAATGTGTATGTGTAGTTACTGAAAAGGAAATGGGAAAATATCATGACTCTTACCTCAGTTCAGAATGCAGACAGTGCCACCTGTGCTTAAGGACTCCGTTCACTCTCAATAGTGCTCCGTGGCATGACGTGACTGTATGTAATTCCTCTGCTGCCTGGTCTGCAGGTCTCGATATGGGGTCATCAGCCATTCGTTCTGCTGGTACTACAGTGGTAGCCACTGTCACCGAGGATCACCTTTCCTCGCAGATGAGGTGCTCGCGGAATAGCTTCCATTGTCCGAAAGAGCTGTGAGTGCTTCATGATCTTGGAATCATGTGTTGAGCCTGGCCACCTGACAACACACTGAATGATGAGCACGTTTGCATCACACATCAGCTGGCAATTGATGGTGTGCTTGTTTTTTTCTGTTGACCTACTCACACTCGTTCTCAGTTGGTGCTTGGATGTGAATGTGGGTGCAGTCCACACAACCAATAACGTTGGGAAATCCTGCAATGTTGTGGAAGTCTCTTACTATTCGTTGTGCCTCTTCCTCGGTTTGGGGCAGACGGACAAATTCTGGAAGTCTGTCAGACAGTGTGTATGACACTCTTTTTATCACACGCCCAACGGTCCTTCTGATAACCCCAAACAAATTGGCAATCATGAGGTGAAAGCAGGATGGGCTAGCAAAGAACCTCAGAGTGATCATCAGTTGTGTCACTGCTGGCAGAGACCACAGACGTAAAGAGACAGACGCACCGCCGCACGCTGCCACCGCTGCTTGCGAGTGTCGCTGTCGCGGCTATCTTACTAATACCAGAACTCAGAGGCTCTGTGTATAGGACGCCTCGTTCGAAATACAAAGTTCTTTAGAAAGACGTCATCAGAAATGTGACGTAAGATAAAGCGGACCAATGCTATGCGCGCTATGTAAACAGCTGATAGCGTCTGGCCAATGCTATGCGCGCTTTGTAAACAGCTGGCACTTCCAGGTACTAGCAACATGGCGCGCGGCGGTGTCACTTTTCCGGCACCGCGGTGCGTCTATCTCTATACGTCTGTGGCAGAGACCCTTGCCTGTGGTAAGGATGACGAAGATCCGCTTCCAGCACATCACACAAGTCTAGCAGCTCTTGGCGAGGAAATTGAAAACGTGCAAACAATTCTGCATCGTCGTAAAGGTCGATAAGATTGGTCCTGTCTCTGAATATCCTCTGTCGACGAATAATTCTGCGGTGATGGAGCCGGTATACCATCCGTGCTGCCATTTTGGATACTTGCGCACAGGTTTGCGCCGCCTCCTGAGGTAGCGTAAACTACGTAGCGGTTTACGGCAGAACTTAACCGCTAAGTACAGCTCATGACCGGCCACTAGTGCCCGCGCGCGTAAGGTACGGCGGACGTGCCTCTTACTTGCACGCAACTCGTCTACGTTCGGCTTGTGACCTCGAGCCCAGGACAAAATGTAAAATACATTACCTGATCGCTGATGATACAACACTGCTAGTCACTTTAGAAGTTAATTAGAACTTAGAAGAGACAAATTTTCAAAGCTCGTTCAAAGGAGGGGATGTTTGGAATCTTTTTATACACAGAGCTGAGGTACAGAGTTCCACAAAGTTGGAGCTTCAGCTTTAGTAGTAGCTAGATGCTCAAAAGAGTCGCAAGGCTTCACCATCGGTGTGAAGTGATCACAAATACAATGCAAAATACATACATGTGCAAAATGTGCAAGTTGTAATTGAACAAATTTATTCAATTTTCAGTTCCAAAAGGCTGAATCCGACTTAAATTGCTTGTCGAGGAAGCTAGAACTGAGGTGTCAGAACAGTGCACAGGGAGACAGCAGAGTGAGTATTGCATTAACGCACATACCGGTAAACCCATAATCGTTTAGCATAGTACTCTATAGGATCATCTGAAAAAAAAAGAAGAAAACTTTCAAAGACAAGGTTAAATGGTGAAGTGGTGTTTTTATTTTCAGTAATGTACAGATTCTTTCTTTTTTTTAAAATTTATGTAATCTGTCCAAGCCATCTGGCCATGTCACTGGAAACCAATCCGTACTAGCAATCCGGTAGTGCTGTTCTACTTCTACCTAGTCCTACTGAGTACTTTATTAACTGAAGTTCTGCTTGTAGTTCTAATCACATTGCTTTAATTTTTAAGTTTAATGTTAGGTTTGCTGGGTTTTTTTGTTTTGTGTGTGTGTTTTGTGTGTGTGTGTGTGTGTGTGTGTAAAGCTGGCATTCATCTAAAATGAGCATGGGAGTGTGATATTAAGATCTTCACTAACTGCAGTTCTTTGGTTTAAGTTGCCCAGGTTTCAAATTCAAGCCATCCTCGGTAAACTGTATTTGTGTTTCTTTCTCACTTTTTTTTCTCCAGAGAAACCCAACAGAGCTGCTACAGAAAGTGGAAGGAGTGAAGAAGGAGTACAAAGCTTTGCTGCGTGAGGCTGCAGAAATCCACAAAGTCCAGACGGTAAAGGATACAATGTAGTTTCATTCTTCTCTAGTTGCACTTCTTACTGGGTGATCAGCAGTCTGTCGCTGATCCAATATTTGATTGTGCTCTGTGGGATTCATTATTAGGCTAGGTGGTTTGTGAATTGGTGTAGCATTGTGACTTTACAGCTGCTCACTTACTGTGTACATTATTTAAATTTCAGGTGTGCCTCAGGGTCCAAGTTCTTTAGAGTCTGGGTCGTTTGCTTTGTTTGAAAACTGACTGGCTCTATTCTAGGCGAACGACAAAGATCCACCCACCCATTCACCCACCCATTCTCATTGTTAGGCGTTTGGTGACCGAGGAAAATCGTGCATTGTGATATATTCTATTGGTATTTCATAACAGGAAACCATGGACTGTTTTCGCAAACAGTTGCTGATGGCCACACAGCTTCTGCAGGAACTGGAGACAAGAACCTCTACTGATGTGAGTTGCCAATCAGTTGTCTAGTTAGTAGTGCTGGGTACTGGTACAGAGGACTGTACCGGCTTTTTTTACCGGTATTTTTGCATCATACCGGTTTTTTGTACCGGTGTACCGTGCTGACCAATCCTGACGATAACACATGCACTTTCGCAGTTGACAATGATGCATGAGGTTGCGCAGTATCAGCGAATTAAGAAATGGGAGGATTTGTGGAGTGCAAAACAGGAGGAGAGAGGGAGGGAGAAAGAGGTGTAAACTACACAACTGTTTTTTTTGTAATTTTTTTTTTACTTTTCTTTATTTTCAAAAAAAAAAACAACTAAGCTGGTCAATAAAAGCAGACAACACAGTTGGAGACACTGTAACACAGCAGAACCTAAACATGTAGACACACTGTTTTCATTGTTCAGTCTCAATTTTTCTCGAGAAAGATGTCGTCCGCCATGATGGTTTTTGTGAACTATGACAGTTAGGTCCCTTGCGGTACGTACCGGTACAGCTGGCCGTACCGGTACTGCGTACCACGTCACCATGCACCGGTATTACCGGTTTGTACCGCCATCTCTACTAGTTAGGGCCGTCCTCCACAGTACAAGCTTGGTGGTTGAAAGGCTTGAAAGGAAACCTAAACTACGATAGTCAATAATTGAAGATGTCTTCAGTAGTTGTTCTGCTACTAGCCCTATAATAATGAGAATGTTTACTAATAATAGTGTAGCCCTTAAACGGATTTCCTGCACTAAATGCACACACACATTCATTCCATTCTAATCTATTCTATTTTCCAATTCTGACTGGTACTGCAAAAAGCAAGCTGATGTGCAGAAAGAAAAATTGACCTAACTCAGTAACTGTACTCGGGGCAAAGTAGCAAAATTCATACTTGGGAACTCTATCAGTCTGCTTTTCCTTCGTTTCCTGATGCTTGGAGCTGTGCGCAGTTACATAGATTTACGCCAAGATTTCTGCACTACATGGATTGTTTCCTGTAATATACAGGCGTTGGCCTCCTTTGGTTTCATTACAGTGGCTGATAATGCAGTTTCTGTTTCGCAGGGATGTGATGATAACAAAGGGAAGATTGCCGAACTTGCAAGTCTGCTTGGGATCCAGCTTCCCGCACAGGTGGCCCCTGCTGAACTCAAAGAGCAAATGACCCCTGATGCCTCTGGAGCAGCTGACCCACAGAAGAACACTGAACAGACAGACAGGCAGTCATCGTCTTCAGCCGTCTGTCCTGCAGACAGCAGCAACACCACAGAAAATGGCGTATCAAGTGATGCAGGTATTTCTTGGTCTACACTACAGTGAAAAGAAAAAAGTGCAGATTTGCGTGGGGGGGGGGGGGGGGGGGGGGGGGCTTTAAAAAAAATTTCCTTTTTTATTTTACTTATTCTTGCTTGCATTTTTTTTTTTTTTTTTTTTTTAGATGAGGGTGAGATTAAGTCTAAACCAGAAATTGGTTGCTACCGCCAGTCACAATGAGACCACTTTCAGATCTTACTAATTTCATTTTGTGATCTTGGATTGACTGTTTTTTTTTTTTTTTCTTGTCCCACCACAAGGACTTGACGACCCAGTCACAGCACGAGCAGCTCTGCGAGCCAGCAGCACAGAGCTAGTGGAGGTCAGCCAAGAAGAATTTGACTCTGTGTCAGAGCTTGTGCGTGGTCGCGTCAAACTGTCAGAAGTTAATACCGTAAGTGATACATGTCAATTTCAGTGCTTGTCGGGGCAGTGTTCCCCATCCCAACCAAACTAATATTGCAGGGTGCATACAAATCATAGCTGTACATTGTTGATAAAACTTTATGGAGGTATGCATGGTATGTGGGCACTTCTGATAAGTATATTTCCCATGTTGTTTTGTTGTCATTTTTTGGTGATGTAAATTTACTTTTTTGCTTTTTTTCATTCAGGCCTACAGGGTTCTGTGGAAACATTTCAAAGAGGAACACAACAGGTGAGTGCAATTTTCTGTACACTGATGTGTTTGGAAAACTGACATACAATTAAAGCGACATAACAGAGACAGAAACCACTTTCACAAAGGACTGTACGGGTCAACGTTTCGGCTTTCACCTTTCCCAGGACACAAAACAAATTCAGAACAAAAGATTTTGTTTGTGTCCTGAAGAAGGCGAAAGCCGAAACATTGACCCGTGCCGTCCTTTGTGAAAGTTAAGTGGTTTCTGTCCCTTTTATGTCGCTTTTATTTGTTTAACTTGTAACCACTTCGCAGTCATTACAGTTTCCTTTTTTATTTGACACATAATTACTAAATTTGTTAGGTGCCATTAGCAGTGGTTTTAAACAGGCTGTTTCCACATTGAAAAGGAACGGTAATGACTGCGAAGTGGTTACAAGTTAAGCAAATAAAAGCAAAATAAAAGGGACAGAAACCACTTGACTTTCACAAAGGACGGCACAGGTCAACGTTTCGGCTTTCGCCTCCTCAGGAGACAAACAAAAACAAATAGGATTTTTTTGTTATATATTCATATTGCATTTTTTGTTTGTGTCCTGAGGAAGGCGAAAGCCGAAACGTTGACCTGTGCCGTCCTTTGTGAAAGTTAAGTGGTTTCTGTCGCTGTTGTGTCGCTTTTATTTGTTTCCATGGTGCCAGTTTATGTTTCAGAACAGTTTGGCTTATGAGTGCGCCTGTACCCTTAAAATACTCAGTCTTGAGAAGCAGACAAACATTAAAATTCTGCAACTGTTATGCAGGGTTCGCACTAGGATTTTTCAAAACCAGTCCCCTCGCTTCCTACCCCGACCGTTTTTCAGCGACTCTGAGCAAAACCAGTCCCTGTGAAAAAATTCCAGTATGATGTACATTTTTGCAAGCACAATTCAGAGAGATAAGGCAAGTGCTGCTAGTCAAGCCTGGGCCACAAAATTTGTATGAACGATCAACATTTTTTTCTTTTTTTTTCCCCCTTTTTTCTTTTTACGATCAGCCTGTTCATTTTTATTTTTTCTCCCATAAATCTGTAATCAGTCCCAGCAAAATAAAACCAGTCCCCGGGACTGACAGCCAAAAAATTTCCAGTATTTCCTCTTTATAACCAGTAATTTACTGGTAATTGCCAGTTAACGCAAACCCTGGTTGTGTTCACTAATCTCACCCAGCGTGTAAACTGC
This sequence comes from Batillaria attramentaria, assembly GCA_018292915.2. NCBI lineage: Eukaryota > Metazoa > Mollusca > Gastropoda > Batillariidae > Batillaria > Batillaria attramentaria. The sequence continues at coordinate 713,205 of JACVVK020000195.1, read as the reverse complement.
ATCTGTGATTACGCATCTGTTGGCTCAGAATTTCTTTTGGAGTTGCATTGGACTCTCCTCCCATTTTGATGTTTAGCAGTGCGTTTTATAGTTTACAGTAAGACTGACGGTGATTTTTCTTTTCCTAAGCAACCCTTTGCTGCCAGCAGAAATGCACAAGATGGGCTTGCGAGTCACTGGTGCTACAGGGAAGGCAAAACTGAAGGTAGGTAGTTTATTCCAAGGGTCTCTCAGGATTTTCGCAGATTGTTGAAACTGAAACTGGTGTCCTAACAGTTCCACCTGATCGCACATATGGGAAAATGCCCCAACACAGATCCAACACACTTGGGAAATGTCGGCTGTTATGGATCACTTGGATGGGGATGCCACCACCCTGTGCAAAAGTTACTGTAGCTTAACTCATTGACCCCTGCTAGCGGTGCTGTGGCGCACCCGGCAGCTGATTGGCCCTTTCTGCTGGCTTGTCCCGCAGTGTGCATGCTAAACTGTCCCTACATGCCAACTCGGTAGCCCAAGCACAAAGCACTAAATGCATAATAAAAAGCTGTGAAACATGTTTCATGATTTTACTACACACTCAGAGTCATTGAGCAAGGATATTTTACCACAGTTTATCGAAATTGCTTGACGATTTGCAAATACAAAGGCTTTGTGCAGAGGGGCTGTGAGAAAGTGAACTCGGCCCATTGCGACTCGATGTTGCTTGTTTATTCAATAGATTGAGCCTGACTGGGCCTGAGCCTAACAGCTTGTTTCGTTTTTTCTGTACATTGTACAGGTGTTGAGGGCGCTCAAGCTGCTCACCATATCGTCAAAAGAAGAAGTGAAGCTTGTTTGATTTCAAGAAAGTACGGGCAACCCCAGAATGAACAAGTGTCACCGTGGGTGAGCAGATGACCAGTTGATAGTGTGAATGGTGGGTGTGTTGTGTAACGCTGATTGTGTAAATGGCAAGTGTGTTGTGCCAAGCTGATTGTGTAAATGACAATGTGTTGTGCCAAGCTGATGGTGAATATGACAAGTGTGTTGTGCCAGGCTGATGGTGTAAATGACAAGTGTCTTGTGCTAAGCTGATAGTATAAATGACAAGTGTGTTGTGCCAAGCTGATGGTATAAATGACAAGTGTCTTGTGCTAAGCTAAAAATAGAAGTGACAAGTGTCTTGTGCTAAGCTGATAGTTTAAATGACAAGTGTCTTGTGCAAAGCTGATGGTATAAATGACAAGTGTCTTGTGCTAAGCTAAAAATAGAAGTGACAAGTGTCTTGTGCTAAGCTGATAGTTTAAATGACAAGTGTGTTGTGCCAAGCTGATGGTATAAATGACAAGTGTCTTGTGCTAAGCTAATAGTATAAGTGACAAGTGTCTTGTGCAAAGCTGATGGTATAAATGACAAGTGTCTTGTGCTAAGCTAAAAATAGAAGTGACAAGTGTCTTGTGCAAAGCTGATAGTTTAAATGACAAGTGTCTTGTGCAAAGCTGATGGTATAAATGACAAGTGTCTTGGGCTAAGGATGAAAGCTGTACTACTAAAATTGACAGAGATATCAGCAGTTGAAGTGGGCTACCCACCAGGCGGCCATTTTGAGAAAATTGAGCTAGAAGTTTTTCGCTGAGGTCATAGCAGGTTCTCCATAGCAACAGGGTCTGCTAAATGAAACTTTGCAGGAAGGAACTTTATGAGGCAAGCAGCAAATGTAGTTTACAAAAACTTGTTTAGGAGCAGGTTTTGAGGTGTAATCATATTTATATGTAAACGAATGAACGCAAAAACAGAAGTGCAGGTAACTGATCACTCCATTCGATCCTTTGGAGACATTGACAGCCTAATCCATCAAATAGTTCACTTGCTGCGGGAAGATACATCCTCAGCCAACAAGACCCTTTCAGTGTTGATTCTGCATGTAGCACCCCTTATAGTAGAGATTTCTGATGCTACCCTGTAGACTGGGCTCTTTCTGTTCAACCTCTGCAATGTCTTGTGTTAGTTTAAGTCCTTTGGGGTCGGTGATAATTTCACAAAATGTCTTCAGATGGCCGACTTTTCAATGTGACCCCAGGGTCTCCTCACCATATGACCAGTCTCAGCATTCACTGCTAACACCCTTTCTTGTGTTATTAAGACAAGGAAAAATTACCACAAAGAAACCTTGACTTGGTAGTTGGTAGTTGGTATGCGCTCAGAGCTCGCTGAGTACAACTGCCAAATAATAATCAGTTATTAGTAGGATTATTATTATGGTTCAGATGTATCCACCTTCTGCTTTTTAAAGGTTACTACTAAAGCTGGGTATTTTTACCGGTATTTCACCCCTGAACCGGTATTTTGCACCGGTATACCGGGGAACACGTCACATGTAACATGCCCGGTCAATGTTGATCCTAAAAACTTGCAAATATGGCTGAAAATGTTCTCAAGTTTCACTGAATAATCAAGGCTTGCTGTTTGGCATGAGACACAAGGAGAGAGAAGGAGAGAGAGACAGAAAGAGAGAGAGAGGGAGAGAGAGAGAGAGGAAAATGAATTTTCCAAACAATCTTGGTTGAGCTTGTCTGTCAGCATGAAGTCTACATTGTACTGACTGTGTAGCTCTTCAAACAGAGCCAGCAGTGTGCAGATAGCCATTTTCCACCCAGTGAGACGAGGCAATGCGCGGCCTGATGGTGTTTTGATTGTTTGCAGCCACTCCAGTGTCTCCGTGAGAAACTCTTTGTGACCAGATGCCTCTGTCATTCCATGTCCCATTTTTTCCCCTGATGTCAAAGTTGCCGCTGTTGAAAGCATTAAGCAGCTGATCCATGTGTTCCATGAAGAGTGCTGTGTGCTTTGCCTCTTCTGGTAGTGCCTTCAATTGCACAAGCGTTGAGATACCTGCAGCAACAGAGTGCGACAACACTTGAGCAGCAAGTCTAACGCTCAGTGCTGAGAATGGGGGCAGTGTCAGGTGTTCATCAGGAAGTCTGGGTGCCATCCGGACAAGATTTTGCCTGTCAAAGTGGTAGAAGGCTTCAGCATGCTGCCATTTTACTTCCATCTCATTGACAAGAAACCCAGACTTCTTGAAATTGTTTCGAATGTTTTTCGACAAATGTGGGGGGGTCGTACAACACGTGTATTTTGTTGTCGTTGTGAACAAAGAAAGGTTGGACCTCTGTCACTTTGCACAGCTTTTCAAACACACTCTCTTGTTGAAACCTTTTCATTGTTTTAGCAGTACCTTCAGTTGGAAGCAGACAATGTTAGGTGATGCACTCTATACTTTTTGTTATTATTTCAGGCAGGTAGAGTTCCAGTCTTGCTGGTATTCATCAAAACCCTAACCTGTCAGTGGGATGATAGATATATTCTTTATTAATTTGTAGCTGTAATTTTTACACACAAACCCTGCATAGGAGTGCAGATCATGCACAGGTGTGAGATACACAAGCACATGGAGAAAGAGAGAGAGAGAGAGGAAGAGGAATTAAATAACACCGTCAAAAGTAAAAATGAAAATCAAACGCTACCTCTGCTTGTGATGAAGTCTCGGTCTTCAAAAATGATGCCTGACTCTGGCTGCCACTGCTCTCTCCACCTTCTTCAATCCCATGAAAAATGGGATTGTTACCACCAAATATATCGATGATGAGGTTTGTAAATTCACCTTCATCTGCCTTTGGCCCTCCTCCGGTTTTGGGGTACTTCCTTGCATGGACATCTTTTTTGGCCTGTGAAACTAAGTCTTTCCATTGCTTCTTGATCTAAATGCAAAGAACAAAATGATAACCCGTCAGTTTTCAAGTGCTTGTAATTTTATGACTCATAGTCATAAGTGATTGTGACTATGTGCTGAAAATTCAATTCAGTATAACTTTATTGTCCATCGATGGCAGAAAAATTTTCTTCTGGCTTGCACACACACACGCACACACACACACAACCCTACATTAATTTATCTAGACATATAAATCCATACATATTAAACACAGATCCTAAAGTAATGTGTGATGTCTAAGTCTAATACTATGCTACTAAACTAAGAAATCTAAACTAAAAGATGGCAAGGGCATAGCGGACATGACACAGCTGAGGAGCAAGCACAGTTATGAAAATCTCAACAAATAAAATCTGTACATACTGGGGACGGGCAGTAAACACAGTCATGAGTTTAAAATAGATACTGCTGAGGGAATGAAAGATTTCTTAAACAAATTTTTCCTCGCTCTCGGTACTCTGTAGAAGGCAAATGGTAAGGATATCTGTGCTTTTTGCAGAGATCAAAACACGTCAATCACCTCAGTTCAGTTTCAAGGGGAAAAGTACAAATGAATAGAGAAGCTTGGTAATGAGCGAGCGTGTAGGTTGAAGGAACTTGCCTCTTCGACTGTCCTCCCTACACCGTCGCTCTGTGCGCGAACAGATTGGGCAATCTCCCCCCACGCAAGCTGTTTCTTGCGATTATTATCCGTAGTTTTAAATTTGCTTAGAATCATCGCCTGGTGAAACGAAATTGCGTCGATCAAGCTGGCGATCTCTGCCTTACTCCAGTTTGGTTTTCACACACGCTTCTTCTTGTCGGCCATTGTGCCGAATGTTGTGCCGGAAAAGTGCCGAGTTACTTCCCTTCGGTCTATAAATAGAAATATACCTCATTCCCCTCGTTTCAGCGCGGGGGCCATTCCAACTTTTTGACGCTGGCTTAGTCCGTAGCAATTAGTCCAGACGCAGCTAGTCCTTGCCCTAGCCACTAGCAGAGCAATGGACTTAAACCAACAGACTAACTATACCCGCGTAAGTTTATAGTCGGGCGTAAGGAATGTCTAGTTAGGCTGAAGCAGTGCAACCCGGCCCTGCAGGCTAGCCAACGCACCCAATCACCATGTCATCATACTCACACACAAACGCATAAAGTAATCAAAAACTTATTTAAAGCCGTTCACTGACATGGTTTTGTTTGTTCAAAACTGATAGTCTGAGATTCTATGTACCCGTTAATAGTTAGAATTGATAAACAGTCTCTTCTACAGCACATGTTTCCGAAAGGACTCTCGAATATCCGACGCAACTGTTTTCAGCCTTTTTCAACCATGGCACGTACTTGTGTGCGTCTGAAGTATCATCTGACCTTGGACGCTTCTGTGGAATGATGCTTCCCTTCCCATCTTTCAGAACTCTCTGGTTGTGGTGGAAGTTTCCCTGATTTCTTATCTCAAGCCACTTGTCTCACCTGGCTTTGTTCTTTGGTAAACTGAGAGCATAAGCAACATCGCTTTCCTTTGAATGCTTTTGTTCTAAATGCCTTGCCTGTAGGCCTTGTATGCTTGCCTTCCAGCTTCCTTGTATGCTTCAAAGCGCTCTGGTTCATTTTCTTTCATCCGCTGTTTCCAGGCCCGTGTTGCCTCTGAAGATGTCATTCTCTTTTTGGGAGCAGATATAATGTTTGTGGCTCGTGGTCCCAGGCATGTGCTGTCAGCCTTCTCTTGATCAGTTACAGCGCGCTTGCTGGCAGCACGAGTGCTCCTTCGAGCAGCCATGCTCTTAAACTGGGGAAACTGAAAGGGAAGGGAGAAAAGAAAAAAAAAGAAAAAAGTGAGTGAAACAGAACAAGGCAGTGATTCTTGGAAAAACACCCAAATCATGCACATTATTTGTGACCTGTGTTCAATGCCTTTGAACAGACATCAGAACTGTCCAATTCCAAGGGGGAAAAGACTGAAAGTAGAATGAGGTACAGGGGAAACAGATTGATTTTGGGGGGGGGGGGGGGGGGGGGCGGCGGTGGGAAAAGCTGCAGGAAGTACTCCACAGGCTTTGCATCTAATGCAAGAGGGGTATTTGAGCCAACAAAATCAGTGAAATCTTCGATTTCATGGTCTTCAACCGTGTCACTGCACACCTCGCTGTCATTCACTTCGTCGCTCTCGCACGATGGGACACGGAAACGCTCTTCATCCAACAAGTCACTCGTGTGCACACTACTGAATTCCAAAAGTTCTACATCACTTTGATTGTCTGCACCAAGTCCCAACTCTCTTTCACGGATAAATTCCTCAGGAATATCGTTAAATTCTTCATCGCTGTCGGCGCTGACGGCAGCCATTATGAATCGGGAGAACGGTGAAACAAAGCACAATCAAAAATCGGTGATAACTGCAAAACCATGGGGCAAATTCTCGTTTAGCAGCCGGAAATGCACCACGTGACCTTTCCGGAAGTGAACTATACGCATTTTCCTGCACAGGAGAGCTCTCTCTTCCTGTAGCTATGCCAGAGGAAAACTGAACTTGGTATTTCATTGTTTTTGTGTCTCTGATTGGCAAGTGCTTTCAAATCTGAACATAATGCACTTTGAATGATCAAAATCGGACCAATAGTGACAAAGTTATGGCCATTATAACTTCCGAGTTTTGGGCTTTAGGTGTGACAGGCTCTGCCTTCTTTACATGACTTATCACAAGGAAAACAAATGGACCATCGTCTAATGGCAAAATTGCAGTAATTACCTTATTATAAGAGAACAGTTTGTCCGACTGACTTAAGAATTGGCAGGTTGATGTGTTTTGATCTGCTGAATCCAATGGCAACAATGAAAATGTCCTATCTCATTATGTAAACAGCTAATTAGCATAATTAATGTAATTAACATGATTGAACATTACTATGATGATTAGAAACACAATACAGCTCTTTAGTCTTTAGCACACTGAATTCTTTACAGGCTTATATCCCCTGCAGCTGAATTCTTTTTGAGACCCCGAAGAGAGACCATGGGTACTACACTTTAAACTTTTATAACTTTTCTATTATTTACAGCAGGCACTTTAAATTTTGCATGGAGTTTGGGGAAATGATGTTGATTATAATTTTGTAAACCTTCAGTATGTTGTTGACATTGTTTGTCTGTGACAAAAATAAACAACCTTGGGGAAAAAAAAACCAAGATTGAGTGGCGTTTGTGTCACCTGAGCATGGTGAGAGAAATGAGTCCTGATGGCTCACCTAGGCTTGATGAAGTTCTGGGGTGCAGGTAACCTTGTTATCAACCAGTGTGTGCCATCTTTCAAAGCATGGGAAGGGGCACAAGTGGGTGGCACACTTGCGGCAGGCATACATGTTGCGGGGTGTATGTATTGGGATGTATCACTTGCACACAATCCCCACCCAGGGGCATAGGGTTCCTTTGCTGAAGGTCTAGCAACACTGCCGATGTCTCTCAAGTATTTATTTTATTGACGTGATTAGATGATCCTATATACAGATGAAGATGAAACGAAGGACGAAGATGACAAAAGACGAAGATGACAAAAGACGAAACGAAAAGCAAAGCCAAAACACCTTGAAACACAATAAACAATCGTGTCACTAAACTAACTGTTCATATTACAAACCTAATCCTACATGAAAGTAGAACTCCATAAGTATACAACTAGATACTTAAGATGAATTCTTACAACAGCAACAGAAAGTTAATTACTCTCTATCAACTCGGCTAACACATACCATAGTCAACTGCAGTACTAATTTCACTGTTAACACTGTGTCACTATGCTTCTGGCATTCTACAAAAACTACTCACATTTACAACATTTCTCCTTCTGGTTAAAAACACTAAATTTCATAAAAACACATAACTAGTAATCATAATATACTGACAATAATTATGCCTACCTTGTGCGGCGTTAAGCCCCAACTAACTAACAACTCTCTCTCTCTCTCTCTCTCTGAATGAAGAAGACTGTTTCAGGCAAAACTGAGCTTAAAACAAGAGGTTATTTTTTGTGTGTGTTCATTAAGCTTACTATCAACTAGTGGGATGTCATGCATGACTTCATAAACAATAATAAAAACAGAACAAAAAAACAAACAAAAAAAGGCTGAAAACTTGAAATGTCAGCTTAATGATTGATCTGTCCCATTTCAGTGTTGATGAACAGAAAAATGAAGAGCAGCAGACTTAATTCTTTTTCAGCTGTTTGTTCTGTTTTGTCAGTTCTTTCAGTTCTTCCCTCTTCCGTTTGATCAGACTTGCACCGACTTGTCTACGCTGACTTATCAAATCTTGGAACGACTCATTTAAACCACACAGATTTTTAATATACATTTACATCCTGTTTTACCGCCTGTCTTTTATTTTTAATGACCTGGCAGGGAAAGACTTAGCTTAGCCGCGAAATAGTCTCTGTTGCTTGCGCGGCGTAAAGCCCTAAATAACTAACTCACGCTTCCGTTTGATCTCGTCATTTATTTCTTTCTTTCAAGTTTTTCTCTTTCTTTTCTGATTTTCTCTTCCTGTGCTGCCACTTTCATCTGAAAGACTTCATCGCTCGTCAGAACTCGGTGGAGTTGTTTTTTGTTCTGTCCTTTGTGTGACTTCTTTGCTGGCCGTTGGACACCAAAAACGTTGTGGACTTCGGCCTTCCAGGATGGTTCTACCATAGACACACTCACGGGAAGACCCATTTCATTCCCAGACTGATCGATTTGAAGCACTCAGTCACTCTCTGTCTATCTCTCTCACACACACGCGCACACGCACGCACACCCACACACACACACACACACACACACACACACACACACACACACACACACACACACACACACACACACACACACACACACATTCATTTTCTAGTTTAATGTAGGTTCCTGTGCACTCTTTCCCCGCCTATGAGTCTACCAACTGGCCTCTCACCACCACCACCCCGCCCTTCAACCTGAAAACACTGCAAGTACTGGCATCGCGTCATCGTCAAATATAGATCAATTTAAAATCCACAGGCTGAGGTCAGTAGGGCCTTATATATCAACCTTAACAACAAGACTGCACAACGGGCGAAGCATCCACTTACCTGTCTCTTCTTATGAATCGGTGGTAACAGGATCGATGGTATCCCAGACCCTGTAACTCTGCTTCCCGCTGACAGGAATGACTTGAATCAAGAAAAGTCAGCGCGATTTGGGAGCTCGCACAGTCAAACAAAACCCATTGCTGCACATACCGAAGGGTATTTGCAAATGTTTGATCTGTGAAGGACTTTTTTTTTTTTTAATTCTGTTTTTGGTATTTGTACATATTATATAGTAGGTTGTAGATAGAAGATCCATTATTATAAGAGTTTAACATATTTGAAGATTGTGGTTATGTACATGCACATACACGGATGTAACTAAGTGACATGGTGAATACATCATGTATCATAACCAACTTCTACCAGTTACGGCGAGAGAGAGGGAGAGAGAGGGAGAGAGAGAGAGAGGGAGAGAGAGAGAGAGAGGGAGAGGGAGAGAGAGAGAGAGGAGCATTGGCAACATACATAGTACATGTTCATAAAATGGCATGTTTAAGTTACGAGTTGTTGATAAGGAGTCCATTGTTGGCAGAATGTTCCATGTTTTCCATTAATTATAGAGATATGTATTTTTCTAATGTAAATCTCTCTTTATTTTGCCTGATAACAGTGATCATATTTGGCAAGGTTTCCTCTAATCTGCTCTTATAAATATCCGAATTTAGCCAAGATCAATAACAAATCAAGCACCTTATCTGTAAATACCCCTTCTGCTGTCCCAAAGATTATTAACGATTCCGACAGAATTAATTTGTCACAATGAGAACAATTGTCCTTCAACCATGAAAGAAGGGCTTTCCAAAAGTTCTGCACGACTGGGCATTCCCAGAAAAGGTGTGATAGCGTTTCTTCTGAAGATGCACAAAAGGTACAGGTAGAGAATTCAACCAATTTGCGCAAACATAAGAATCGCCTTGTTGGCAGTAATCTATGAAGAAGTCTGAACTGGAACCACCTCAGCTGTACATCAGATGTTACTTTAAATGGGTTAAGAAACATATAGTTCCAATTAAGGTTGCTACCAAATTTTTCTCCCCATTTACGAATGCAAGATGCCTCCTGTCGCCGCGCTGTAAGAAAAGAGTACACAAATTTGGAGCCCTTTAAAATAATACTCCAAGTTTTTGATTGTGATAGAGTGTTGGTGTTGGCATCCAATCCACACTTCTTCTGGTATTTTTTTAATAGTGCTAGTTATACCAGTATATGGTATATGTTATTAAGTCTGTTGACAAAGCCGGGATATTTGTTGCAGAAGTCATTAAAGTTAGGAACAGTTCCATCTGGTCCAATAATATCTTGAATTGTCACAATACCATTTGTGATCCATTCTACAATACCATTTGTGAAGGACTTAACTGTGGTGTCTTTACTCCCTGCAAAGTGAATTGAACACTGCAATTTGGTATGAATGCCTTCCGAAGACGCCTCAGCCAAACACGCCTCAGCCATGTTTTTGTTTCGAACCAATGTTACATTTTTTTTTTTTCATGTAGTGCAGGCACACTCAGCTCTTAAGGCCGTTCTTAACCGGGCGAACCACCAGTCCAGCGAACTAGTTCGCCGAACCCAGTATTGTATACGAACAGGGCCAGCGCGCACACGTTCGTGGTTCCAGAGGTTCGGACGAACCAGTTCTGTGTCTTAACCGACCGTTAATGATATGCATACGTCATCGCCCGAACAAGGCGGAAGTTGAGACAATCGTAAACAACCAAAATGGCCGCCTTCGTAGATCGAGACGACGAGGCATTTGCGGTAGTTATCGTTTTGAATGAACTCTTGGAAGCCGAGGAAGAGGAAAAAAGAGGAAATGAGCGCATTCCGATCTTTGTATTGTTTGTCGCGGCAGTTCCACAAACACGGGAACTGCTCCCACAAATCTACAAATAGCATTGTTTCTTCCTCATTCATGGAAATGTCAAGCGAATCGATAGCCGCCAATCCGTCTGCCATTTTCCTGAACTATGTACATGCGCACAACAGCTCTCCCCGAGCAACCAATCAGAGCGCAGGATCGGCAAAAGGATCGCGAGGGTTCCCACGACACGCTATGCAGTCCTCGAACCTAGTTCGCCGAACCTTTCGAACCAGGGTTTCCGCACAAGTATTTGGTCGGTTAAGAAACAACCTGCGCGAACCTAGTTCGCCGTACTCTCCGAACCTAGTTCGCGAACCAAAAGTCTGCCCGGTTAAGAACGGCCTTTAGCTCTCAGCTCTCACTCTTAGTCTTTGTGGCTTGTGCGGCTTTAAAAACTCGCTCCGTGCGTGGATCTCGCTGAGATTTGAGACAAGTATTATACCGCCGATTCATTGAAGGTGTTGTTCAGGGATGTCCCCGCTGACAACATCTTCAATTTCTTGAAAGAGAGTAATCTCCTCTATAAAATATAGTCTTTTACATTATGCAATCTGTGATCCTGTTTTTAGCCCTGAGGAAATTAATCTTGTGCAGGATCTCATTTAAAGCTCCACAAATTCTTAATTATATATATTTACATCATGTTTTAAGCTAGCCATTTTATGTTTTAAAGGACCTGGCAGGATGGGACTGAGTTCGCCGCGAAATAGTCTTTGTTGCTTGCGCGGCGTGAAGCCCTAAATAACTAACTAACTAAAAACTCGCTCACTCAGGTTCTTCCCCTTGTTCCGCTTTCTTTCTCACACGCATGGCCTTCATCCTCAGACGGGACTGGTCTCGAGCCTTGAGTTTCTGTTCATCTGACATGTTCTGCCTGTAGGCCTTGTATGCTTGCCTTCCAGCTTCCTTGTATGCTTCAATCAAAGCGCTCTGGTTCATTTTCTTTCATTCGCTGTTTCCAGGCCCGTGTTGCCTCTGAAGATGTCATTCTCTTTTTGGGAATGGAGCAGATATAATGTTTCTGGCTCATGGTCCCAGGCATGTGCTGTCAGCCTTCTCTTGATCAGTTACAGCGCGCTTGCTGGCAACACGAGTGCTCCTTCGAGCAGCCATGCTCAGGGGTGCCAGAGTTCCGATTCAGATCGGATTTCCGATTTGAAATTTCACCTGAATCCCGATTTCCGATTTGGCAGAAAATCGTACGTTTTTTTTTTTTGGGGGGGGGGGGGGGGGGGGCAGGGGGGAATTCCGATTTGCAGGGTGGCAGATTTCCGAATCAGATCGGATTTCCGATTTCGAGACCGTCTTCGGCGGAGTACAAGTTGCAATGGCCTCCTCTTGAAGTAGAAACACTTTTAAACCGCAAAATCGTGAAAAAGGAAGAGGTGGTGCGTACAGACGGCTACGTAGTTTGCGGTAGGTAGATTTGCGTGCCGAGTTTGCGGTAAGCTGTCCCCCCCCCCCCCCCCCCCCCCCCCCCCCCCCCCCCCCCCGCTTGTCAATTTCTTCTGGCTTTCCTTGCATTCCGAGTTGTGGCTTTTCCGATTTGGCAAAACATCTTGAAGTGGTTTCAGATTTGTAGGTCCCGAGTTGCTAGCACCCCTGCATGCTCTTAAACTGGGGAAACTGAAAGGGAAGGGAGAAAAGAAAAAGGAGAAAAGTGAGTGAAACAGAACAAGGCAATGATTCTTGGAAAAACACCCAAATCATGCACATTATTTGTGACCCGTGTTCAATGCCTTTGAACAGACATCAGAACTGTCCAATTCCAAGGGGGAAAAGACTGAAAGTAGAATGAGATACAGGGGAAACAGATTGATGGGGGGGGGGGGGGGGGGGGGGCTTCTCCGGCCAGGAAGTTATTAACTCTTGACCTCCCAATGGGTTTTCCATGTATCAGCTCCCTATTCCCATAAGGATTTGCAGAATTTGGCATGTTTTTGGGTGGGTTACTTTAAGAAGCTCTGGAGACATAACCATAGCACTGACTGAAACCAGATTCGGCAGAGTTAAAGCCGAGGCATTTAAGTACAGCATGAATCAACTTTCTACCCATTTCTCAAATCCTAATTTGAATATTAAATTAATTAAGATTTTTTACCTTTAAGGTGTGACACTAAATTAAAGCCTCTGATTTACCTCTTCTGTTGGACACAACACAATCATACACACAGACTTCAGAAATGAAAATGCAGTAGAAAACATGCAGTTTGACCCACCTTGGTAAGTTTATAATTCCACAGGTTGGGGGGGGGGGGGGGGGATCAGGAACTGGTGGTACTGGTCATGCCTGCCACTCATGGTCTCATCTGGTGATCAGTTATGGTGCCACATCCTGTATCATACACACGACAGCTGCCATAAGTGTGGGCAAAAGCTGATGACAGTATTAGTTATTAGTAATATTACTCAGTTACTGTTTCACTTCGCAACATGATACCATTACTCATAATCACAATAAAGATGTTGATGTTAGTGTACTGTTACTGAAAACTAAATATAAAAATATGAAATTGAGACTAAGACTGTAGCTGTAAGAGACAAGCACCTTTTTTCTGAACAAGTCGTATTCTTTGCTGATGGTGGAGAAGTCAGGCAGGCCAAAAATTTGTCCTCCAGAAATGGACTGCGGAGGACGAAGGGGTGCTACGAAGATGAAGTGTTTATGCGCTTCAGCTCGATCCTGCCTTGAGGGGTACTTGTATTGGCCTTATCGACCCTGGGTGGAGGAAGTTGACATTGAAGGTCAGTCTTCGTCGGCATGCATGACTTGGCCTGGATACCACCCATTTTCATATGCTACTGCCACCCAGTCATCCTAGCCTTGGTGTTGGCATTGGCAGATCCACTGGCAAATTCACTGATGTCTTCACAAGACAGTGGAGAGGAGGTGCTTGGCCCTTGAAAGTTTCTTGGCCGCCTTCTGCTGTTGCAGGACTGCCATGCTTTCAAGTTTCTCCTCTTCTTGGCGTTTTTCAACATCTTCCTCTTCTCTGTGTTTTTTTTGCGGAGCACTTTCCCACCATGCCCGGCTTTGTTCCAAAGTTTTTGCCTGTCTTTTTTAAAGAATTTTTTTAAAAGCATGACGCGTTGCAGTGATGCTCGATGCTTTTTCAGCAGAATGACGGAAGAGTGGTGGTGGAATGTGGAGTTGCGCCGTCTGTTTTGGCTGGCATCTAGGGAGCCAAATTGTCGTTCACAGGAAAGGTTCGTAAGGCCACTGCACTGTGTCCTTTTCACGTCCTCAACTGAAGGCACATTTTTTCATATCTTTCTCCTGGCAGGAACTCAGGCAGCTGCTGCAGGATTGTCTTTTCAATCCCACTCATGATGCACACAACGGTTTCACAAAAGAATTCTCTTTCTTCTGGGTCTTTTATTGCTGACCTGTAGAGAGGGGCCCATCTTCGTCCGCAGGAAAACCTTCAAAGACTGGTTGTTCCAGCTTCAGGAGTGCCATAGGGTCCCCTTTAAAAGGATCGGAGGGTGAGGTGTTGTGTGGGTCTAGTGCCCCTTCAAAGACTGGTTGTTCCAGCTTCAGGAGTGCCATAGGGTCCCCTTTAAAAGGATCGGGGGGTGAGGTGTTGTGTGGGTCTAGTGCCCCTTCAAAGACTGGTTGTTCCAGCTTCAGGAGTGCCATAGGGTCCCCTTTAAAAGGATCGGAGGGTGAGGTGTTGTGTGGGTCTAGTGCCCCTTCAAAGACTGGTTGTTCCAGCTTCAGGAGTGCCATAGGGTCCCCTTTAAAAGGATCGGGGGGTGAGGTGTTGTGTGGGTCTAGTGCCCCTTCAAAGACTGGTTGTTCCAGCTTCAGGAGTGCCATAGGGTCCCCTTTAAAAGGATCGGGGGGTGAGGTGTTGTGTGGGTCTAGTGCCCCTTCAAAGACTGGTTGTTCCAGCTTCAGGAGTGCCATAGGGTCCCCTTTAAAAGGATCGGGGGGTGAGGTGTTGTGTGGGTCTAGTGCCCCTTCAAAGACTGGTTGTTCCAGCTTCAGGAGTGCCATAGGGTCCCCTTTAAAAGGATCGGGGGGTGAGGTGTTGTGTGGGTCTAGTGCTCCTTCTTTTTCCAAGCAGGGACGGGCGCTTCGTTTGCGAGGCCGTTAGCTTCTCGCGGAGCCGTTTGATTGGTGCTCCTTTTCCGGTAGGGCCTCTTCAATCTGGTGGCGCACCTTTTGGATTTTTCTTCGGTTTTCTTTTCCACTGTGGCGGTGATGAAGGCATGCAATTCTTGTTTGGCCTTCTTCTGCAATTCCTCCAGTTGACCATCAGCTTTCGTTGGTCCGATTCTCATATGCAGGAGGGGCCGGCGAACACAGCTCTTGAAGACATACGGAACTCGAAAGCTCCCCACGGTTGCTGGGAGTCGGATCTCTGGGGCTGGTCTTGGGATAGGTGTCATAAGCCACGTACGCAGCATGTAGGCACTGTCACCCAGGATGATGCCCTTCAGAGGAGGCCTTGCACTTTCCATGTCACGGAAAAATGTTGATTCGCGCAACATCCTGGCATCGTGCACTGACCCTGGCCATTTGCAGCAGCAGCAGCAGCTTTTGCGTCAGCAACCATGTCGTTGTAAAATTTCCTTTTGGACTCAACCACCTGGAGATGGTGGAGTTGCTTCTGCAGGAGCCGCATTCGCTCGGCCTCTGGCAGGTGTACTGTTCGTCGTATCTGCTCGTTGTTCTGGTTGCAGGGCCCAGCACAAGTCTGACATGGGTTTCCCCACAACAATGTACGGGGTGTACTCAGCCCACGTATTGAAAAACGAGGACTTTCCCATCGCCCGAAGACCTAATAATAAAGGATACATTTTAGATGAAAGTGTGTGTGTGTGTGTGAATGCATTATATAGTAGGAGTAAACAAAAAATATTATGATTCTGGTAGTGAAAGACCCCTGGGTGTGCTGAAGCAGATGCATGGTTTTCAAAATACCCAAAGTAAGGAAACTGCATGTACTGATGT
Source organism: Batillaria attramentaria (assembly GCA_018292915.2). Taxonomy (NCBI): domain Eukaryota; kingdom Metazoa; phylum Mollusca; class Gastropoda; family Batillariidae; genus Batillaria; species Batillaria attramentaria. The sequence goes on along the minus strand of JACVVK020000195.1, from coordinate 697,550 downwards.
AGTTCATGAACAAAGAGCTTGATCTTTATACTTTAGATCATCTGCTGGTATTCAATTACTGTATTTTAATACACATTGCCATACCTCTGGCCTGCATCAGTCTGCGGTAATGTTCCCATACTGCAGCCTTGGTATACGCAGATGGAAGAATCTGTATGTCGCTTCTCTTAAACCCTGGGATGCGTCCAGGCAGCACCAGCGCGCAGTCTTCCGCGAAGTTTTGGATGAATCGGTCAGTATTCTGGATGTCCTCAGGCTTGAAGGCTTTTGAATTGAATTTGCGACCTCCCCACTCCTCTGGTGGTGTCACACCATGTTTCATATAATGGGCCAAACATGCAGTCAACTTATTCTGGCTGATACTGAAACAAATCATCAGGAAATGACCATGCTGACATCATGTAAAACTGAAATTACAAGCGCAGCCTGATCTATGAATCTTAATAATAATAATAATGAGTATTGTGTAGGCGCTTTACCCAATTTCATGAATCAGTTCAAAGCGCCGCGAACTGAACCCAACACGCACGCTCGCGTGAATTGCACGCATTCTCTCACACACTGGACATAAACACATTACAATCACATGGTGCGAAGGGTCTATTTTAATTTCGGAATTTAGAATTGGATTTTTTTTTTCGAATTTGGTGGGCTGAACATTTCCAAAGCAGAGGGGGAGGGTGGGTGGGTGGGTGTTTGGGAGTTTAACGTCCTTTTCCACCACATAAGTAGAGGGGGAGGAAGCCGGAGTACCGGGAGAGAACCTCCGACGACCGACCCGAATGAACGGTGCCACATACGAGAAGGAAAAATTGTTCGCCCCGAGTGGGACTTGAACCCCTAACCTCTCACATTGGTGACAAGTCTCTTAACCACTAGACCACCGACCACCGATCTTAACAACACATAACATCAGTTTATAAAAGAGCTGAATATTTCATTCAACTAATAAAAATTACAAGGCTTTAACCCATATATGCCCAGCCACTCGAGGCCCCTGAACGAGGATTTGAGTGGTGTTTGGCAATCCTTGGGCCAAGGAAAAAGTTCGTGTTTTTTCTAGACTGGAAACTGTCCGAAGCTTCTCAGCAAGATGTTTCGAGCTCCGTGCACGTCTCTGTGGCAGGTGTAGTGGCAGTTGGGGCACTCGAATAGTTCTTTTGCCCCAAGTTCGCGGTGGATGGATCTGCACATGCCACACGTCTTTGAGGTCCAGCGTTCGTCGGTGATCTCCACTCTACAGTTGTCAGTTCCCTCCACTCGAGCGAGCAGTTTTGTCCGAAATTCAAAGTGTCTGTAATCCTCAGCCAGCGGTTGGTGGATTTGGCCGTGGTTCCTCGCCGAAAGCAGCTCACGTCCAGCTTGCCCAGGCTGATGAAGTTGTAGGCTCCGAGGAGATGGGCGATGACTTGGTCGTGAAGACTCCTGACTTGGTTTTTCAGCTTGTACCACAGCTTCTTGGTTTTCCTCGACCAGCTCTCGATGGCAGTTGGAGGTGCTTTGTCGCGATGTTGGTCGACGAAAGAGTTCCAGTTGTCGATAGCGTTGGTGATAGGGTCTAGTCGCTCGGCTTTTTGTGCCGACGTGCCAAACTGGTAGCAGTCCTGTCGAGTGGGATCGTAGACAGTAACGAAGCTCCTGACTCCCGGGTCGATTCCGCAGGCGTGAATGTATCCGTCTTCAAACAGCGGGGCTGGTGGCTTGACTCTTCTCAGCAAACTGCATTCGACAGTCAGACACAGGACAAATTTGCCCTTTGACGTCTTTTCGATTTTGAAGTCGTGGTCGATTGTGGCGACTTTCAGCTTCTTCTTGACCAACGGGATGGGATCCTTGCCAAATAACCTGGGCAGCAGTCGTAGTCCAGCTTGAGTAACAGTGGCGTATTGTTTTTGACAGCCAAAAAGTCCAGATAGAGGGTTGATGGCCTCCGGATCGTCGTAGGTTTTGTACTTGATGACAGCCACGTCCTTCTTCTTGTTGGAGACGATGGCCTTGTACGCAGCGCAAAAGTCTTTGGTTGCTAGCAATCGTACGATCGTGGACGATTTCCAAAACCAACCATCTCGATCTGGAGCGTAGCGGTGGTTGATATCTTCAGGAGTCTTCATTTTTGCGACGATCTTCTGCAAGTCATAGAGATGTGGTTTGCATACTTTGTGTTGTACGAGATGTACACATTGGTTGTAAGCGAAGTTGGCTGCCACGATGCAAGCGTTCAAAGTCTTGCGCTGAGCCGGCGATGGTCGAAGTCCGATCTTGTAGATTCGCAGAGTAGGTTTTGGTGTAGCCGGCGTAGTCTTCTTGGCCTTCTTTTTGGGCGGTGATGGATCGGCGATATCGGCAGGGTTGATGAGTGTCAATGATGTCTCTGCTCGAGTCGGGAGAATCTTTTTCATCCAGCCCGAGAAGGTAGTCACGACTTTTGGAGCCGAAGTAGTTTTCACGCTGGCTGCTGTCCATAGCGTGAGAGACGATTTGGTTGCCGAGTAGGTGCGCTTCATGATGTGGCTGATGGTCGAACTTGTGGGTAGAGCGTCCAATACGTCGGATGGAACGCGCCAAACTGATGTGTCCAGTAAACAAAGGACAACTGCCAAGTTACAATGCCAAATTATGTCATGTATGATGTCTGCGTGATGTCATTTGTTTGTGATGTCATTTTTGTGCTTGAATGCAAGTGCTGAGTTTGTCTTGGTTTTGTCTTGTGTTAGTCTTGGTACACCCACACACAGCCACACAATCATACACTGTCAGTGTCGCGTACTAATACTTTCACACACTTTCGCACACTGTCACACCAGTGTGCATCATTCCGTGAAATGTATGGAACGGTTCCACCAAATGCACGGAATATATGCAATGATTGATCTGAAACATTCTGTACAATACAATTACACGCATTTACACAATAAAAAAATGTGATGGATTTTTGTGGTTTTATTTTTATTATACATGTTCCGGGCCAAAACGCACACAGGCGTATCCCGTCAAAAAAGAGTTATGAATTGCATAAAAGCATACAATACAGTTCCAAAAAAGTACTTACTTGTACAGGAATTTGAAGCCATTTTGGCACACATTCTTTGCATCTACAACATAGAAAACCCTGGGTCGCTGCCGTTTCCTTTTGCAAGGTTTGCCAGTTGTCATCTCTCCACGGTTGATTTGAAAACCTGCCAGTAATAGTTTCATTGGGGGAGACGGGTGATGCCCATCATCAAGATGAGGCCAATGAAAGTTTTCATTTCCTCATTTGTGACAGGCTTCCAGGTAGGTGCACTCAGCGTGGCTCCTTTCTGTCTCACCTGCTGGTCGTGGTACCGATTTGTCTCTACAACAAGACGCTGCCACATGGTATCATCCCAGAATAAATAGAAAAAATCCACAGGTTTTGGATTTTCTGGTACGTTTGCATTCACTTGGCACTGGCATCGATAACCGTGAGGTTGGAAGTTGGCTGGGTCGGTCACCCAACCCCCGAGAAAACCAGCAAAGTCAAGCTCTTCGTCGTCACCCAACCCCTGAGAAAACCAGCAAAGTCAAGCTCTTCGTCGTCACCCAACCCCTGAGAAAACCAGCAAAGTCAAGCTCTTCGTCGTCACCCAACCCCTGAGAAAACCAGCAAAGTCAAGCTCTTCGTCGTCACCCAACCCCTGAGAAAACCAGCAAAGTCAAGCTCTTCGTCGTCACCCAACCCCTGAGAAAACCAGCAAAGACAAGCTCTTCGTCGTCACCATTGCCAAGAATTTGTGCAGCGATGTGTTCTACATCATCGAACAGTTCGATTTCTGCAACCTCCACTAATTCTGCATCGTAATCTAGCTCGAAATCGCTGCCGTCAGACACTGGATCGTCAAGCTCCACCATTGCGCTCCTTTGTTTTACAAACCACGCGGGTTGAGTTGAAAAAATATCACTCTCTTCGTCACTAAAAACGGCACACTAGTACTCGTGACGAGTAGAAACCTGTGCAGAAATCTACCCTTTATTTGACATTTTGTCAATTGTGGTCTGACGTCAGCAGAAACGGAAACTGGTGCGCAAGCAGATGATGCTTTGACTACACGCTTTCCTGTATCCGGCAAGCCGTCGTACATACACGAAAACGTGTGTCCGGACGTTTGTGGTAGGTACACGAAAATGTGTATCCGGCTGGATATGGAATTTTTATGTTTTAAAGGACCTGGCAGAAAGGGGCTTTAGCTAGCCGCGAATTAGCCTTTGTTGCTTGCGCGGCGTTAAGCCCTAAATAACTAACTAACCGGCTGGATATGGGTTAAAAAATTAAGCCCTAAAAACTCACTCACTCACTCACCCTGTCTGGCACAGCTGGCAAAAAAAAAACAAAAAAAAAAACAGACCACCTGGTGTCTCTTTCATAAAGTTCACCAGCACAATCTGCCTCCCCTCATCTACCTCCTCCACCTCTGCAATGTAGGAAGTTAGCTTCCTCAGTCATGGCCTGTCGCCTCAGTCGAGAACGATGTGCTCTCGCTGATTTGTGGGCTGCTAATTTTTTTGCATGAAGTTTTTGCTTCTCTCTATGGCGCCTGCACTTCTGTTTATTTGTGAGAGGCACTTTCTGCTGAGGAGCTACAGGAAATCCCACAGCTGCCTTGGGTTTGGGTACTCTGCTGCCTAAACATTAGAAGAGTTTACTTTGTGTAATCAAGCAGACAGAGAGAGAGAGAGATAACGATAACAATCCTTTATTTTACAACGGAAGAAGTTATAGGCATACAAAGGACTTTTGGGCGGTCTTTGGTCCTTATGTCCAGGTGGAGGATTGTTGACTGCCGCCGCTGGAGGAGGGTCGATTGCTGCAGCCTCTTCAACAGCTTCTCTGGCATCTTTTTGGGCAGCAGGACCGGCATCCTCTTCTGTCGCAGTAGCAGTCGCCATGGGCCGCAGAGGGGCGGCCAGTCTTTGCAGGATTGGGTTGACCTGCTGCATGAAGCGTGGCCGCCGCCTGTCATTGGTCAGCCGCAGTGCTGGGTGCGGCCTCTCTCTTTCTGCCATCTGACAGTTTTTTTCCAGAGCGATTTCTTGACAGTTGGGACGAACATTTTTGGACAGTTCTGTGGCTGTTCAAGGGCCTCAAATAGATCTTTCCGATCATTTTCCAGCAATGGCTTGGAAAACCGATTGTTTAGAAAGTCCGCCAAGTCATCAGAGACTTTCGGCCCTGACACTGCGGCTGAGAGTTGCTGCTGTATTTCAACAAATCTTCCGCTTTAGATATGACTTGCATTTACCTCATTTTCCCAGTTTTTAAGTTGAAGGATATTTCTCATTTAAACCCAATAGAATTTTGGTATATATTTACATCTTGTTTTAACGAGGAAATTTTTATGTTTTAAATGACCTGGCAGAAAGGGACTTTCGGTAGCCGAGAATTAGCCTCTGTTGCTTGCGCGGCGTTAAGCCCTAAATAACTAACTAACTAACTAACCTGTGAAATTCACGTCATCATTGGGAGACTGCTGATCAGCAGGTTTCCACTCTTCAATCAGTTCGGACTGCCGAGTGCTACGCCCCCTTCCTCGACCATGAGGTACGAGCATCTCTGTCCGCCGTCTTTGGTTATGCGCTCTCCAAGAGTCACGCCCCCTTTGTTTTAGGGTAATCGCTAAAAATAGCAAGCTTCCAAGTCACGGTCAAGGGGATGAAACTCAAATTTGGCATCCCTGCTATACTTTGTCCAGTTTCTGCAGTTCTCTCCCTCGTACTATAGCGACAATCAATGCATGAACCAAGGCCATACAGCATATGGTTGTAGGCGTATAACTATGCTCGCGGCGGCCGGTACGCGATATCCTCGGTGGCAATCAAGGGGTTAAAACCTGGGAACACCTTGAGATCCTGCAGTGTGCACTGGTGAAGGCGGAAATCGGTTAGTGGGTCACCAGTGATGCTTCGGTACAGGCTTTCCTGTTTTTGCAAGGAAATACTATGCATGAAATATTTTCGTTTTTGCAGAGAGGCGCAAAATTTGTACAAAGATAGTTGTCCCTCAGTCTGCAAAACGCGGCACAGTTCCATCAGTGAAAAGGTGAAGGCCACTGTTGATGTGCTTGGAGTGGACAGCCATAGTCTGTAACGCACCAAAGTGACGAACTCGGATTCACAGCTGCAAAATGTGACCTTGGCTGAACTAGCTTCTCCTGTAAATCAAACAAATCCAACACACACACACACACACACACACACACACACACACACACACACACAGAAGAAAAAGAAAAGTAAACACCTCTACACCCAAGAACCTGTTAAACTAAAACTGTCCATCACTCCATGTCCTCAAGGAATAGGTCCACTCCAATACCAGAAGAATACAATGTATATCGTGGGCATTTTACGCCCTATGAGCAGCACACCCTGTATATATATATATATATATTAAATGTGGGAGACAAGAAAGAGCAAAAATAAGCACACACACTGACAAGTACAACACTACACAAACTCACTGGGTTCCAGATACTGGGAGGTTGATACAGAACAAATCAGTGCACTTCTTTTGAGCAGTTACTACAGTAAAAGGTCTGCGGCCCACAGTATTATGTTTTCAGTGTCTTCATGGCACCGCACACACTGAAACGTGGCAGGGCTGAACTCTTCAGTTCGTGCATTGTAGCGCTTGTTCTCGAAGCGCCTGCCAGGTCTGCACTTCCTTCATTTTTCTCTTTTGATATTGTGACCCACTTGCATTCACACTCACAGAGGGCAGGTCATCACTATCCAAAGACTCCACATTTGATGGCTCAGTAGCTCTGCACACACACTGACAAGTACAACACTACACAAACTCACTGGGTTCCAGATACTGGGATGATGATACAGAACAAATCGGTGCACTTCTTCTGAGCAGTTGCTACAGTAAAAGGTCTGCGGCCCACAGTCCTGGCACCATGTTATGTTTTCACTGTCTTCATGGCACCGCACACACTGAAACGTGGCAGGGCTGAAGTCTTCGGGGACGGCTAAAAATGCAGCTTCTCGTCCAGGTCACGTGACATGCCTTGTATGACGTCAAGACGGGGAATCCCAGGCATTTCCGGCTTTCCATAACAACACATCAACAAAGGGAGCCAGAGGACACGTGAAGCGTTTTAGAAAGCCCGTGATGAAAGATATACTGATTTTTCAAATGCACAGTGTATATTTGGGGGGAGAAAATAAAATAAGGGGTACAATAACACATAATCCAGTCATTTTTATAAATTAAAATGACCCTCGATCTAAATATTCCCACCATTCGCCTGGCCCACAATGCATGAAGGGATCAAATCCCCACCCTATCCATCGGTGTCTTAACTAGATTCTGTATACATGTACTTTAGTTCATTGAGGAGGTGTATACGTTCTACAACAATGAATTTTCGGCTTCTTTTTTTTTTTTTTTTTTTTTGACTGACCTTGATTAGGCCAAAAAAAAAGTTTGTTGTTTCTGGTGACATGCCCAGAAAAGCTAGGGGGGTAGGGATTACATGTACCCTTTTTTTTTTTTTTAACAAAGCCCCATTCATCCACATCCAAAATCACAGAAAAGGGCTTGTAAGTGCCTGTCAACTGCTCATGAACATGGCTGATCTCCTCTTATACTGTAAAAATCTTTACTTTCCGTAATTTATTTTTTCAAAAGTCCAAATTTTTTTCAGTCGGGGGTAAAAATTAGGGTCGGTCGGGTCACCAGAAACAACAAACTTTTTTTTTTTTTGGCCTTAGCTTATTTGTGATCAGGTGACCTTAAAATGACACATATATCTGGAATTAGTGTCTAATCAACCTAAACAGGTGAAATTGACCCCAGATTATTCATTCCAATATTGCGAGCATCTCACCTATGACAGTGAACAGCAATTATGTGTATGTGTCAGGAATCTACTTGAACAAGAAGCAATGAGTGGCTAAGGCTGAAGATTGTGTGTGCGAATCTGAGATGACGTTTTTTTTTTTTGTTGTTTCCGGATTTCTTTAATTTCATTCTTCTCAGCATGGTGGTCCCCTCCCTCCCCCCCCCCCCCCCCCCAAAAAAAAAAAAAAAAAAAAAGGAGAGAGAGAGAGAGAGAACTATATTTCAGAAAACCAAATTCAGAGAGCCATAAGAACATGTATTATTTTGTCCTCGTACTGCAACATGTAAAAGTATGCTGCAATTGCACACACACACACACACACACACACACACACACACACAAAATCAAAGAATACACAAAAATACATTTAACAATAGTCAGGTTCAGCATGGCTATTTCCATAAAATTAAAAATGCCGGCACAGGTTCACGCATTCAAACACAGCATGATCACCATTTGAATAAGTGGTGCCTAATTTTTAAATTCTCAGTTTGCAAAAATAGTTAAATGAAATCCACAATAATGGAAATGCTGTCCCTTTCTAACATGACATATGGAGTAGTAATATATTTACTTGCATTTACAGGCATTCACCATGCAGTGTGATTTGTCAATTAGAGTAATCAGAGCAGTTGGCCTAAGAGAATGAAATGAAATGGAATTAGCGTATCCCAGTTTCGGCCTCCGCCATATCCCGGGTGGACATCAAGTCCAAAATACAGAATAAAAAAAAGTAAGCTCTTCTGACGATCACACAGATATTACATATACTATTCTATAATAAAGTACATGAAACAAAATGATATCTTCATAAAGAAGATCTCCTATATCTGAATTTCCATTATAATTATCATGAAAATATTTTATAAACTTTTGCAGACTGGGGAAGGGCTGTGCGATTAGCCAATTGCGATTGGCCACAATGTCAATTACATGCGCTTGGCCGCAGAAGACGCAATTGGTCACAATCAGCCATGTCATAGGATGCAAGAGGTGCACGCAGCTTGGCAAGGGTGTGAAGATTGAAAAGATATGGAATGGCAATGCAAAATAGCCTCTAGTGTATATCATGGAGAAAAACAAAAAAATATTCTTACAGCAGAAGTGCTGGGCTTTTCGTTCTCTCTGAAGAAGATCGAAGCTGTCGGATCCTGTTTCTGCCACTCCTCAACAAGATGACGCAGGTTCTTTTGGTCATTTGGCGAATACCTTCCTTTTGCAATGTTGATGAGGATGTGATTCTGTATCGTCTTGCGTGTTGGGAAGTATGCGGTATCAGCGGCGTTGGGAAGGGGCTGTCCCTTCTGCTGAAATAGTTCGTGCACAAAGTGCTGCAGCATCTTCCTGACTGTGGGTACATTCACCAAGCCTGCCTGCACACATATCAAACCATGTACATGTATGAACGTTTTTTGTTTTTTTTTAAAGTGAATAACGGTTTAAATATGAAGTAGAACATGTACAAAAGTATACTATGACCTACAAAATTATATAAGAAATTGGATTTGGATATATATACACAGTAACCTGATTGACTGAACCGTTCTATTGTCTGTGCAACTTCCTTCTTTACAATTCGTCATAAAATTTGGAAATCTTCTTCGCAACGGATTTGCAACATATACATGCAATTATTAACATATATATTGCAATTACTATGGACAGAAAGTTAACTAAAAAAGAACCTGCCTGGACCAACTCCTCAACCTTGCTTCTAACTTCACGAGAGATAGTGCGTGAGATACAGTTCTCCACAGCCAGAGTGTGGTTGGTGTGGGATGCTGCCAGGGGGATCTCCATCTGAATGACAGTAGTTTCCCTCATGTCACCTGCCTTCAGGGCCTCCTTAATCTCTTTCATCTTCACCGCCTTCTTCCATTTTGTGGCTGTTGCCTTCTCCATGGAGAAGTCTTCAAATCTGAAACAACAATATCCAATAGTTATTATTATTTTTATTTTTATTTTTTTAATTTTTTATTTTTTTTATTTTTTTATTATTATTATTATTATTATTTTTTTTTTTATCTCATACACCTGCAGATTATTCCAAACAACAGTGTTTAGCAGTGAGCAGCAAAGGACAGTAGACAAAATCAAACTCATTTTATCATTAGAAACAATTCACAGTCTTCGGTGATACCTAATCTATATTCAACTCATTGCAAGGGACTCACAGTGTCCAAGTCTTAATCTTCACTTTTGCTTCACACCCTGTCTTCTTGGTCAACTGCAACCTTGACCGCTTCTGCCTTAAGTATGCATGATCTTCATCCTGAAATGACATAAAACAAACTTCAGCATCTTTTGTGTACTTGCCTAAGTGAAATATTGCACACTTAATATCCCGGCGGAATTCAGACACTATAAAAATCAAAGATTAGATAGTGAGATGAGCAACTCTGATCACTACACCTAGTACTGATGAGATGTGAAACTTGGATCACAACTTTACCTCCTTTTTGATTGTAAATACGCCGACATGCCAGCTTTAGCTTGCTTCATGTGTATTATAACACTGCATTAACAACATGAAAATGAATCTTATGTCACATAATAAAATATTGAACAGTTGAAATAAAATATGATATAATTCAGCAGTTACAACTATTTCACTTGCGCACAATTACATACCTTCTGCACGTTTGTTGGCTTCGGATTGTAGGGTCGCCCACCACGGTCACACACCATGACATCATTCTGCAGCACAAGACCAGGCACGATACATGTCGTCCCCTGGAGCTGCAGGTCTGTGTACCAGAGAAGACGACTCTCCGCATCTGGCCCCAGTTTCTCCTTGTTTATTTTCTTGAACCTTTGAAATTTGAACAAATACGTTGATTGCAAAATAGTATAAATATTAATACAGTCAATGTACACAGGAATAAAGTCACACACCTCTGTTCAAGCATATTGAAGAGTAATATTGTTATGCTCGTTCCATAAATATAATCAGTCATCGTCAATCTCAATCAATCCCTCTCTGCCAGTCTGATGAGAAGTCTACAGTTCCCCCAATTGTTATAAACTACTGCACTACCGCATTGTGTGAAATGTTTGAGGCGTATCTCCGTCCCATGAACATACTGATCGGACAGTGTTCGAACTGTTCCCTTTATGTCGATTTCCTGACAATCACAATATGGGATAACAAATTAATCCAGGATTCCGAAATACAACCCCCCCCCCCCCCACCTTCCCCTTACAAAACAAGAACAACAAAAAATCTGAACGAATCCTCTAAACTTTACAGCCGCTTAGAGAGTGGTAGAAAACAACTTAGATCTAGTGCCGGGATAGCAGACGACAAACAGACACGCTCAGTGTGTTCGCTACTGCACTTACCAGGAATTGAACGCGGTATTGAATTCCTTGTTCACAGCGTCCAGTGTTTCTTGCACCTCTCTCGCTGATTGCACATGCCCGCGAATGATCTTATCGTCAGCAAAAGACACCTCAAAGCACTCCGGGAGAAAGAGATGCTCTCCGGTGCTCCCGATCGCGGCCATGTTTTACGAACCGGAAACGCAGAGGGGTTTCCCCGGATCTCTAAATGTCAAGGTCGTCTAAAAATATACCTGGACGAGAAGCTGCACTTTTAGCCATCACCGAAGTCTTCAGTTCGTGCATTGTAGCGCTTGTTCTCGAAGCGCCTGCCAGGTCTGCACTTCCTTCATTTTTCTCTTTTGATATTGTGACCCACTCGCATTCACACTCACAGAGGGCAGGTCATCACTATCCAAAGACTCCATATTTGATGGCTCAGTAACTGTATCAGCTGGAATGTCACCTATGTCAGACAACAAGAAAAATATGAGTACATAAAACAGTGGGCTAGGACCTCGGGAATCCCCCTGTTCTCACGAACAGTGCCGCAGGCCAGGGTCTGCTTCTCGAGGAGAAACATGAACAGCTTGAGGCTTAAGTACCAATTGTCCCTGTAAACATGGTACCCTTTCCCTAGCAGTGGGGCCACCAGGAAGAGCACCATGTTTTCACTGGCTGACAGGCTTGGGTTCATGGCATTAGTAGCTTCAAGGATGGGCCTAACTTCGTTGACAGGGTCGTCCTTGCCCGTGTAAACCTTGAAGCGGTAGCAGTACCCCCCCCCACTGCCTTTCTTCTCGCCATCCGATTCGCAGCACAGGTAGATCTTAATGCCAAACAATCATCTTTAAGTGTATTATTTGTGGGATCTGTCTGGCCTTGCATTTTGAAGTAAATTACAGGGTTATCCAGGGGTTATGAAAGCTGAAAAATCTTGCTAGTCCTTCGGGCTAGCAAGATTTAAAACCAACTAGCCCGAAACCATTTCCACTAGCCCAAAAATACACTTTGTCAAAAATTTTTGTAAATAAATTTGTAAATTAAAAAAAAAAAGATTCACAACACTTTGATAACTGTTGTTATTTAATGATGAAGTTACTCCAACCAATGACAGTGTGGCGGCTCAGTTGCAGCTCCCTCATCACCTGCCCTTGCGGATAATCTGCGCTCCAGAAGTAGAGCAGGATGCTGCTGTTTTGAAGGCTGATTTTTGACTTCTCAAACCAGCTTCCATCTCTGCAATCAAACAGAAAGAAAAAGGTGTTTACCCATGTTTTTCCATAAGAGTACAGGAGAGGGGGGGGGGGGGCGTTGGGGAGAGAGAGGGGGGGGGGGGTAAGGCCTTTTTTCTTCTTTTTTTTCTCGATAAAGGGACAGCAAAACAGGGTGCGGACCACATATCAGACCACAACACTATAACTGAAATAGTTGACATACCTTATTGTTTTGGTGACGTTGCACGCCCCCGGACACCTCCACCATCTATATGGCCGTTAAACGTCCCCACTGTCACGTTGCTACAAACATGGCACAGCTGGGTGTTCTTCAGCAGACCTCGCGTGGCGAGCCACTGAATGGCCTCCCCAGTGTCCTGGGTGGCAGGCAGGAGGGTCTGCAGCCTCCAGTCTTCATGTAACATCTGCTGTGGCTGGAGGACTTGAGCCACCGGGACTAGTTCGGGGTTTCTTGGTCTTCCTCTGCCCGCCATCTTCTTTTAATCTTTTCCAAGTTTTTCGTGCGTTTTCTTGTTTTGTTCTCTGTTTTGATACTTTTCAAGGTGTCATTTGTGAAAAACAGCTTGTAGACATTGTCTTTTATAACTCTGCCATAGTAATTAGTAAGCTGTTTGATGCGCTGCTCTGTCAACTTACCACCTCCTCCAGTGGGCAACTTCTGGGCCTTTCTTTTCTCCACAAGGGTGCGAAGAGCTGTCTCCATCCTCTTTCTTACGTGATTGACGCAGTCGATCTTCTTTACTGTGGTAACCCAAGACTGGTAGAATCTCATTTAACCTATAAATTTTTAGCCTATATTTACTAGTTGTTTTAATCCAGCTTTTTACCTTTTAACGAAGGGGCCTTCAAACTTGTGGCTGCCGCGAATTAGTCTTTGTCGCTGACGCGGCGTTAAGCCTTAAAATACTCACTCACTCACTCTTCTTTACTGTAAACCTCTCTCCATAAACCTCTGTCTAAATCACTCTGGTATGAGCTTTGCCATCACCATCTCCTTGCATTTCCATGTATCGGAAATTGTGCAGACCTTCCGATGTCTGTAGCCGCGAAATAGTCTTTGTAGCTTTCTCGGCATACAGCCCTAACTAACTAACTAACTAACTTCCGACATCTGCTACAAAATCAAAGCCGCCTCGGTCTCCATTGCTTGAGAAGAGCAGTTGATCATTTTTTGGTCTTGCCCTCTTTGCTTCTTGCTCCGTTCAAAATATTTAGGCGAGTCCGCGTCTGGTCCAAGTTCACACCCATGACAATAGTTGGACAGTGTCACGAAGTCCACTACTAGTCCAGAAAATATTTCGATGACAGTGGCTATGCCGTTGTGAGATGTTCTGCCTCTCTTGTGCCAACAGAAGATACAGAAATGTCCAAGGGACCTTCAGCTGTTGCATCTCCGAAGTTCATCTCTGCATAAATCACCCGGTTCTGATCAGTGGCAGCCCTAACTAACTTACTTACTTAACTCTGATTTGTGGCCTCTTGAAGGTGGTTTGTAGCTGCATGGAAGCTGCTTGCGGAGAGCTTTCAGCTTTTTCTCACCCATGCTGCAACACAAAATTACATAACATATAAATAATTTATGAAAAGGGAATTGTTAAATATCTCCAACCACTTGCCAACCTGCTTCAGACGGTCTTGGTCATGACGGCGGGTCATTTTTCCTAGCATCAGACACGGGCAGTGTGGTGCTGTAGCAAGGCTTCATTGTTTCCGCCAAAGGAGGTCGTCGTCTTAGCAGATCTCACTTGCATCAGCATCAGCCTTTTTTTTTCTTTTTTTTTGCGACCATCAATAAGTTGCCAATCTTGATAGTGCTCTGGCAGAGGTGAATCAGGTTGTACGTGCACGTTGTTTTAAAAAACGTACACCATTTTGGTTTGTTCTGATGCTTGGTCACGAAATAGCCTTCATTTCTTGTACGGCTTCAAGACCCATACCGCGAATTAGTCTTTGTGGCTTGCGCGGCTTTAAGCCTCAGAAACTCACTCACTTAAGACCCATACACATACTCGCAAAATGGACTTCACAGTCAAACCTCCAGGACATTATTGCGATCAAAAGTACACCCTGTGTTGTGTAGCACGTACAGAGCAGGTCAACCCTGTGCCTGTAGCCAACTCCACAAAACGCACAGCACACTTATCTCCATGTACCTGAGCGAAGCCATGTTGCAGCGTGATAAGTATGTTGTCGCTTCCTTCCCGTTACATTTTTTTTTTTTTAAAGCAGTGCAGGCACACTCAGCCGCGAATTAGTCTTTGTGGCTTGCGCGGCATTAAACCCTAAAAACTCACTCCTGTGTGATCGGACTTTTAATCTGTCCATTATGTTGTCTGTAAGTGTTGTTGTGTTCAGGAGGGAGTAGCCTTGATTGTTGTGGTATGATTGTAGGTCCATTATGCGGTGTATGAGTGCACTTTTGATTCTGAGGTTGACGTCTGTAAGCAGGTTTTGCACGAAGAAGTGTGTTGCGCCTGGGAGTGTGAGATCTGGTGCATATATGTAAGTGTCTCTGGAAGTATGTTGTGCCGGATGACCGACACTAACCAACATACACGTACACTGATACACACTTCAAATCATATTCTTCCTTTTCTTTAAAAAAAAAAAAATATATATACGTACGTGGTACGTGGGCGGCTAAAATCACCAATTCATATGGCCTTTGTTCCTATTCTATATTAAATGTAATTACATGACATTACACTTAGGCAATTGCTCCTTCTAAATCATTTAGTCTTTTACCGCTGAAACCTCTTGCAGAGCTTTAGGGTAGCGACGTCTGCTAGTACTGGAGACGCACCAGATTATTCTGGGGCAGCCTTTTAGTGCTGGTTGGACGCTGCAGCCCTCGTGGGTATCGCCGCATGCTCACCTGATGAGGGTCCCATTGACCCGAAACCATGGTCGTGGGCGGCTAAAATCAATTCATATGGCCTTGGTTGTACCGACCATTTTCCTCCCGGTGGGAGGGGAATGGGGGCCCTATGAATGGTGAGATACCCTTAGATCTGTTAGACGTTTCAGCGGTAGCATGGTAGGTTCCCCCCCCCCCCCCCCCCTTTCCAATGTGGCTTGTAGCCAATAAAGGGCAAGGCGGACTTGTCCACTGGCATACAAAGCACACATCTTCTAGATCTAGGGAGCGCTCTCAGCTTTACTTACTTCCCCTATATATATATATATATATATGGATGGGGTTACTGGGTAAAGTCAGTCTTGCGCAGCATCAAACACATGGTAACTTTCAAAGTCACCATCCATTTCATGCACTGGGGCACTGGGGTCAACAAGAGGGAGAAGGGGGACAAAATGGTTGGATGTCCAATTCTCCTCCTCCAGCCCGTCTCTGTTTCAACTCCACATGATGTGACTGGGGATGGCTCTTCAGGTGAATATGTTCGGTTGTTCACATCTACATAGATCTGCCGTCCTTTGTCTGGATACACTGAACAGACAGTGGCCCCAATTATTCTTCCTTTCCCCCCCCCCCCCCCCCCCCAAAAAAAAAAAAAAAAAAATTATATATATATATATATGGGGTTACTGGGTAAAGTCAGTGTCTTCTTTCCATAAACGCAGTGCCAGAAGTACTTGTAAAGTTGGTGTCAGGGAACCTTGACGTGGCACATCGTAGCTCAAGTCCTCTTCTACTTCATCAGTAAGAGTGATGATGGCCTCCCGCTCAAAACGAAGCTTCTTCCTTATTCTGGTGGTGGAAAAAGAGTCCAACGGATTACTACGGTCTCGAAAAATGCGACCCGGGCCGATTCTTCGACGACGGTGTTGCTGAAAATAGTATATAGCGGCCATGTTGAACTCGCAGTAGGCTGAAGCCTTCTCGCTTAGGCTAGCGAAATCGGCAGCCTAAATCGGAGCTATTTAGGCTACCTTTTAGTGAAAAGCCTAGCGCATGTCTGCATTCGTGCATTACAATTTTGCCGACGGTAGGCTGGTCTTGCGATCAAGGCTAGCCTTGAGTCCATAGGCTGGACTGGTGCATTAGACCCCAGAACAGTATATTCAAATCCCACCTCCTCCAACAAAATTTCTGTCTTCCCTAAATAACTAAGTAACTAATCAACCTTCTCGCTGAACTTCGGTTCTTAACCCATTTTGCTTTTTGAGGGTGGTCCATTTCGCTCGCTTCAACAACTGGAAGCTGCAGTGCATCATGGGGTCAGACTGGAAATTCCCGCACTTAATGGACTGTGCTAGCCGCGAAATGGTCTTTGTTGCTTGCGCGGCGTTAAGCCCTAAATAACTAACTAACTAACCCGCACTTAATTTAGGTCAGGCACTTGCATTTCCGAACATTCGGCAGCAGCACACTCTTTCGGCATGATGTTGCGAGCACGCGCGCATCCACGGCTGCAGCAAAAACGCTGACGGCGAACGTTGCTACACTGTACTTTCGTTTCTGCATCCTCCTTGTGACGTCACAGCCAAGGGCTGGCCGCCGCGGGGAATTTGAAGTCTCGCGTAGCAGACGAATTTGGCGGATTTTTGAGCATGCATTTTATGTAAAATAAGACTGATGCAACACAAAACCTGAGATTTACTGATCGGTTTTTGCATCTTTAGATGCTTACCTATATCATTAAACCAACCCCAACTGCTTTATCTAACCTTAAAAAAAGCCTGTTGGGGTCCTTTAAGACCCATACACATACTCGCAAAATGGACTTGCCAGTCAAACCTCCAGGACATTATTGCGATCAAAAGTACACCCTGTGTTGTGTAGCACGTACAGAGCAGGTCAACCCTGTGCCTGTAGTCAACTCCACAAAACGCACAGCACACTTACCTCCATGTACCTGAGCGAATATTAAGCCATGTTGCAGCGTGATAAGTATGTTGTCGCTTTCTTCCCGTTACTTGCCACGAATTAGCCTCTGTTGCTTGCGCGGCGTTAAGCCCCAAATAACTAACTTCCCGTTACATTTTTTTTTTTTTTTTTCATGTAGTGCAGGCACACTCAGCCGCGAATTAGTCTTTGTGGCTTGCGCGGCTTTAAGCCCTAAAATCTCAACTCACTCCAGGGCTGGATGAAATGTAGAAAGATGATCGGTGTGGGCTTGAATATTTTCACTGAGCAGCGCTGACTCTGGTTATTCAGTAGCTGTAACAGCTCATTCGAATTCCCCTATCAAATTTACATCATGTTTTAAGCCGGACTTTTATGTTTTAAAGAACCTGGCAGAACGGGACTTGGTTTAGCCGCGAAATAGTCTTTGTTGCTTGTGCGGCGTTATGCCCTAACTAACTAACTATCTTGTCTTTGTTGTACTTGAATTCTATCTTCCGTCTAATAAGCAACCAATGGTAGAGCACTGGATTTTAATGCTGGGGTCATGAGCTCGAATCCCCGCTGGAAGCCCTAAATATCTAACTAACTCGAATCCCCGCTGGGGCCAAATATTTGTACTGGCCTTTTTCTCATTGCCCTGTCTTTGATGAAGGAAAAGGACGTTAAACTCAGGAGCAACCCCTTACACCCCTTACACCCTGCTCTACAAGCTGCAAGCACAAGTTGTACGCTCTGTTAGCCACGACAATGCACTCGTTCAGCACCTTACGCTGCTCTTTTGTGGGTCTCACTCTGATCTTGTACGTTCTGGTGATCTTCTTTTGATCGTCCGTTTTAGCTTTTTTCTTTGTTGGTCCAGCTAAAAAATCGACTCCCTCTTTGGCAGTGGGTAATGTTGTTTCGATCAAGTTTTGATTTCACGTGCGTGATGGACGTCGCCATGTTAAATACGCAAGGCTGTCAAGGGCAAAGCAAATACTAATTTTCTATTGGCCAATTTTTCCTGTTACTCAATGTCAGGATTCCCCTAGCGCAGAAACAAAAATAGCCATGACTTACTTGCGCGGCGCGCCGCGGAGGTCCATGCAACGCAAAGTGGCGTAGCTAGGCAGGCAGTACTTAGTTGCGCCTTTGTCGGAGACTTGGGCAAAGCATTCCCATGCAGTCCAACCCTGGCCCCTCAAGGAAAGACTTAGCTGAGCCACGAAATAATCTTTGTTGCTTGCCCTAAAATAACTGACCCCTTATGGTCTTGTTTTAAGAACTACCCATTTGTTTTAGTGCCTTGGCGGAGAAAGACCTTGCTTAGCCACGAACTAGTCTTTGTTGCTTGTGGGTTGTAAAGCCCTGAATAACTTAACTGAAAGTAGTAAAACATTGTCATTTTCTCAAATTGAGATGTACGAGAAACATTGAACTTGGCCAACACTGGGGGTAGTGAAAATGGATGCAAGTGTTTCTGGTGCTATTTTAATTTGTAACATTTTCTTGGATTACTTTCACATTGTCTGAAATAGGTTGGTGTCCTCTGTGCTTGCATATCCAGACATGTTTGTAATTGTTGCATTTGTTATTGTCACGTAAGTCACATATAAAGCATCTTTTGTACAACTGTTGGAATAAATGCTGGAAGTGAAACACTTGTTTTCTTGTGCTGTGTGTGTGTGTGTGTGTGTGTGTGTATGCGTGTAGGTGGATGGGAGTGCAGATATGTGTGTGATCAGTACTACTGTTCGCTACGATTTTCAGTGCTGGAAAGTCCCAAACATTAATGCTGTACAACAATAACAAAATTCACTGCAAAACACAGTTTCTATTTATTGAAGTTGTACTGCAAATTGCTGCCCACAGACATTACATCAAAACAAAAAGCAACAAAAAAAGAAAAAATCTCTGGAATTGATGAAAACTTTCATTTATTTACTGAAAGCCATATGTTGTACATGCTGTGGCTTCTCATTGCTGTCACTGGCCGAGTTATACACCATCACAACCTCCATGCAGACATACACAACGGGAACACAGCTCTCAAATTTGCAGATTTTGTTTATGTAACTAATATATGGCATAAGGTGCACATTAACGAAGGATATTTTAATTCATGAAGAGGGTCATTCACCTGGTGCTTTCAGGTCCACCACGCAAGAATTTATTCAGAATTGCACTGTGAAAAATGGTATTTCAGTCCAGGTGCGAAGTGAACAAACTTGATAACTGAAATTCAGAATCGATTTTTACGCAGAAGACATTTCAGTCATCTACAACAATGCTTCACTCACAGTCCGAGCTGCTTACCTCTATGATTTGTCCATAGTTTCCATGAAAAAGTTCGAAATTAGGCACTATGACCACGTATGATTTCTGGCCCAAAAAGAAGTATGAATCCAGGTCACAACTGATGAAGACCCCAAAATACTGAAAATTGAAGTTCAGTCAAAGGCAAACTACTGAAGTGAAGGGTGTTTCTAGGGGGTAAACAGGTCTGCATTGTGCACACTATTAGACCGGGCTGTTATGGAATAGTGCAATATACACATCATTATGTACAACAGAAAGAAGTGAGATTTTCTCCCTTCACACACACACTCACACACACACACACACACACACACACACACACAAAATGTAAAGGATTACAGTATGTGGTTATTCATAAATAATCGACTTATTAACAACGCTGGCCAGAAGCATCACATATGCAGAAAGACACACTGGGATTTATACTGGTACATTTCACGACTACTCGTAATGAGATCTTGATTCCACTGCACACCAAGGCCACAGACAGAAGCACCTAAGGAAGAAAACAGCCAGACCCGATAAATAGTAGCGCGGAGGCTGCTAGAAAGATCCGTAACGTCAGGGCTTAAAACCTTCCACCTTTTGGCAGATTTCCACCTTTGGCTAAAAGTTTTCCTCCCCCATAGAAACTGTTTCCGCCTCTGAAGCACTTAAAATCATGCCAAAATGCACAAAATTGCACCAGGTTTTAGTCTTTAAGTTTTGAAAAATATTCAGGCTGGGGAATTTCCAGTCATTTGGCAATTTTCAGACAAATTTCCTATCCTTTCAGCAAAAAAAAAAATCCCCAAAAAATCTGAATTTCAGCCGAGCAAATGAGGGAAAAAAGTTGCATTTATCAACTAATCAAGATGCATTTAATGCCATATGGAACAGTCTAACTTCATTTTATAATTCTTGTCAGTGTCAAGACAGTATTTCACTTGTGGGTGCCAGGAGAGGCTACTGTATCAGTAAATGCCTTTAATAATACTAAAATTTGTTTTCTTGCTCCTGTGGTCCCCCAGCAGGGCGCTGCCCCTGCACTCGGGCCCAGGTTTCAGTCTTTTTTTCCCCAGCAGCAATTCCCCAGCCTGCATATTCCAGAGAAGCATGAACACCATTAGCAAAATGTGTCTACTTTGCAGACACGCGCCCATGACTTTGTCACTTTGTCACTAAATGCTATACACTTTACCTCCTTTTGGATCATGGAACATTTTAAGCCCTGATAATGAGAGTCTCAAAGGCGTGAACTGAGCCTGACTTAAAAACTGCGGAATATCCGCTTGTCACAACACTACATTTATCACACGTGTTTCTCTCCTTGGCCTTAGAACAGAGGGGTTCATTATTTGAGGAAACCTGCAAAGACCACGATAAGATCTTTTAACTCTTTGACGACGGAGCGCAATTTCTGACACACGATTTCCTATAGGAAATTGTGTGTCAGAAATTGCGCTCCGTCGTCAAAGAGTTAACAAACACCTCAGGAATATCACTGAAGGTTGCTCTTGCGTACATAAGAACACTGGCAGTGACTCAAAACTGTCACAAGTTGCAAGAGCTTTGTGGGACAAGACGAAAGACTGGCGCATTGCTGGATGTGGGGACATCACTCTTCCTCACTGTCATCCTCCTTCAGCTGATCTGCAGACAGAGGCAGCGTGTGAAAAGACTGGCGCATTGCTGGATGTGGGGACATCACTCTTCCTCACTGTCATCCTCCTTCAGCTGATCTGCAGACAGAGGCAGAGTGTGAAAAGACTGGCGCATTGCTGGATGTGGGGACATCACTCTTCCTCACTGTCATCCTCCTTCAGCTGATCTGCAGACAGAGGCAGCGTGTGAAAAGATTGGCAGCTTCTCTGGTGTAAGTACGACTTCATCACCATGTGAAATGTATAGTTTGAAAATGTTTTATTATTTATATCATCATTTTATTTATTTTATTTTATTTTTGCTAACCAAATCTTTGCCAGCTCCAGTGAAATTCCTCCAAGGTCATGGGAGGAATCCACAGGGGGCTCAGAAGTTGAGGCAATTTTTGATCATGCAGGATGATATGATGATGCTATGGAGGTCCATGTGGATTGGGACTGCATGACAGGACCCCATTCCACACTGTCAAATATCCTGGTGTTAACCAGGCTCTGGGACTACGGCACCTGGGGAGCTGACTGTGTAATCATCCATATCATGAGATGTGTTATAACAAGGGAAGCACTGATAATGTTTGTTAAGTCTCGGCTGTGTGGCAACAGCCTCCCCATGGGGCCTACAGCACACCCGCTCTGAGTAAGAGAGGACCTAGGTAGGAAAAATCCTGCTTACCTTGGCTGGGACTCCCGGTCCATGGTCTGGAGTGCTAACCACTACACTACGGGGGCCTGTATATTATTTTTTCAGTGCGTGTTATATTACGGTATGCGTGTAAGTATGTATGCAGGTTTCCAATTGTATTTCCTAATAAACTAAATCGCTTGCATTTCTTATGAGACTGATACCAAGTTTTGGTACTGCCACTAACCAGGAACACACCTATAATGTTGAGCTTGCAGAGGGGGCATGTGCGATTGTTGACTAGCCAGGGGTCGACGCAGCGAGTGTGGAAATGGTGTTGGCATGGAAGCACTCTCAGTTTCTGTAACAGCAACAAGTCATTATAACAAGAACGATGACAGACAACTTTAATGTAGTAAAAATGAATATTTGAGAGACCCCCTACCTCGGACTGGAGCTCTGAGTGCCTTACAATTAAAATACACACACACACACACACACACACACACACACACACACACACAACACTGGTAACACACAGACATTTTAAAATAAATGTTAAAGTTATGATGTAAACAAAATCACACACACATACACACAAACCTAGAAAACAACAACAACAACAAAAAAGAAACGGTGTCAAACTGTCACAAAATATGTGCAGGGATATCCAATATTTCAACAATCGATCAGACTACACGAGAAGTGCTGTGACCTGTTTGGCAAAGAACTGGTCGAGGCAGATGGCACAAGTGTCCTGTCCTCGGTCCATCAGATTACGATATTTGTGTGTCTGCATCATCGCCAAAGCCCGATACGCTAACCGACGCAGTGATGCCTGTGGGTAAACATGTTACATGTACAAAGAGTTCAAAATTACCAGACAGAGGGGAGGGGAGCAAAATTATTACTGAGTTGTTCTTCTACAGCAGATAACTCAAAGAGGCTGAAGACAATAGGAAGATGAAAATGTCTGATACTCTGTGTGTGTGTGTGTGTGTGTGTGTGTGTGTTTTGTTGTTTCTTTCTCCCCCCCCCCCACCCCCTCTCCCCCCCCCCCCCCCCCCCCCAAGTTTACAGTCGGCGGCCACTTGAAGTATTTTTTCTTTTGGCCTAATGGAAACATGGCATCAAGATATGGGTAAGACAAGGCACATGATGTGCACGAGTTAACCACGGTCAAGAAGTTAATCCACTGAGTGCTGCTGCTGCTATGATTCATCAAAAGTGTGACATAACTACACGTTCACCAGAGGCAGACTCATGTTATACTCAGGGCTTAAAATCTTGCATCTTTTGGCAGATTTCCACCTTTGGCTAAGAATTTTCCTTCTCTGAGGCACTTAACATCATGCCAATATGCACCAAACTGCACAGATTTCAGTCTCATTCTACAAATTTTCCTCCCAAAAAGTGCTTCCTCTTCTGAAGACCTTAAAATCATGCCACAATGAAACATGAACCAGACTGCAAAAGTTCTAGTCCAATTTAAAAAAAAAAAAAAAATGGGGCAAGCATTCCCCCAGACACGCCTACCATAACGTGTCTGCTTTGTCGACGCGGGCTCAATGCTTTTGCCACTTCTTCACTACATGCTACACACTTTTCCGCCTTCTGGACCATGGACCAGTTTAAGCCCTGTATACTACTAGACCTGTAGACATTTTGTGGCAGCACTTAGGAGGTTATTCACAACGAAAGAAACGCTACCTCCAGCTCTTGATCAGCGGGCCCCCACTCCCCGTTCCTCATCCGCGCCTTGTACACAAACGACAACATGAGCAGGAAGACGATCAGGTAGTAACAGTTCCAGAAAACACCTGGGTCTACCTGAAAGAAAAAATGAAATTGCACGCCTGATATAAACTAGTGTCCAAAAGAAACGATACCAAACTGTTGTCAGAATGTTTTTGTGCAAAGTGATCCCCGAGGCCTAAAAACATAGGTTTACGTATCCCACGTCCCAAATACAGCGTCTGCGCTCAGGAATACCGGAAACATTTGCTAATGAAATATACCACTCTGAAATTTCTGTATTGTTCTGCTTTTATTGTATGTCCTTGCCAACCCCTGGTATCGTTTTTTTTTTTGGACACTAGTTTATATTATATATATATTTTTTTAAATTCTGTTTTAGTTGTTTTTTTTACATACAATAGTTTATATAACATATGTGTATACTTATACAGGTAAGTTATACATAAAGGTAAGGTAATTCTAAGATAAACACAAGTGAACAAAAACTAGGACAAACAAAACAAAAACAAAAAAACCCCAAAATATATTTTCACACTCCTTCCAGTTTCAATGATTTGAAAGGCCCAAATTTTCAGACGTTCTGAGCTGTTCAGGTGGTGTGTGGCATCAACAGGCTGGGGAATTTTCAGTCATTTGGCAAGTTTCAGACAAATTTCCTATCCTTTCAGCCAAACAAATCTAAGTTTCAGCCAGAGAACAGTAATGCATCATGATACATGTAATGCCACGTGGGACAGTCTAACATCATTTTTGAAGACTTGCATGTCAGTACCAAAGCAGTACATTATTTTGGGGTGCCAGGAGAGGCGACCAGATGTCTTTAAATATGCTAAAATTTGTTTTCTGCAGTGGGGTGTTGTCTGTCCCTGTGTTCCCCCAGCAGTGTGCTGCCTCTGCACCCCAGCCTAGGTTTCAGTCTTTTATTTCCTCAGCAATTCCCTGGCCTGCATCAAACTGCTTAGAGTAGACAGCTGCACAGTGACAGCATCTCAAAGGCTGGCACTGAGCCAACAAAAGGGTACACACTGACACACAAGGACTGAGCATGAGGCTTGTTGGTATGTTCAAACACATAAAAATAGTGCATTAACATGAAATCTTTTTCTTTCTTTTTTTAAGCAAAGAAACAGTCCTGACAAAGGAGAAATGCATTAGATAATCTTCCACAATTACGTACAGCAGCTCCGAGTCCATGTACCCCCATGGGATGGTGTTTTCCTTAGGTTTACTAAACCTCTCTGGAAGGTCTGACTGCAGGATATTTTCTATTGCCATGTTGTCAAAGTATCTGCAGTTTGTCAAGCGTTCTCTCCAAATTGAACTTTTAAATATTGTACTTATATCAGAATTTACAAACAGATTTTGCATCAACATGGATGAAACACTATATGTGTTCCCCTCTCCCCCCCCTTCTGTAAGCAGGTGAATTAGTACCTTTCCATCCTTTTGCATTGATCCTTGACCCAAGCAGACGACCCCATCATAGTAGCCATAGCTTTTGCCAGCACTTCGTCCACAAGCTGACCACATGGTCAACATAGGGACATTCTGCAATTTGAAACAGTCATTCAAACATAGTTTGCAGTTCTGTTTATGTAACTTTTTCTTCACAGTTGTTCTTTTTTTTAATACATGTACTTTATTGTCCCTTTTGGGAAAATCGGGCTGCTTCTCCCGGGGGAAGTGTGTCGCCGCGGTGCAGCGCCACCCAATACCTATCCTTCCTTCCTTTTTTTTTACAATTCTGCTGGGAGAGGAAAGCCGGATAACCCGGAGAGAAACCCCCGATGAGCAGCCCAGCAGCCAGGAAAAACGGGTATCACATATCACAAGCTCAACCTGGGCTCGAACCCACGCTTCATCGCCGTGACATTGGTGACGGCCGTTCAGTCGCGCAGCGGCTAAATCTGGCACACTACCTATTAGACCACTGCTCACCCCAATGGCTAAATCAAACAAACAAACAAAAACTCTCAACAACAACAAAAATCCTCAATGAGCTATTTATCAAAAACAATAAAATTAATGAACAAGTCAAATTCATTTTTGGACCACCATCCATCAATATAAAATGAATTATTTAAATTTTACTGCTTTTGGAAAGCGTCTTGAACACGTGAAACATAACTTTCGAAGTAGGGCTGACGTCGCACGGGAGTGGTGTTTAGTTCGAACAAACAGCGAACATGGTGTTTTCCCATGTTTCTCATGTGGCAAGTGGCTACAACACACCTTTGTCCTAATTTTTCGGACGCATGTTCTGAGCTGTTTTCCATGTTTGACCAAACATGCCCCCCCCCCCCCCCCCACCCGTGTCACGAGTCTCAGGTCTGTGAATTTTTAGGCCTAGTATGGTTTTACAGTCAAACCTGTGTAAGGCGGTCACCCAAGGGACTGGGTCAAACTGACCACCTTAGACAGGTGACCGGGTTATCCAGGGTGTCATGTCAACAGCTAGTGTGTCAGGGGATCCTCTGGGGTGACCAGGTTAGACAGTGGTTTGGCTTATACAGGTGACCGCCTTGGCAGGTTCGACTGTATTATGGAACTTATGGTGACGATAAACTACGCAGGCTTTTACAACAGAGGTAAGCCATACCAAAGTGTCTTGACGGAGTGTCCCACGAACTAACTTTGCTTTCAACTTTGCTTTGCTGAAACAAAAAACAAAACAAAACAAAACTGAATAAAGGTCTTGAGTTTGAGAATGATTGAGGCAAGAAAGCATGAACACACACTACACACACACACATGACAACAGGACAAAACAGTACAAGGCACATGCAGAGGTCAAAACAGAACAGTAATGACAGATCTAAACCTCAGAAATACAGCAGGGCATCATGACCCAAAAAAGGGCAAAAGAGAAGCGAGAGAGAGAATAGGGCAATCTCTAGTTACCCTCTGTGCTATAGGGACCTGCCTAAATCTAAGCTGTGACAAACCAAAATCGACTGGTGCGCAAAGCTGTATGTGGGCTGTTTTCACTCGCATAGTGTGTTGGTATGAAAGATTTTAAACATACCTGAAGCAGCAACAGAGACTCAAAATTATCTTTCACTCCTTGGGATGATAAACTACACCTAGCTGACTTATACCGGCAAAGGAAAGAAGTCTAAACATCAGACAGAAACAATAGTTGGTGTCAAACAGTGACTGCTAACATGCGCACACTGTCCGATTGACACATGGCACTTGTTTGCTCCATCTTCAGTTTTGAAGTCGGATTCTTCCTATGAGCATTTTTTTTTTAAACAAAGCATTTCTTTGGAAATGACGGTCAGACAAAAAGTCTGACTAAAGACTGCATTTGGTTACGCTGACTTGGCCAGGACGA
The DNA here is from genome assembly GCA_018292915.2 of Batillaria attramentaria. Classification (NCBI taxonomy): domain Eukaryota; kingdom Metazoa; phylum Mollusca; class Gastropoda; family Batillariidae; genus Batillaria; species Batillaria attramentaria. Next base: position 670,658 of record JACVVK020000195.1, on the reverse strand, counting down.
TAGGCAAGACCATCCATCATCACAGTGGGATTGATTTTTTTACACCCCCGCTTAAAATTAACATGAAGACTCTCCAAAGGATGATTACAAACCAGTTTACCTCACTCTGCCATTTTAATCCCACTCAAAATGTACAAATACTGTGGCAAACGATGCTGCCCCTACTATCGCCAGTACTACCAACTAGCCCCCTGACCACATCGTGAACACTTTGTGCTCTCATGTGCTAGAGAGTGTTCTATATGTATACTGGCCCTACTGGCTGAGAACAATACCTGAGAACAAGACTAAGGAGGGTGGTGATGTTGCTGCTGTCATCCACAACCACAACTGGCTGGGAGAAGAGTTGTGATATATCCATCTACAACAAAACATAAAACATGTAATTACAAAACAAACCAAACATAAAAACAGATGATGACAATTTTTCTTGTTACTATTAATGCTTTGGATTTGCCTGTACTGTATACATAAAAAAACAACAACAACAAAAACCACACACACACACACACACACACCACCACCACCACCACCACCACCACCACCACCACCACCACCACCGAAAAAAATCCAGCAACTCTATCCTACTAAAACACTGCGATTGTAACACTGAGCAGTTGGAGTCAATATCAAAACTGCTTCACTCACCTCCTTTACTATCTGTGGGTTCAGCGTCAGGATAATGATTGCCGAGGCACCAAACATTAGAGCCTTTCTCACCTTAAAAAAAAAGAAAGCAGACAAATGCACAACTATGCTCATCAAGATGAACAGATTCAAACAGGCATTACACATAATTATTATAATCACTAACCACTTTTGTGGCATAACATCTGGTATCTCTCTTGATTTTTCTGAAAGCAGATTAAGTTTCTAAAGTCCAAAATAACCATGGCAATAATGGCAAGAAGGGACAACAGAAGTTCATAGTACTCTGTCTAAGACGTGAGGACAGTCCGAAGTTGTGTTTTCCGAATGCTCCGCCTTGTAATGGAACACCCCAATCCAGTCAGGCGGCAGACGCGCAAAACCTCGTTCATCATCTCGGCCACACTCGCCAGCAATCTGTAAAAATAGCTCTGGATACACAGACTTTGCAAAATGAATGGCATATACTGAGGGTCCTACTAATTACAGAAAACAACCGAAAACAACTCTTAAAACGCGTAGAACGTAGTTAAAACATAGAAATAACAACACACAAACATGATTAAAGGTGAAAAAGAGGCATTAAACTAGTTTAAAGGAAAAAAGTACTTATTCACTCCAAGAGAACACGACGAAATGAACGTGTCTCCCAAGGGAAGCGACTCGGGTCCGGACAGGTTATTTTCTGCAATATCACCTTTTTTTCCTTTTAGTTTTTTTTTAAGGCCACTTTTTTCACCTTTAATCATGTTTGTGTGTTGTTAGTTCTATGTTTGAACCGCGTTCTATCCGTATTAAGAGTTGTTTTCGGTCGTTTCGTTGGTTTCGGTAATTAGTAGGGCCGATACTGTGACACTTCTGTGGATGTGATGAAGAGAATACTGTGCACGTTATTTTGAAATACGTTTTATAACATTAAAACGCTGCAGTCAGCATGTGAACACAACTACTGCTGCCTAGAAAATGAGCAGCTAGAGGACGCAAAACACACCAAAATCGGCTGATGTTCAACGACACGGAGTGATATGTAACAAACCAAAATGCGTCGTCTGCTAGAAAGTTACACATTTTGAATGTATGCATGTGCACACGGTGAGATCCAGCCTTACATATTATGCAGTGGTAAAAGCAGCAAAATAGCAGGTACGTGTATGCCAAAGGATTACCAAGTGGATTCTGCCGCCCGCCTCTTTGGCAGCTCCAACTCTTGAGTAAGATCCATGAAACGTCTGCGACTCGAGTTCAGCACCGTTTTTGGCCAGCTGGGTCAGGCGACTTTTCGCTTGCTGCTTTTCAAGTCTTGAAACCTCGACACTGGCATATTGACCGTCCGAAAGAGCAAAGGTAGGTATGAAACACATAGAGTATAACACAAATATTGCACACAGCCCATTTTTGTGGGGATAACGAATAAAAAGTAACACTAACTGAATCCAAATTATTGCCAAGTCGGCCATGTTTGTTGTGGTAAATTATGCTTGACGTGTTTTCTTTTGCAGGAGAGTCGCGTCCGGTTTGCAGACAGCATGCTTTTGCGAAATGTCCTGAGATTCAGTGGTAAGGAAGAGAGACAAAAGTAATTAGACTGAGGAAGCGGCTGCATAGAGATGATACAATGAGAAAAACGAACAGTTTTCTGCTTATCTGTAACCTAGCATATGGTTGTACCATGAACTGAGAATCAGCTGAACAAATCGTTTGATACATCTTTGGGATTTACAGATGACGAACTTCTAGAGCTGTATGATACAACTCGGCAAAAAACCAACAACAAAACAAAACAAAAACACACTTAGTCATTGCCAATTGTTTCTTGTCACAGGTGTGACATGGTGCAGGGCCAGCCAGTTTCTCAAGGATCAGACACATTCTGGTGCGCAAGTGTGGAAATCATACCCACGACATGTTCTTTTTGCACGGGGCACCCAGACCGCCCGACTGCCACCAAATTCAATACTGGTGACAGATGTCAGGGATACAGCTGATGTGCCACAAGGACAGTTTCCAGACTCTGCTAAGGATGGAGAACAAATGCAAACAGAAAAAGGCTTTGGGACTACTGCAAGACATGAATGTATGTTGGAGACCTATGATTACTTGAAAAAATTAACTCTGTTCCCCCCCCCCCCCCCCACTGTTCCCTGCCCCTTCCTCTGCTCCCCCTCCCTCCTTTCTCCTCCCTGCACTAGAGCAGCAATGATAATCTAACAAAAACAATAATAATCAAATGGAGCATTTGTAAAGTTAGTTTTTTAGTGAAGGTTCTCAGCTCTTCGTGAAACTAATATGAGAAAATGCACAAATAAAACACTGAAACTACAACAGAATGTTTTACATATAATTTCTCACAAAAAGAAAAACAAGTACAAAATACTAAAGTGCGGGACAATAATTTTGTTTGTTTTTTGTTTGATGGGGTCGTGCATGTGTATCTGTCAGCGGTCTGAAGAACTGAAGAAAACGATTGTGCATCTGTTTGCACACTGTTTCTTCTCGATAGTGACAGCTGAGCAGTTACACAGGCTGAGGTTACCCCCTGACCAGCCAGATGATGCGAGGATGCTGCGAGTTGCCATCATCGGACTCCCCAACAGTGGAAAGTCATCATTGACCAACAGCCTTATGGGATGGAGAGTAAGACATTTTTCCAGGTTCGAATGCCCCCCCCCCCCCCCCTTTTTTTTTAACTGTGGGTCTGGGAGCCAGGAGAGCTGACTGGGTGAAATGTTGGACTTTCAATGCTTGGCTCAAAGCAGAAACAAATTTGGCCAGCTCTTTCTTTTTTGCCCTGTCTTTGGTACGACTTCTATTGACCTCGCATCTGCATCTGCTTCAGCCCCCCCAAAATTGAAAAATAAATGCAATTCTAAATTTTGAAACTTCAGTAGCTGAGCTGACCCTTCGCACCTCGTGATTGTAATGTGTTTATGTCCAGTGTGTGAGAGAATGTGTGTGATTCACGTGAGCGCTCATGTTGGGTTCAGTTCTTGGCGCTTTGAGCCGATTCATGAAATTGAGTAAAGCGCCTATACAATACTCATTATTATTATTATTAGGTGGTGGAATAGGATATCATTATTAAACTTGAAAATAACCAACCCTGCCTGATTCAGAACTGAGAGATTTATCTGGTGGAAGTGTATTTATCCTGTCTATATATTGTATACTGGCTGTGCTCTGTTACAGATTTCTGCAGTATCCAAGAAAGTGCACACCACAAGAAAAAATACCACTGGAATTTTCACCAAAGAAAATGTTCAGATTGTAAGTTTTGCGGCTTTTTCCTAACTCCGTAACTGGCTTGTTGCTGTAGGCATTGATGATCTTTAGCACAGTAATGCTAGAAAAGAAATCAGCAAATTATCTGATTTCTATTGCTGAATTGTTTAATGTCACAGTCTTCAACTAGTTTGTTACTCCTTCACAGATGCAAAACATGATTAAAAAAAAAGGGCAACATATAACGCCAGGTGATTTTGGTGCCCGAATGATATCCTTAGCATATATATATATGAGGTATGAAACAGTCTGCTGTACTGTATTTTGTTTCCATCACAGGTGTTCCTGGATACACCTGGTATCTTAGATCCCTCAGGCAGCCGCAGGTAAGATAAACATAATTTGATAGTATGCATGTATGCATGCTGTTTCCAGCCTGTGCCTTGATGATTAATTTATAATGAATTCAGTTGTCCTTGGGGAAGAAGGCTGGTTGAAAGAGACACCTTTGTTTTGAGACCAATGCATGCATGCACATTTACATGTTCGTATATGTATGTATGTACGTACATATGTACATGTAGTTATATATGTATGTATACATGTTTGTAAAAAAAACTGTTCCAAAAGCAAGATTTGAAAAGAGATGGTCTTGTCACATGTTCTTTTGTTTTGTAAAGTGCTTTTGTTTACGTTGTGCGCCTGTTGAACAAAAGGTGCCTGAGGTAGGGAGAAGGCTTCACTGGCAAAGAAGATAGACATACAGTATGGTGTTTTACAGGTACATAAATACATAGCTATGATTCAGGGGCTTGAAGTGGTCAGTGATCCAAAAGGAGGTAAAGCATGTAGCATAATATAGTGACGAACTTGCAAAGCCATAAGGGCGCATCTGCCTTGCAGACGCGGTATGCTACAGGTGTTCTTGGAGATGCTCCCCAGGAAATATTTTTGTTAAAAATAGACTAAAATCTGTGCAGTTTGGTGCATTTTGGCCTGATTTTAAGTGCTTCAGAAGACGGCTTTCTTTGGAGGAAAATTATTAGAATAAGACTAAAATCTGTGCAATGTGCTCCGTTTGGCATTATTTTAAGTGATTCAAAGAAGTAAACAGTTTTTAGGGGGATGAAAATATTTAGCTACAGGTGGAAATCCGCCAAAAAGTGGAAGATTTTGATTAGTATGAAAAAAATGTGGCAGTAGGCTATGCTGTGTACAGTTGCCTCTTGCCCCCCCCCCCCCCCCCCCCATCTCCCCTATGCCTTGTGTATGCTTCTGTGCATATATTTATTTACTCCTTTATTTGTACAGGCATAATGTGGAAAAGAGCCTAGTCATTGACCCAGAGAGAAGTTTGCAACATGCTGACTTAGGTAAGTGCAGTTGCTTCACTTTCCAGCAGTCACCCAGTGAAAAATAATTTATAACAATAGTGCGTAGTTTTGCAGATGCTTTGCCCATTTTCTCAGCTCAAAGCACCATAAACTGAACCCAACACGCATGCTCACGTCAGTCACATTTTCTCACACATAGGACACATTACAATCACGTAGTGCAAAGAGTCAGCTCAGCTATTTAAGTTTTGGAATTTAGATTTCAAAAAAATTTGTGGGTTGAAATGTTCTTGAAAAACCACATACCATTACCAGTGTATTAAAATAAAAATAAAAAATCACTTGGGATTTGATACGTAATTCCTGTGCTTTAGTCAGGATGTCTGTGTTGCAGTTGGTGTGGTGGTGGACGTGTCGGACAAGTGGTCTCGTAATGAACTGGACCCTTTAATACTACAAGTGCTGCATGTACACCGAGACAAAACTGCTGTTCTCATCCTCAACAAGGTGGATACAACTTCGATTATTTTGATATTCTGAGTTTCAATGATTTCAGAAATTACCTCTCAGAGCATTCCAGAAAAGTGCACTGTGTCTTGTGTGACCGTGGAGCCCTCATGTGGATGTTTCCTTTCTTGTGCGAATCGAGAGAAACTTGTGAAAACAGCTGATTTACTTGTTTATGTATTTTTATTTTTATTTTTTGTCGGTACAAGTGCTTTCAGTGTTCATGGGACATTGCCATGCACTGATATTGAACTACTCCACAAATGAGGATAAAGTTGAACATAAGTAGGTTCAGGATGGACACAGGCAGTACTCAGAGTGATTTCTTTTCCTTTCTTTAGGCACTCCTTTTTTTTTTCCTTTTTTTTTTTTTTTTTTTTTTTGAGAGGGCGGGGGATGGGGCTTGGAAGGGTGGGTGGGGGGGAAGTTAAATGGGCTAATTCCATCTTTGCTATGCCAACTTACATTTTGGAACAGTGTTGTTGGCGAGTGTGTCTGTACGCTTTAAATACTGTATCTTGATGATTAGTACAGCTCTTAATGTGATACGGTGTGTTTTTTTACACTTCACACAAGCAGTCAAACATGAAAATTCTCCGACTATTTTTACACTGCTGGAGCACTCAGTGTGGTCGCCGCGTCATCGAGTACACTTCTGTTGGCTCAGTGCCAGAATTGCAGTGGTGTGACGAAACATACCACGAAACCAGCTCAAAACGACATGAGCATAAATATGGTAGCGTTAGTCCTTTTAAGGGGGTGTTAACATCTGCACTTAAACGCTAAAGTTCTAAATATGCTTGCTGATTCTCGTACAAATCCTTAGCATATGACAATGTAGTTTTCCCTCTCTTCAGGTGGATCTTCTCCGCACCAAAGAAATGTTGCTACAGATAACACGGTCCCTGACCCAGGGCGTGGTAGATGGCCGTCCAGTGGGTGTGGTCACCAAAAGGTCACTGCAGGAGCGTAACAAACTCGATCTGGAAAAGATGTTTGATGCTATGCAGGCTGGGGCAAAAACCGAACCTGGTCAAGAGCAATGTCAAGGAACAGGTGGGATTTTCAGAGGGCGTAATTAAATGTTTTCCTCTTTCTGTTCCTTGCTGCAGTATGATCACCATAAACACAAAAGTGTCTACCTCGTTTTAAGATCTAAGTGTCAGTTCTGTGCCTCACATTCAGTTTGGTTCTTACTGCAGTGTGTTTTAATTTACCTCTTTGGTTTTTGTTGGTGGATCATGTATGTGGTCCACTATGTTTTGGATATCGGCAACTGTCATTTGGCAGTTTTCAGCCAAACTTCCTATCCTTTCAGCCAAAAGAATCCAAGTTTCAGCCAAAGAAATGGGAGGAGGAAAAAGGTTACACACACTATCATTGGGTTCCAGGAGAGGCTACTAAATGCCTTTAAAAATGCTAAAATTTGTTCTTTTAAGTGGGGCATTGCCCCAGTGTTCCCCCAGCAAGGCGCTGCCTCAACACCCCAGCGTAGGTTTCAGTCCTTTGTTTCCTCAGCAATTCCCCAGCCTGGACTGTGCAAGTATGTACATAAATAACTACCAAGACTCAGAAATCTTGTTTGCAGGACCGCAGGCGACACCATCTAATGAAGAAAGCGGTGTCACTCAACATGTTGAAGAAAGCTTGTCATCAGTGAAGCAGCCTGACTTAGAAAAACAAGCATGGATGGATTATGTCCAGAAGATGCGCCAGGCATGGAAGGCCGTTCGCGGTATGAAGGGCTGGCCGCACTTCAAGTGTGTCTTCATGGTGTCTGCTTTGTCGGGGGATGGTGTTGCAGATCTTCGGGTAAGGAAGTTTTCAAACATTTATCATCTATCTGAGGATGGATTTCTCAGAAGAAAAAAAAATGCAGTCAGACATCCTTTTTTTTGGCTCCCTTGTGTAACAATGGGAGTCTATGTATTAACCCTCCGTCGTCTGTCTGTCTGTCTGTGTGTGTGTGTGTGTGTGTGTGTGTGTGTGTGTGTGTCCAGAAAATTTTAACGTTGTCATTTTCTCAAAATCTACAAACAGTAGAGGCACCAAACTTGGCATGCTGATAGACTAGCACAAGACCTTTCAAAACATATCATTTTGAATGACCTTGGCCCAAGGTCAAGGTCACTAAAGCTCTCTGTTTGAAAATTTTACATTGGCATTTTCTCGTAATCTACAAATGCCAGAGGTTTTAAACTTTGCATGATGATAGACATTGATAAAAACTTTACAGATATACATGTAGTCAGTGACCTTCTGTCAAGGTCAAGGCCGTACAAGATAGTTTTGTGAAACCTTAACATTGGCATTTTCTCAGAAACAACGAACAGCAGAGGTGCCAAACCTGGCATGCTGATAGACAGTGATAAGACCTATGCACACACACCATCTTAAATGACCTTGACTGAAGGTCAAGGTCATTAAAACAGTCTGTTCGGAAATTTTACATTTGCATTTTCTCAGTATCTAGAAGAATCAGAAGCATCAAACTATGTGCGATGATTGACATTGGCAGCACCTTACCAGACGTACCTGTGTTCAGTGACTTTTAGTCAAGGTCAAGGTCATGCAAGCGTTTTTTTGGGAAACTTTAACCTTGGCATTTTCTCCAAAACAACAAACAGTAGAGTCACCAAACGAGGCATGATGATAGACAGCAATGAGACCTACCTTTCTGAATGACCTTGACTGAAGGTCAAGGTTATTAAAGCTGTCTTGTGAATTTTAACGTGACTGTTTTCGGAGGAACTACAAATGCTGGAGGCATTAAACTTGGCATGATGATAGACATTGATGAGATCTCTTTTGAATGACCTTGACCAAAGGTCAAGGCTGTACAAACTGTTTTGGGGAAAATTGTAATATTGCCAGGAACGCAGAGCGCCAGACACATCACTTAGCATGATACTGGATAGTGATAGGAGCTCTACAAACATACCTTTGTGAATGACCTTGACCTGTGTCACAAGGGAGCCATGGAGGCTTCTGCCTCTCTAGTTTTTTTTAGCATTGGTGCTGTCATTTATTTGAAACTCTCGTTAGTCATGGACACATGAAAGGGGAAGGAGAAAAGAGCCGTTCATTAAGAAAGTGGAAGATGAGCGCTCCTAGATTTGAAGGAGATAACTGTGCTAGTTTTTTCCCCTGCAAATGAAAGCTCCTCTGTCGAAATAAACCCTGTTTGGTGTACCCTTCTGAGTCCTGTAACCTTGTGTTATGTCTGTGGCAGGACTATCTGATACAGTCAGCCAAAGAGGGCGACTGGTACTACCACAGCAGCCTGGTGACATCACAGGACCCGCGGGAGGTGATCACCATGTGTGTGAAAGAGAAGCTGCTGGAACATCTCCCCCAGGAGATCCCATACACTTTGGACATGGTAAGCTGAACTCCGGGATGGCCAGATCTGAAATCAGCGCTGGCATACAGACACCAAATACACACACACACACACACACCAAATATACACACTACCCTCTGGCGCTCAACTGCCCGCACTCATTCTTAGTATTTGCATTGGTCATCAGTCATAGATGGGGTCATTTTCTAAATGTCTGAATACTCTCTTACAAAAGCAGATGTATGTTGTGTAATTTGTGCGCTAAAGTGGACTTTTCAGGACAAATGTCATGCTGTTTTTTGTCATCAAGGACATTTGTCCCAACATAGTTCCTAGGGATATAAATAACATGAAGTAAATGGCATGACGTACCATTCTGAAAAGGGATGGTCCTCCTTCTGCATGATAACAGAAGCACATTAGTACCAAGTGGGCTTTTAACCAAAGAAGATGGTTGATTTGAATCATGAGCGCAACTTCCCAGTATGATCGGAAACCTCCTTTGCTGCAACTTGAAGTTCAGTGCATTTGTCAAGGTCTTTGTCACATGTGTTTGAATTGGATCAGCTGACAATGTGTTGGCAAGAGCTTAATCGTATGTCAGTGTGTTTGAATTGGATCAGTTGCCTTTGTGTTGCAGGAGATCGTACTGTTGGAAGTGGATGAGAATGATGTGCTAAACGTTGTGTTGAACATCGTCGCCCAGAACCATCGGCAAGCGGTGAGTATTCTTCTGAAGATTATGTAAGTTTAGGTGGCAATACAGGTCACCTGCCCTTTGCATTGTATTGATATTCCAGTTTTCTCTTTCGCATTCTGCTGTTGTTGTACGTGTTCTTTCAGTGTCTGCCAAACCTTGCAATGACCATCATAAAGCAGACAAAAGGTTTTGAAAGGAAACTGATGTATTTTTTCTTTGTCATCTGAATGTATTATTACATGTAGTGTTACCCACGATGCTTACTGAGATCTTTCAGCTTATTGTGAGCAGTTCATAATAAAGGGTTGCAGAGATGATATGCTGTAACATTTCATTTTTTCAGCAAGTGATAAATTCTTTCTCGTCTTTTGCAGTCGTCCCTGCTGCAGCGTCGAGGGGAAGCAATTCAGAGGATAGCCAGCGAGGCGAAGCAGGAGATAATGAATGCTTTCCGCTGTGAGGTGCGACTGAAGCTTGTTGTTAAAGTGAAACCATGGAGAAAGTAATGCATCGTAACTTAATGAAATGCGAGACTCAGTTTTCAGCCTGCTTTCCCTGTTCTTGCTTTACTTGATTTACTCTTTGACAGTCACTTGCAAACTGGATCGATTGGAGACAGGTTTTCATGAAAATTATTGCGAGTCTTGACTTGGAGTGTGTGTGTGTGTGAACTGCTTATGTGCATGATGAATACGTGTACAATGAAAGTTGATATTGTGAATGCCTCCTGCTTCTTGTTTGTTGTTTTTTTCTTGTTTTTTTTTTTTCAGTCTTGACATCTTAGCAATTAAATTAACAAGTTAATGAATGCTGTGTTCATGAATTTCAGCATTTGCGCTCATACCAACTTCAACACTCACTGCTTCAAAACCACAAACTCACATTTATTCAGTTAACCAGTAATTTTAATGCAATACAAATGAATGAAACATTTCCACAAAGACTTCATCAATATCAGATGATAAAACTGAAAGAAAAAATCCAGAGCACACGACTAGCACGTACACAGTTCAGCCACAATCACAGCAAGCATGAAATGAAAAATACAGGTACTCCAAAAAGAAAACAAACAAAAAAAGTTCATTCAAATCAGTCACTAGTTGGACTCGTCCACTGTCATCACACACACACACAATCGCATCAACTGGCCTGACAGATCTGGTACACCACACATGTATACACAGATCCTCTCTGTAAAAAGATGCTGATGAAAGCCAAATTGCTATGTTCAACAATTTTTAATGCTGCAGGCCATCTACAGACATATGGAACCAAGAGATGCCACTGTCAAACTTAAGATTGACATGGGGATGGTGATTTTTTGGATTTTGAACTACAAAAGACTAGAATGGAAAATCAACCTCCCTCTCTCTCTCACACACCACATGGTACACTCTCTCCCAGAACGCACGCAGGCATCACCAGATGAAACAATACAGTACTGCAAAAAATGAGGTATGACACTCAACCATTTCCCCCAGAAAAAAACAGACATAACAAACTCATGAAGAGGGTGGGTAGGCAGTATTGGGTATAGGTACAGGTACACCTTTTAAAAAAAAAACACACTGTAAAGGCCAAACCCTCACCACACATTTAGACACACGTATAAGAAATTTAAAAAGAAAATAATGTAAACACTAAGATAAATCACAATTCCACTGAGCAATAGCCATGTCATTTGATACCTGCTAAATAAATCCTGCCCTAACAGTAACAATGGCTGAATAACATCCGGGGTAGCTTGGCAGCAGGAGGGGTACCTCTGTATCAAAGGCGAAAACCCAAACCCACCCACCAAAAAAACAAAACAGAACCAAACCCCAAACAACCACCAGCAAACTTTGGATGAACAAGAAATGATAAATAAACTAGCCAGGAGGAACAGAAGGCATTACAGCCTTTTGCAATGTCAAGAGTTTGCCAGCTGAACATACCTGTCACTAAGAAAGCATGCCGATACTGAAAAGAACAAACTCTTGCCTGTGTGGCACCTCTCTTTCCCAGAATCTGTTTTTGAAGGATCAAAGAACTCATTTTACTCAATTTGAAGCATTTATGGGCCTGTTTTCACCTTTTTGTTACACGCAGTGATGAAGTGGACATGTGCACTAAACTCCAGGAACCAAATACATATGTATTTATTGTCGCGATTTCAAATCCATGGTGGCAAATAGAAAACAAAAGAGTGTGAACCAAGTCTCTTACACATGCTCCCCGAGACTAGGAATGCACTACTTTTTTCTAAGTCTCAAGAATGCAACATTTATGACACAAGTGAACTGCCTAGACAGAATGGTGAATTTCAAAATCGGATGAGATGGGGAAACCATGGAAGGGTCGTCTGTTATTGCTGTTCACTTTTTCCTTCATAGGAGCCACTAAGTATATGAATCACTGCTCTGACCAATGCGCATACAGGTGTAAATGATTTAATGAACTTCACGCACTTATCACACACATCAAACTTCATCTGTTTCTTCAAAATTAATTCACTTATCCAAATCAACATAATTGAAACTTACATAGCTGCTGTCAACACTCAAAACTTCCAATGCAGATTTTAACAGTGATGTAAAAGTAAACTGTCCTAATCACTACCTTGATGAAAAGAACCACTTCCTTAAAATCAATAACATGCCAAATAAATTTAAAGAGAGAAACATGCAGCTCTCAAACCTTTTCTTCAAACAAAACTCAAAGCTATCTACAGTTCATCTGATCTCTAAAAAGCTCTCTATCTGATGATATATATATATATATTATACCCTTAAATGGTTCATAGGGTGACCAACATTTGGAACATGTAAATAATCAAGGAACAGCACCAAAACCTGACCCGAAAAAAAAGTTTTAAACGATAAACAGCAAAAAATCAACACCAAGTAAGCTGTCCTGATCTTAACGTTGAGCTTCCCAGCTGCTGTTTTCACCTCCCAAATGCTGATATTAGCTGTACACTGCACTTCTGTCACTACAAAAATAGATGTATTCTCTTCAGACATAACCCTAACACTGATGGAATTCTGCCAGTTATTCTCAGATGTTCTCTCTGCAGGCTGCAACCAATAAATAAATAAATAATGCTGAGGTTGAAAAAGCCAAAGGGTTGCTTCAAGATAATGAAAGCAACCACATTCCTTCTCTCAGTTACCAAAAAAGTAATGATCTTGCCCAGTGTTGTCCATCTTCAGTGCACGTCAACACACACAGTTGACTTGGGACAAGGGACAACTATACTAGTACCCAACTCTAAAAGGTACCAACATACATCTACAGTATGATAAGCATGACATGGAGGATCTCTGTTCAAACCTCAATGTCACCACTGTTACATGAGAATGAACCTTTTCCAGTAGTAATATTCACACACACACACACACACACACACACACACACACAAAATTACAATTATGACCTGAAAAAAATGATGGTAAATCAATCTCTCTCGAGCTTCCAAATTCAGCCCTGTTTCTGCTCTGTCACACATAAAATGACTAAACCACTAAACAAAACAACATGCAGACCGAGAAACGAACAAAAACCACGCCTGTAACGTGCAAATGGACATGGACTGACACACATGATAAAAGATCCTCCTTCTGCATGTCTAGCAGTAGTCAATACAGTACCCTCTTGTTCCCTAAACTCAGTTGTATAGATGCAGAAATAAAGCATCTCATGAAACTGATGGAGAGACACAATTCACACTGCCAACGTGGCTTTATGTTCACATGGAAGCATGTAGTTTCAGTTCCTACATCAAAAAATAAAACCCAGAAAAATCGAACAATTGATGAAGTGAAATCTGCTCAGAATGATTATGGTATCTGTCACTGGGTCCCTGCTTGACTGCTGATTGTATTTATGCACATGCCAAGCAGGTTAATGCCAGTCCGAGCCTCCTCTTGCGTGGTTTTCCCTGCAAGCATACTCTTCAGTAGCACCACAAGCAAGGCTTGTAACATCCTTTTTACAGTTACACACGGCACTTGTTGATATTCCTCTACCTCCTCCAATGAAAGGATGACGTCGTAGACAAAGCAAGCTGTCTGGTGCCCTTAGTGTTGAATGGTATCCACAGCAGCAGTCAAGCAGTTAAAACCCTGCCCAGTGGGTGAATAAACACAGTAGGTTGATGGCCCATTCAAGTGGGTAAATCCATACCACCATGATCATGTTGGTTGTGCACGTCACCAAGCTACAAAGATGATTTGGGGCTTCATGGCAAGTGATGTCTCCACTTGCCTGACAGTCAAAATCTGTTCAAAGCCAGAATCATATTAAAAAAAGAAAAAAAAAAGCAGCACATACACACTGAGCACTTTTCATTTTCCCCTCTGTTTGAATTGGGAACCACACACTTGTTTTACCCACATACCAGTGCCAAAAGATGACTGTTTTACTGACAGAAATGATTTCACCTCTGTCAGCGCACTGTAGATAAAGTTGCACCAAAGATTTTGGAAAACACAGGTGAAAGCATGATGTTGAACCACAGGTGGTACTGGCCGCAGGAGCGATGAACTCAGACAAGTACCCTTGGAAGGGGTGCAACGGTAATCACTTCTTTGCGTAAACACAATGTGGAAGCTGTATGTTGAATGTAGATAAATCTACAGCTTTGGCTGAGGCGCCCTTTAGCATTCCTCTGTTGTCCTGCTAAACCTCTAAGTGTTTGGATGCAGCAGCCTGGATGAAAGGCTCATGCCACATCCGCCGTAGGTCCCCCTGGGAAAGACATCAAGAGAAATCATGAGCATCCATCAGAGACACTGACTGACAAATCCACATAGTGTGAACGTATCTTACTTGGAAGGTGAGACATCTCTCAAGACTTGTTCCCCCCCCCCCCCCCCCCCCAAAAGCCTACCTCTCTTTCCAAATGCAAACACATCAAGTTACTTGCTGGAGCATGAACCCATCTACCCACCTGTCCACGCTCAGATGCAAGGAAATAAATCCACGAATCAGCACTGACAAGTTACCACTGCCTACTGTAATCAGGGGTAGAAATGATCCAGGATGAAAAAAGAGGAAAATTTTGAGAGGAGTGGCGAAGCCACTACTGTGTAGCGCCGAAGGCGCCCTACCTAGGGGGGTCCGGGGGCATGCTCCCCCGGGAAAATTTAAAAATCTAGATTAAAATCTGTGCAATCTGGTGCCTTCTGACTGCAAAATTGCGCACAATCTGGGATGAAAAAATTCAGAAAAGATATGCCTTTTTTTTTACCATACCATCCAACAACCCTTAAAAGAGCATGTTGCCCACAATGACAATGCTTGAGCCTTTGAGGTCACTCATGCATCATTCAGACTACTCTCAGCTTCTGATAAGCCATGACACTGATTTACATCTCTGAAACAGATTTCTGTTCTACAGTAGAGCCTCACTTGGCAACCGTGACTGAGTTGGTTGCCTGTCACAGACACTCACGGAGGTGTCCAGACCATTCCCCGGGAGCGCATGTCAACCGTAGAGATCATGGCATAATTGGTACATGCATAAATGTGACTCAGTAGCAGAGTCTGGTGTTTCTGTGGAATCTTTCAGCAATCAAGATTGTGCGGCTTTACCTAAATTTGCGCAACGGATAACATGTCCAAACGACGTACACTGACATCCCGGCGTTGCCGGTTTGCTGTCAAATCACCGAGTTTAGTCCGGTTGAATTCCCAGCGGCATCACAGTCTCTCCCTTTCTCTCACTGTCACGGTCACACACACACACACACACACACACACGTTCAAACGCACTGACATAGGCGTGATAGGGTGTCTTGTGAAAACAACTTGAATGGTCAGTGATTTGACAGGTGTGAAGGCTCGGACGTCGGAACTGGCGGACGAGGTGATAAGCCACCCGCATAGCTGCAGTGGTTTTTCGGGGGCGATGCGCTAATTGCCCAGTCTTTGTCCGCGGTCACGCGTGCACAGTAGGGGGTGGGCCACACAAATTCGCTGTCGGCAGCACCGTACCGAGTGGGGATTCGTGGAAAGCGTACCACTGGGAATTTTTTTTTTCCGATTTTTTTTTCCGGCGGAACCGAACTTCGTTTAGGCGGAAACGGATTTCTAAAAAGCGGAAATCCGCCGAACGGCGGAGAATTTCAACCCCTGTGTAATATTCCAATCTTTGGCTTTGCTCTCAAACAGTCAAGCTTCACAGAGAAAATAAACTAGCTTAAGTCTGACCTTGAGGTATGCCATGGTGAGAAGAGGAAGCAAGGTGAAGGGAACTAGGTACAGGAGAGCAGGCTGTGCGGCTCGAAACACCTCTGATGACACTGTGGCTGTCAATAAACCTGCACAACAAGCAAGCATAGCAACATAAGTATCACATCAACTGCAGTGAAAGTCACTGAAATAACCAGCAAAGAAAGTGTGTAGCAATCAATCTGAATGGATTCTGTCTTACCTTGAACATGCCCCCGGTGCTGCCTGTTTCTAGTGTCCAAGTGTGAAGATTATGAGATAGCTAAGACTAGAAAAAGGATAACTAACTTTTTGCTTTCAATTCCACAGCTAAGCACCTTTTCTATGGCAAGAACTGAGAACCCAAAGAATACTGGACACTCCAACTTCCCTGCTCAATTGTTAGACATCACTACCCAAATCAGATTTTCAAATGAAATGCAATATCAAAGTCCAACCTTACTGGCAAAGTGTAAATCCACCCTGTCTTCAAAGACAACAAAACACACTAACATGAAAATTACTTTTATACATTCTGCTTATAGTGAGAAAAGAAAATTGGTCTCACCCAAGAAATACCCAATAAGAGAACAGTGGAAGTAGGAGAGACGCTGGACATAGTTTGGGGGAGGCGGGACTCCAGCCTCGACTGAGTTCAGCTGGGATTTCTTGTAGGTATCGTAGCGCAACACGAAACACAGCAGCAGCCCTGGCATCACCTGAATTAACAAGAACAAAATTGTAATCGTAGACCAAAAATATCAAGTGTTCTATCAAAATGACAAGAATAATAATAAAATATTATCAAAACTTTTTTTTAGAATGAACAATCAAAATAATGGCAACATTTTCAGTTCTTCCCTTTCCAAGGATACTGATCTTGCATCATGCAATTTATACCAATTGTAAAATCATATACAAAGAGTGAAAACCATGCACTTATTACATGTACCGCTGTTTGCATCATGTGCACCTACCCTCCTCCCCTGCACATGCCTATGGAAAATTGTATGTGCACATACAAACACAACTTTCTTTCACACACACACACACACACACACACACACACACACACACACACACACACACACACACACTGTACTTACAATGTCTCCAAGACCCAGCATATTAAAGTGAGTAGAATTCTGAGAACTGTGAGGAAAGAAAAAAAAAAAAAGCATGAAAACACCCATCAACTGCATCAAAGATGGATTTCAGCTGACAAAACAAGCAGGAATGCTTACACAAGGAGAAGGGAAATGCTTTATGGTTGGTTCATGGTTTATGGTTTGTATGAATCACAATGTTTATTTTCCACCAAATGCCTTGCCCATCCTTAATGTGGGCTGCAGAGAAACCTATAACAAAATCATCCGACTGTCTTTTTTTTTACTATTTTTTTATACTTTATTATCCCTTTTGGGAAATTCGGGCTGCCTCCCCCAGGGGAAGCGCGTCGCCGCGGTGCAGCGCCACCCAATACCTATCCTATATTGTTTACAATTTTGCCGGGGGAGGAAAGCCGGATAACCCGGAGAGAAACCCCCGATGAGCAGCCCGGCAGCCAGGAAAAACCGGTATCACATATCACAAGCTCGACCTGGGCTCGAACCCACGCTTCATCGCCATGATATTGGTGACGGCCGTTCAGTAGCGCAGCGGCTAAATCCCTACTTCACTTTACTGCGCAAAAACATCAATCTCAATGTAGCACACCTGATATAATGACAACTATGTGCAACTGTACCACATACTACATATGGTACACAAGTTTAGCAGCTCACCTAGGAAAAACAAGCTTGGCAGGAAGAGACAGTTTGGGGGCGTCCCTCACTAGGCCTGTCAGGTGCAGCTTCTTGGCAAACAGTCCCACCTATACATGACAAAAACACTTATGTACAATCTTCTTATCATGATCATCTAACAGAACTAAGATCACTGCAAAATTCTGTCATATGAATTTAACTGCACTCTGTGTAAGTTCTTATTCTGTGGAGTAAACTAATAAACCATTTTCAAGACACACGTCGACATAAAGAAATGACCCCCCCCCCTCCCCCCTCCAAAGAATAATTTTACATGTAGTCAGTAGTCATAAATTTAAAAGGGATGACGTTAGCAAACAGCCATGAAACTGTCTTCACTGACTAAAATTAGGTCATAAACTTACAGGATTTTCTGCAGGTCGAGTTGCTACTTTCACCATGACATTTGCACTGAATATATATGATGAGAAAAACACCTGAAAGCAATGAAAAGATGGCATCATTCAATCTGAAAAGGATTTCAGCAGTTGCAGTTACTTCATTAGCTTTCAAACATTGGAATCTTGTAAATTAGAAAAAAAGAAGAAGAAAAGAACAAGTACCAGTCACAGCAACCAGATATTTAACCCTTTCACTGCCGCCGTCGCAGGATTTCATGAATCGCACCAGTAGCCCCACTGTCAAATTATTTAAAAACGTTAAATGTAGACTTTCCAGCAGTTGGGGAAAAAAAGTTGTCTGGATGTAGTGTAGGTTTTGATTCCTGTTTACAGCAGAGTGGTTGAAGAAATGTTATCCGTGAGTGAACCGGAACGTGTCTGGCAGCGAAAGGGTTAAGTGTCACACAGCTCAAGAGCAAAACTATCTCACTGTTGTTTAACTAGCAAACACCATAACTAAGACCTAAAATAACATTCTAAAAAACCAGCTTAGGATAAGTAGAAAATCCCTTCGGCATTTTCCAGTGTCACTGTCTTTTCTAACTGACTGTTCCTGTCCTTACCCAGAATACATCATAGATAAGAAGTCCGACTAGCAGCATGGTTGAGACCTTTAAACTGGGTAGACGCACCAGCGCAATGAACGCCACACAAAGGCCCATCCCAAGAGCTGATGAGTGAAACATATCCCCAGATCAGTGAATGAAAACAATCTGAATTACATGCACTGTACATCAATATCCATGACCTGCTTATGACAGACGATGTTCAGTGTACCATGTCACTGTGACAGAAAAGACAATTACACTTTTTAAATTTTATACAACCCTACCAAAACAAGTGCGTCATAAGTTATTTTTATTCTTAGTTCACTCGTCTTGTACGCAAAAAAAAAATAAAAAAAATGCTGTGTCCTGAGACAGATACATCAGCTTGCTGTCAAAAGTTCTGCCATGTTCTCAAAGCCGCAACCACAAAAAAGTACAGAGTATAAGACAAAGAAAACTTTGGTGCTGTGGAACAAAGAAGTGAAAGGCTGTGGAATGGCTTGCAAAAATATATATCACACATACCATCCATGAGAAGCCAATGGCCAGTCAGAATCCACACGCATACAATCATGAAGGACAGACAGAAAGACACAATCTCCGCAGCTGTGAAGCGACCACACATCCCAAAAGAGATTCTGGAAGAGAAAAGAAAGTGTCCCATTTTGAAAATGCAGAGCACTAGTAGATTGCACAGGCACTATCTGAAGCACCTCTAGACTATGATTTAATTGTAGCATAGGCCTTACTTTTGCATAAAATGCTCAAAAAGATATAACACACCAGTATCAACATTCCAAATAAGCAAAATAAAAAAAAAACAAATACGTACTTCTGTGGGCCTGCACATGGCTGGATCATGTACTGACACATGGGAAGCAGAAGAAAGGCGAACGCCACTGTGGCAAGAACTGAAACAATACCAAAACAGACATCTCAAATGCGTGCTATTGTTGACAAACCAACTGTTCGTCAGTATAGTGAAGGATCAAGTAAAGTGTAGTACATGCAGATGGCATTGTCAAGTACAGGTGATCATGTTTAACTGTTGGGTCTCATGTCCTGAGTACTGAAATATTTAGTTTCTGTGTGTGTGTGTGTGTGTGTGTGTGTGTGTGTGTGTGTGTGTTGGGGAAGTGAGGATAGGGAGTCTTGAGGCTAGTTTCAATTTACTGACAACATGCACTACTCACTGGCAGTGAATATGGCGAAGATCATCTGCAGTGAGTCAAAGAATAGAAACATGATGAGGAGGGATGCTGACGCCCCAACTGGTAGAAACATTGCCTGGCATGTGTCAATCGTCTGCACCTCTGTTGAAATGAGACAGAAAATATTGTACAAGTCTAAAGTCTACTCACACTTATGTCAACATTAACATTTATAAACATTTGCATTACACACACACACACACACACACACACACAACACACGCACAACACACACACACACACACACACACACACACACACACAACACACACACAACACACACACATTCAATCATTTATTACTTATTATCTATCTATCTACAATAAAGTTTTGTGCGAGGTGTGACAATGTATGTACCCTGCTGGTCCTCCTGAAAAAACAACCAACAAAAAAACAAAAATACAACACACACAATCTCTCTCTAGACACCCCCCAAAAGACTCAAAACAAAACAAAACAAAACACACACACACACACACACACACACTCTGGATCCCCTCCACCCCAACAAGAAGCACTTACGAGATTCATTTTCTCCTGATTGTGCTGGGTAACCGTTTTTGTCTTTTTCCTTCTCTTTCTCTTTGTTCTCTCTCTCCAGGTTCAAAGACCTAAGGGCACACAAAGCAGGTAGACAACCAATAAAGCAAGACAAAGAAGAACTCATGAGATTGTAAAGATCTGGACAACCACACCTTTGTTGCCTTTGGCTTTGATTTGACTGTATTCGATGTGAACGGTAGTTTTTTGTTGTTGTTAAATTCAGTGAAGTGTACCAGCCTCAGGCCATACTGTAATGAACCATGCATGAGCTGACTTGCTCATGCCAGTAGACATCCCCCCCCCCACCCCCCCCCCCCTGCGGTAAAGTAAATTTGTTTCTTATGCAACTTATGGTGACCATCAAACAGAGAGAGAGAGAGAGGCATAAATGCAAATAAATACTGCAAATGAGATAATCAGTACTCAGGAACACAGCTTGTAGTGTACAATTCATGCTGTCCCTATGCTGGTGTTACACTGTATACATACATACACACATGAGCACAACAGAAAAGAGTTCGAGACAAATGCTGCTGAAAGACCGCTGTACAGTACTGTCAAGACATTACATCCTTTCTGCTATTCTAGTAATTCTGCGGTTTTAGGATGTAGATATATGTTTGCAATGTCTATGTGCCCCCAGCCTTATAAGTTTTTATACTCCATAGCCTAGGAATCAAGGCCCGCATGTGAAAGTCAGGGTTAGGGAGT
Organism: Batillaria attramentaria; assembly: GCA_018292915.2. Taxonomy (NCBI): domain Eukaryota; kingdom Metazoa; phylum Mollusca; class Gastropoda; family Batillariidae; genus Batillaria; species Batillaria attramentaria. Next base: position 649,493 of record JACVVK020000195.1, on the reverse strand, counting down.
TTAGCCCTGGGTTAGAGTCTAACTTCGAACTAAACTAGCTCTAAGGTTAAATTTTCTGTTGTTTTGTGCTTTAAATCAGGAAGCGGGTCCATTCCAGCAAGGTGCCTATGCCGTTACAGAAGGATTTTTGTCTTTCTTCGCTTCCTTTTTTTATTTATTTTTGTTTTGGGGTTTACTTTGTCCTTGTCTGGGCTAGGCCCGTAGCCGTGGGTTAAATTAACCTCGAGTTTTACATATGCACTGTCAATAGATTCTAATGAGGTAGATATATCCCTACAGAGTGTATACATCCTTCATTAGCATTTTAAAGATCTGGCAACCTGCATGAAACACTTCACTTACTCATGCAAGGATGCTCAACAGCATTCATTATCTGATGTGTGGGTTATACGATATTGCCCACATTGTGATTACTGCCAAAATGTTACGGTGAGTGATCATCCAACAGACACCATACGAAAAAAAGTAAACACGAATATCCCCTCCATATCATGTATCAATCACTCTCAACAAACCATCTGAATTTCCCAAAGGATATGAATCACCCTTTTGTTCTAAAAAATTTTCATTTAAAATGGGACAGATCTCTGCTTTGGTGACAGTAGAGATATATAGTAGGACCAGGCGAGATCACCCTCATCCAATCAGCTCACACTATTTAGATTTTGTACTTATTCAATATGTAGAGATCGAGAAAGAAAATATGATACTTTTGCAGGTGTTAATTCAGGCCCTTTACACAACATCAAACTAATGATAAAAATAACTAGAAATTATTGAAAGGAAATGACAATGTAACGTATCCAGAACAGGCAAAAGAGTACTATTTTCTTACCTGAAACTGCCATAGACAATGAGAAGAATGGAAATGACAAAAGTTGACAGCCGGGAGGAGTCTACAATGCTGAACGCTCTGCAAAGAGAAGATCAAACGGGTAAATGATGAGTTTCTCAATTCTGTCATGCTGCTGACATCATTGTACATGTACTGTATGTTGTCTATGACCATCAGTCTATGCATCCAATACTCAGCCGGGGTTTTCTTTCAGTCCTCACATGTAAGCTGTCTCAGTAATAGTGAACATCCCAGCCTTTTCCATCATTCGTCTATTAAACAGGGATGTGACTCTCACCCATAATTTGATTACTAAAGAAGCAACCTAAAAACTAAAGCAAAACCCACACTTCCAAAGCCCAAAACAATCACCAAACAAAAACCAACCTACATGTATGAGAACTGCACAATGGGGTACGACTCATTTTACTGTTTTAAATCCAGCTGCCTCTTGTTCCCACTAAAGGTAAGATAGGCATCACAGCCTAAAGGAGTCAAGGAGGAAAACATCTGCGAGGATGACAGTGGATTCTTACTTGGTGTATATATATATATATATATATCAGCCCAATTTGTGAAATTGCCTAATTCGGGAAATAGGCAAGTGACTTTGCCTTAAATGTGAACTGGGCAGCACATATATATATATATATTGCTTACAATGTGAAATGGTTTTGAAAAGTTGCCTATTTTATGTATTAGGCAGCCTAATTCATAGATAAGCCCTACATGGTCCACCCCTTGTCGTGGGGTAGTGGCTTGTGTACCTCAATGACCCAGAGAACTATGCCAGCAGGAGCACATGCTCCTGGCAGGGTCACCCAAGCTGGACAGGTCGAAGGGTAGAGGTCAGACGAATGTGGACCACCTCTCCAAGAGGCTAAACGGGTTTGCGTAGGGTTAACAGCCCTACCTGTAAAAAACACTAAGTTACAAAAGCATCGACAGCAACAAACCGAGACATTCACCTGGGCGAGGAAGGGTCTCCATCCCGGAGACCTATGACGCATTGCAGTGAAAGCCGAAAGGAAGCTGCAAGGCCGACCCCCCTTCTAACACCCAGGACAACAACGAGAGTAGCCACATGGAACATCAGGACAATGTAAGAAGTAGGAAGGACCACACAAGTAGCAAGAGAGATGAAGAACTACAAGATAGGAGTACTGGGACTGAGTGAGACAAGGTGGCTACAGACAGGACAGCTGAGATTTTCATCGGGAGAGCAATTGCTGTACTCTGGACACACAGAGGATGGAGCCCCCCACACTGAGGGCGTGGCCCTGATGCTGGCACCGGAGGCACAGCGGGCACTCATCGGCTGGGAACCTGTCAACTCCCGCATCATCACAGCCAAATTCATCACCAAGAAAAAAGACATCAAGCTGAACATCATCCAGTGCTACGCTCCCACCAATGATGCGGAAGAGGAGAAAAAAGATGACTTCTACCAACAACTGCAGACAGTGATAGATAGAGGAGGAGCCAAGGACATGACCATACTGATGGGAGACTTCAACGCCAAGATTGGATCAGACAACACAGGCTACGAGGACACCATGGGAACACACGGACTGGGACAGATGAACGAAAATGGCGAGCGCTTTGCAAACTTTTGTGCCCTGAACCAGCTAGTGATAGGAGGCAGCATCTTCCCACACAAGCGCATCCACAAGGCCACATGGAGATCGCCGGACCATGTCACGGAGAACCAGATTGATCACATCTGCATCAGCCGGAAGTTCAGGAGATCGTGGCGGGATGTGCGTGTGATGAGGGGTGCCGATGTATCATCAGACCACCACCTTCTTGCAAAAACATTGAGACTTCGGCTTAAGAGGCACACCAACGCCAACAACACACGGACCAGGTACAACGTTGGACTACTCAGGAACACAGACACACAAGCAGCATTCCGGATCAGCCTTTCCAACAGGTTCCAGCCACTGCAAGACCTGATAGAAGACAGTGAAATGGACATCGAGACACAGTGGGAACACAGCAAGAAACTTTGGCACGACACATGCGAAGAGGTCCTTGGCAAGAGAAAGACCCAACATAAGGAATGGATCTCTGCTGATACCATCCAGAAGCTGGAAGTTAGGAAAGAGAAGAAAACTGCACTGAACACGAGCCGAACAAGAAGAGCTAAGGCAAAGGCACAAGAGGAATACACAGCAGCTGACAGAGAAGTGAAGAGGAGCACCAGGAAGGACAAGAGGGACTACATCGACAACCTGGCCAGTCAAGCAGAGGAAGCAGCCCGACAAGGGAATCTAAAAGACCTGTACCAGGTGACCAAGAAGCTCGTGGGCAAATTTCAGCAGACAGACAAACCAGTGAAGGACAAGAACGGGCACCCACTGACAACAACTGAGGAACAGCTGAAGCGATGGGCAGAACACTTCAGGGAGCTGTTAAATCGCCCCATCCCTGAAACACTACCAGACATCCCACCAGCAGAGACAGAACTACCCATCAACTGCGACAAGCCCTCTAAGGCGGAGATCAGGAAAGCCATCATGACACTGAGAAATGGAAAAGCTGCAGGGCCGGACGAGATACCAGCAGAAGCCATCAAAGCAGACACAGAGACAGCCGTCAACATGCTGCACAGCCTATTCAGCAAGATCTGGGAGAAGGAAGAGGTGCCAGCCCAGTGGAAAGAAGGGATCGTCATCAAGCTGCCAAAGAAAGGGGACCTCAGGGACTGCAGCAACTACCGAGGGATCATGCTCCTGTCAGTGCCAGGCAAGGTTCTCAACAGAATTCTACTGGAGAGGATGAGAGAGGCAGTCGACCCCATGCTCCGAGACCAGCAGGCGGGCTTTCGCAGGAACAGGTCCTGCGCTGACCAGATTGCCAGCCTACGCATCATTGTGGAGCAGTCACTGGAGTGGAACTCCCCTCTCTACATCAACTTCATAGACTATGAGAAGGCTTTCGACAGTGTAGACAGAGAGGCACTGTGGAAGCTGCTAAGGCACTATGGAGTTCCTGGGAAGATCATCTCCCTGATCCAGTGCACCTACCAAGACATGAGCTGCAGGATTGCCCATGCTGGCCAGTTGTCAGAAAGCTTCGAGGTGAAGACCGGAGTCCGCCAGGGATGCCTGTTGTCCCCGTTTCTCTTCCTCCTGGTCATCGACTGGATCATGAAGACCACTACAGCAGGCAGGAAAAACGGGATACAGTGGACACTCTGGACGCAGCTGGATGACCTCGACTTCGCGGACGACCTGGCGCTCCTGTCTCACAGCCACAGCCAGATGCAGGACAAGACTACGCGCCTGGAAGCCACATCAGCCGGAACAGGGCTCAAGATCAACAGGAAGAAAACCGAGCTGATGAAGATCAACACCACTGCCAACACACCAGTCACAGTCGGTGGAGAGCCCATCAGGGAGGTAGAGTCTTTTGTCTACCTGGGGAGTGTGGTTGATGGACAGGGAGGCACAGACCGAGACGTCACAGCCAGAATCGGCAAGGCAAGGGCAGCAATGGTCATGCTGAAGAACGTCTGGGCATCCAAAGTTGTCAGCATCAGAACCAAACTTCGCATTTTCAACTCCAACGTGAAGTCAGTTCTGCTCTACGGATGCGAAACATGGAGGACAACGAAGACGATGCAGCAGAAGATCCAGACATTTCTCAACACCTGTCTGAGGCGCATCTTCAACATCCGATGGCCAGAGAAGATCCGGAATGAAGAGCTGTGGGAGCGAGCGGGGCAGGAACCAGTGGCCAAGCAGATCCTGCGGAGGAAGTGGGGCTGGATTGGACACACCCTCAGGAAGCCAGCATCCAGCACCACACGCCAAGCCCTGACATGGAACCCGCAGGGGAAAAGGAAGAGAGGCCGACCTCGCAACAGCTGGAGGCGGGACACTGAGGCAGAGCTATGTAAGCAGGGTACCAACTGGACTGGAGTGGCAAGACTAGCCCAGAACAGAGTGCGATGGCGAAGGGTTGTCGATGGCCTATGCTCCACGTGGAGCCAAGGGCCTAAGTAAGTAATTCATAGATAAGGCCACCTACTTCATGATTTAGACAAACTGCCTAGTTCACAAATTGGGAAAAAACTCAAGAGGGAAAAAAATCTAACACCACTACCACCTGCCAATACTCTGGTCCGCAGGGCCCCAAACCTCTACTTTTTTTTTTCCTTTACTTGGTCTTATGATTGAATCAAATGTGTCTGGTCAGTATCCTGATTACAATTGGCTGCCTATTAATTTTCATGAAATAACTAGCTGTTCAAAATGATTATATCATTTCACATGTAAAGCAGTCAATTGCCTATTTCATGAATTATGCAGTTCCGCAAGTCAGGCAAGATACATATGCGTACCAGGTACATACATGAAATCATAACGTTCTGCCTGTGTGGGTCAATGAAAGGTTACTGGTCATTCTAAATCTTATCCGAATCTCTCTAAACGAAGTGTAGAGTCACTGAACCCCAAAACAAAACTAAAGCGCATAACAATAGACGGGAAATATCTAAGGCATACCGCATGTGTATCTTATCCTGAAATAGACGGCTGTGCGTAACGGACCAAACAGTTATCTCTTGACTTACTCTGATTTTTATAAAAAAAATTTCAACCCAAGATCAAACAGATGAAAATGGCCCGGAAAGCTGGTGATCTATTTTGTTATAGACGCTGCGTGGTAAAACTAATGCTGAACTGAACTGATGCCGCACTGGTATCAAGGCTACGGTTGAGGACAAAGCTATTATCACTATCCGATATCGCGTCAAGCTGTTAGGAAACTCCCCTTTCAAAGCTGCTGGTGCCTTTGTGTGGGCCGTGATCAGGAAGAGCACATTGAATTCTGAATTGGACCTTCAACGACGGGCTCGGAAATCAAAACATACTACAGGCTGGGCAACAGCATCACGTCAAGGAATGAATGTTGCATTAATTCTGCATCGTTTCCTATGGAATCGGATGAAAACTGTTTCATACAACTTGCTTCTGAAGCTGGCATGAAAATCCTCTTGGCAAAGAAATTATGTGAAACCTAGCACACTGTGTAGCATCGTTCAGTGGTTCTGAAAAACTGTAACTGAGTGTCTTGGATATTGCTAAAACCAATGTTAAGCACACCTGGGGTATGCCAAGAGGCGAACAAAATCAATCAGGTGCGGTGTTCATTTAATGGGGGACTGACATCACCTCGGGGGTCAGCTGAGGTTTATAACCTCTTTATAAAAGAAAGCTTTGGGCACGTGAGTCACAACAAAGGCAGAATAGGTGACTGGCCATGAACAAAAGAAACACTGTATGTTATTTTGTGATAGCAATGTATATATATCTATTACCATCATGCTTCTGTATACAGTTTCATAACTGCAGACCCCAAAACAAACAAAACACATAAATGATATTGTTACTATCCAAAGAAGCAAACACATTATTTTACGTCTCATGAAGTACGTATTATCAATCACAAAACAATGGCCAGGGAACAATTTCAGAAAATGTAACAAGCGCAATATACGTGCATCAGATTCTGTTCAGCCAATGGTGGATCAATACAGAGCGCTCTAATGTCTAAGCGCACATCAGAAACGCACTCAAAACGACGGCTGCGCAGCACCTTATCACTAATCAAAGACAGGCAAGCACAGCAGTTCGGTATTCTGCAGCGACTCTGTTTCCTCACTGTAATCAAGCATGTTCTGGGCGACACAAGCCGGGCGAGCAATGGATGATTGATGTCCCCGTCTCCTAGACATTTACGGGCATTATGTCTGTGTCAGGAGTTCCTGTGAAATCCTGAAGCAACTCTTGGCCTGCAGCTAAGTGCATGGTGTTGACGTGGTATACTGGGTTTACTTTAGGGATGGTGCAAAGGTACAATCAATGCAACATCACATGGCGAAGCAGCGAACAGGGAAGTGCTGAGATGGTGGAAAGTAAAATTTTACTCCGCAGCAGCCAGCACCCTTGGAGTGCCTCTTCACAAACTTAAACCCCACCCCTCTCCCAAGAGTCCTTACGCTTCAAGTCCTTGTTCACCTGTTCTACAGCATTTTCCCAGATTTCAATGTATGCACACGGGTGTACATGATGCATGCAATACAGTTCGTTAATGTTCTTTGCTGTCAGTGTTGAGTTTTCAGCCATTGCACCTTTGATAGGGTATGTACAGGCGTATCTCCCATTTTTCTGCTGAAATCTCTACTTTCAGTTTTTCTGTGTAGTATGTACACTGTATGTATACTGGTAGTCGTGTTTGGTGTGTGCCTACTGCTTGACACTAAGTTGACTAACTATGCAGATCTATACAAAATGAAGATTTTCACACACACACACACACACACACACACACACAGACACTGAGAAACGCTTTATGAGAAAGAAACAACAAACAACAGACATGTCACACCCCAAGTCACTGCCACTTCATAACAAAATAGCACGACACACAGTAGAGTGAAGGGTGAAAATTTATGTGTGCCATAAATTAGTGTTGTAAATCGTAATTTACCTCATAAACCTGCTCAAGCTGCCATCAATGACTACTAGGATTTCAGTAAAACAAAGCAGGTGAAGTCTGAGGGACACTGGTGTTCCTAAGCAAATTTGTCACAAACGTAAAAAAAAACAACACACACAAAAAACACACAAAAACTAAGAACTTTCTGTGTACACAAATGGTACAAGTGTAAAAACACTAAAAGTGCAAACTCACGTCACAGTGGCTGTTTCACCAAGCTGTTCCTCACCCATGGTCAGCCAAAAGAACCAGTTCCCTGCAAGTAAAGAAAGAGAATAAATAAACCACTCACACAATAGTGTTGAATATATGGAAACACACATGTTTCTTACATAAATAGCCTGCTGAGGCCAAGATGTGCATGCTACAACTACATACATAACATTTCTCTGATACAACTGGATTTAGAGAAACAAGCAGTTACACACACGAGGTCCAGCACAACTACCAACGTTTGCTCTGGTCAAGTTAATGTACAGTCTTCATTTAAAAACAATCCTGGCTTGAATAGCACACTGACTTTAAGTACCATAAAAATCAAAGGTATGTGTCACCTTTCCCTGTTATTGACTCGGTGACAGAGGCAAGAAGGCCCGATCCTTCGGCCAGTCACACCGCAACAAAGCTAACTAAGAACCAGTCTGTCTGTCGGCCTCGTGGTTTCCCCCTTCCCCCACCTATTTTTAACCAAACACGGTCACATGTACAATGAAGCCCTAGGGACGCAGTACACTACTATGAAGGGACCCTATAATGACTGTGCGACACTTCACAGCTGTTGGAGGGCATGCCACAGGTGAGAGACCCCCCCCCCCCCTCTCCCCCCGGGCTTTGTGTCTACCACTTCAAACAACGCCTTTGTTCGGTCAGCGGCTTGACCTAGTTTTTAAGTTCGTTTACAAAATCAGTTCATCAAAGTCAGTCACTTTGAACAGTTTGCTGATTTGCCACCAGAGACGGGATGGAAACGCTGTAGCCCCTAAAAAGGCGAAGGTTATAAGTGTGATTTCCGCCAGGCAGCCCATGCTGTTTCTTTCATACATGTATCACAGGTCCTCTGTGGCGGAAAAGGATTATTAACTAAAAAAAAAAAACCAAAAAAAACTAAAAAAAACCACTAACTCACCCACCAAATGTCAATCACGCGGTAACACTTTACACTGGATGAGGTTCCATGTAACGCATGTCAAAAGCGCACGGGCCTAAGTTTTTAGCACGCCCAAAACCATTTGTTCCCAAGAGGTGAAGGTCAAAGTAAATTATCCTAAGCTGAACCATAAAACAGAATAATGGAAGTTGATTTATACCAGGGAGAAAAACAGACAGTGGATGACCTGCGAATGTGCGATTTCTTTCCAGGGTACTTGGGGTAAGACCAAGAAGCCCCCCCCCCCCCCCCCCCATCCCATGTAACAGCATTATCAGCGCAGCTGATCTGTAACTTTTCACCAGACAGGAAGCGACTAGATTAGAACTTAGAAGACAGAGACCCCAAAACACTTTATTCCTTGCCCCGGAACTCCAAGAACTGTTACACATCTATAGAGAAACAAGATGGAAGAAAGAGAAAAACCAAAGTTTACCAGTGCAAAGGCACAATGGAGTATGTAAAGCAAAGCAAACGGTAATGAAACTATTGAAAGTGAAATGAAACTCAGAAAGCATTACAACAGCACCCATGTGATCTGAAGTGAAACACGAATGAATTCAACTTTCCAGCAGGATACCTGCATTTCAAAAAAAGGGCCTCCCCCATTTTTTGGAAAGGGGGGGAGGGGGGTATAATGCAGCAACACACTCAAACATCAGAAGGCAAGCGACCTACAGACAAAGGCCACAGCAATACAAATCAATACAAATATTATATCAACAGACCATCCATTCACTCGCCTCTGGCAGCTGTTACCTCAAAAAGTACATGGCAGCTGCCACTATTGACCAACAAAAGTCTTTGTTCAACACGAATTTTAAAGAGGCCATTCAAGCTGGACGTCATGCTTCACTGCACCTCAGCTCAGTCTCTACAGCCGGTTTGTCACACCAAGCATACAGCACTCTATGCTGAAGAGCTCATGTAATAAGCACCTGAGAAACGCGGGCCTCTCATGAAAGAATGCGGCAGAGCAAAGAAAAGCCTGCTTGGGGAACGGGAGAAGATACAGAACACAGTATGTGAGTCTAAGTAAGTTTCGTGGATAATGGTCTGAATGTAAATGACACTGGACTGAGCTTTGCTGGGGCTAAGTCGCTAAAACACTGAAAAGAAAGTCAGAATGGACCAAAATGCTCAAATACAGTGTTTTCTTGTGTACAGACTGAAGACAAAGACTGGGCTCTGTTCTAAACTAGATACAAACTGGAAAAGTTCACCTGCATAACCAGAGCACACACAATATTACAATACAGCCCCTGCATTTCGAGGAGAGACACTGTATTAAACTATTATACATACTCAGTCACAACCATTTCCCCCACTGCCACTCTACAGTGTTTTTCATCGCCCCACAGTGACAGAATGGAGAATATAAGCATGCTAGATACTTTTGTTTTGGGTTAGACTTATTATGCAATGGGTACCACTACCTGTGCCTATGATACTAAGAACGTGAAACAGGTGACCTTGAACAAAGTAATTGTAAATGACACCTAAAGATGCTCTTTGACCAATATGTGGCAAAGCTGAAAAGGAATCTTCATGAATAAAACGATACAGCAACAGACAAGGAAGCAAGAAATTAGAATCCAAATTTATAGCTCTATTTGATGATGCAGATCTGTTAAAGTGGCAGTTTTTCAAGTTAGTGGCTGCCACTATCCTGCATGAATGTCAAAACATTTGTAACTGTACACTTGCAGCGAATTATAAAGCACATGCAAAAAAATGTATTCTTCTCAACATTCCCATCGAAAGAGATTTATCGGTCACCATACTAAATGACCTCAACTCAACCAAGTAACAAAGATAAACAACAAAACCGCTGCTGTTTCTAATAATGGATAAAAAAATATATATAAAAAAACTGTGGAGCAACAGTTATTAAAGTACAGATTTGCTAGTTCTCTGGAACTGGAAGTTAGCTCAGTTGCACTGAGCATCATACTACTAATGGTACTGGTAGTAACTTGATAAGACAAAGACTGGCAAGAGTAAAACATGCCCTGGGAGTTTACAGGAAAGCAGGTCACCTGTCCTGATTCTGACCCTTAGCTTTCCTTTCAGGCTAATCTACCAGTGGGCATATTGACACAACAGATTTCAGATAGGTCTAGGACTACATGGAGGAATGCCACTGGCCAGTCACAGGTTGTTACTGATGTTACTATTGTTAGTCAGTGTCTCAAGCTAACTACTAACCTCTCTACCAAGTTCAAAATCAAATTGAAAATTAGTAAAATGTTTTATACAATCTTCAAGATATGATAAAATGGTATTTTCCAAAATCACTTCAGGTATTCAGGTATGCACAATCTTCCCAAAATTGTTTTGCAAAACCTACAGAGCAGGAGACCTGCAGCAACAGCAGAGCCAGCCAACTTAAACTCAGATACTAACTTGCTTGTGGAACAGAGAGTATAAAATGCACCATTGGTAACAGTAGTAATTCTTATGACTGCAATGTGACTAACTCACTGGAATGAGTAAATCTTCATTATCGTCACTTGAGACAATCACATATGAACAAAACAGAAACAGAATCATGCCAGTTGACACTGACAGTGTTACGTGCAAAGTGGTTGCTAAGCCTGCTCCCTTACAGTAATGTTACAAACAACAAAAAGAGCCAATCTCCACAGACTCCAGCATTCTACGAGACAAGCACGGACACTAGTGCCGCGAATCTCTTTGACAAAATAAAAGTAGCAGTCCTCTGGCACTGGCACAGCAGACGACACTTTTAAGGCGAGCCGATCGTCCACATCAAACCTACGACAGCAATTTTGTCCACGGTGTTCACTGGGCTGACAAGCCAATATCAAAACAACATAGCCTACTTCTAGAAACTTTGCGCAAAAACAGACGATTTCTTGACCAGTTACACTAGCCGTCTTGACCCAAGTAGGGCAAGGGCTTTGATGTACAAACCAACATGGCGACAAGTGCACGGCAAAGATGTTTTTACTTTAAGCACTGGTACTACATAGTTTCTGCACAAAAATGGACCTGCAAGCTCCCTCCTCGGGCAGAGACACGCCGTGACACAGACAGACAAAAATATCACATTCACTTACCGTCAGATAAAAGCAAAACCTTCTGGGTCCATGGAGTTGTGTCTCTGATGGTATGCAAACGAACTAGGCAGCGCGAGTCTGATCAGTGCCCGCACCACACAAATTCAGTCGCGACTGTTTCATCGACTCAGTGTTTTGGTTCAGTGCATATTCTTAACACAGCACAACCACGCAATGTGTAAATAAACAAAAGAATGCGCCGAGTTTCTTGAAAACCTCTGCAGACGACCGTGCTGCTTTGTTTACGTGCGGCCGTCAGGGGTCGCTACACACTTGCGTGAGTCGGCTTTTCCTGTTCAATACTTCCGCTTGAAAAGCGAGTGCGCATACTATCAACACTTTCTCAGTTGATCTACGAACTCCTGTTTTTTGTCTGTAGAATGCTGCATTGAAATTCTTTTACTGAATGTCTGTATACCTTAAAAACTACCATGAATGGGTATGAACATTTCGGCAACTGGTTTCTTATCATCTTTGTATTAGTACACGCCGGCGGAACACAAACATCAGCAATTTTCGCACAACAGGACACGGCACTGGCCTAGCCTAGTTATTCCTCTACTTTCACTTTCAATGATGTGTAAGCAACGATTGTGATTATATAAAAGTGTTACAGAAAAATCTGCAAAATAGCCATAGCAAGCGCAGTCGTTTCTGGGAAACTGGCTGGTAGCCGCGGCAGAGACCCACCTCTGTCCCATCGGCTTCACTGGCGTTTAAACAGAGATGAGACAGACCAGAGACTCGAGACTGACATATACACATGTACATACATCAGTACTGACAGTGATATGTCAGCTCAGTCTGTCACGGAGAGGATTAAAGGAGAAGATTATTCATCATTTTCAATATAGCACACAACAAGGTTCACACTTGGTTTTTTGTTGTTGTTTTTTTGGGTTTTTTTTTTTTTTTTTGTTTCAAGTTTTTTCTCGTCCACGTCGTCAGTGTGGGCCGAGTTGGTTATAGTGGTCATTCCGAGGTTCACACTTAGACGTAAAGTTTTACTAAAAGCTCAGTTAAGATCAAGACAAACTGAATGTCTCAGTACAGAACACAGTGTGCGGCCGTCGCTCAGAACACTGAGCGGAGTGATTACTAGTATGTGCTTACATCAGTGAAAAAGCCAGACAGCTTCTAAACTCGGTATGGAATGTTTCAGTTACGCTTGATGTAGTGCCACAACCTCCTCAAGTCATGTTGTGTTTAAACATTCAGTAAACGTCACTTGTTATAACTAGACTAAGCATACTAATCTGCACACTTACCTAGTATATTTCCGTCTTCAGTCTAGCTACTGATAGCTGGCTAAAAATTGGATATTCAGTGTTCGTTGAAGGTTGATCAGGCGTTAGTTCAGTACTGCCGGATTACCGGCGTGTCAGTGAGTGTGTTCATGTCCAGTCGCGGTGCGCCGAGCACTTACACTGACACTAGGCAGTGTGAGTGGGCGAGTGCCCACAGTGTGTGTCGGCGTGTCGACGGTGTGTCACTGGAGTGTGTGTGTGTGTGTGTGTGTGTGTGTGTACCCGCGGCGCTCGCCGGCGCGCGCGCGGCGCGTGTGTGTGCAATGTGAGGCCTGGCGGCAGTGCCGGCCTGTGGGTGTCAATGTATCAGTGTCTGTGTTTGTCAGTGTGTGTGTTCAGAAAAGTTAGCTAACAGTTATAGTCATCGATTTTAAATAAACTAAAGAGATATTTTATGACACAGATCAAATTCTGTTCAGTGTCAGTCAGTGCAGACGGAGCGAATGCCAAGACCGAAAATCCCAGGCCTGCCGCCCGGCCGCCCGGCGTTCATGAACACTGAATCACTTGAAAAACAAGAACTTGAAAATTGCCGCTCAGTGTACTGCACTGACCGCCGCGTTCAGAACACGCCGGCGACGTAGGGTAGCGTGGGCAAGATGGGACAAGCCTTGCCCACGCCCCTGAGGCTCCTGATGACCATAACCACCTCGGCCCACTGCAGTTCGAGCGCTCAGTCACGGCCGTCAGTCTGAGTTGGTGGGCCGAGCTGACCGGATACCAATAATTTCATTTTGGCCGGCCATGGCACAAGAGAGGGATGGGACGGGGGGAGGGGTATTGGCTGGCGCTTATCAGGGGGTACAAATTGACGTTTCACGCCAGCAGAGCTGGGCCGAGTTGGTGTTGGAAACAGGCAGATCTGACTGCCACTTTGGGCCGAGTTGGTGGGCCGAGTTTGAATTGGGCTTTTCTAATGACCAAGAGCGATAACCCCCCATTCGAACTTGGCTGGGTACCCTTGAATACGGTTGAAACAAATCATGATTGACATCATGGACCTGTCAGATAAGTTATTCGCCGTCGGGGGAACTCTGTCCGGACTTCTGACAGCTTTATTTTACAACATATACAAATCTAAAGTGGAAACAGCGTCTCGGCTCAAAGTAAGCACACTTCAACTGAATGTCGTGTGCCAGGTTCCTGTTTCTGCCTTTACTTTCGTTTCTCCTCTCGCTCTAACTGATTTCGTTCTCGATAGCTTTTTCTCCCACTTGTTTAGTGGGTACCTGTTCAAGTTTATGATTGGCAATTGATAGAATCGTGTCTTTGATATGTTTTTGTTTTTGTTTTTTCTCCTGTAAATACTCAACAACCTTGGGAAACACACTGATGATGAAACTTCCACTGCCGTTTACTTCACTTGCCGTAATTATTTTCCCACCCAGCCCCTTCTTCCTTGGGCAGTCTTCTCCCCTTTTAGCGTCCCTATCTACTAATACTTAAAGTATTTCTAACCTCTTGAACCCTTGACATGATTTTCAGAAAGTGGAGCTGCTGAAACTTGGAGGTGAACTTGAGAAGAAACTGAGCACAGCAGACGACCATCGCATTGCTTATGCTGCAGTGGAAGGAATTGTCCGTGATATGGGAAAAACATTCAGAAGCCACCAGGGGGACAAGCAGGGTGTTATCATCCACTCATCACTGATTGAGCATAAATCAAAAAGGACCCAAGGGTTTTGGTTAGTAAATTCCTAGTCTTTGTATGTTCAGATCGAGACATACATGTATGTCTCTGGTATGTTAAATGTTGTGGTTGCCGGCAAGATGTCACTGCATGAAGCAGGTGCAGAGTGAAATTTTAACTCTCTCAACACGCACTTATATCATAAAAGAATCTTGAAATTCAATTTTCAATTCAATTCAATATAACTTTATTGTCTGTCGATGGCAGAAAATTTTCTTCTGGCTCACACACACACCCACACACACACACACACGCACACACATTAATTTATCTAGACATATAATCCATACATATTAACACAGATCCTAAAGTAATGTGATGTCCAAGTCTAATACTATGCAACTAAACTAAGAAATCTAAACTAAAAGATGGCCGGGGCATAGCGGACATGACACAGCTGAGGAGTAAGCCCAGTTATGAAAATCTCAACAAATGAAATCTATACATACTGGGGACGGGCAGTAAACACAGTTATGAGTTTAAAATAGATACTGCTGAGGGGATGAAAGATTTCTTAAATAACATGATACATATTATTCATTGTGCTCCTTGTCAGGAACAGCTTGTTTAGCCCTTGGGGCAAATTTCACCGCTGCAGACAATAAAGTATGTCAGCGTGTCTCTTCTCTTACTTTGCCTTTACCAATGATTTTAGGGCTGATGTGAAAAAGGTGCTGAGGGACACTGTCGACACTGTTCCCTTTGCACTGGTAGACCCGTCAGATCCATGCCACAACAATATTATTGTTACTGAGGCAACAGAAGCGGAGAAAGTGTTGGACGAGCTGGAAATCACACACAGCCAGTTTATACCCAACCAGACCTCTGCAGTCCAGGCTGGGATTGACCGCATATTTGGAGAGGTGTGGTTTCAAAAATTAATCTGCAGTGTTTTCAACACGTTGAAGTTTAATCATTGCAGGCCTGGTAAAATACACACACACACACACACACACACACACACACACACACACACACACACACATGCACACACAATTGCATGTATAATACATGAATGTGTAGTTTGTACGTTACTTCTAAGTGTGATATTAGACATCTGTCTCTTTGTTGCAATGAACAGTCCATGTAAAGCTTTGTAAAGCTGAAGAATTGGCTTGATTTCTTCATCGACACAGTGCACAAAAATTATGTGAAACAGCAGTAAATTGAAATGGTGCTTTTGCAAGCTGTAAAGTGCAAAAAAAAAAAAAAATGCCTGGAATATTTGTGCTCATTCACTGGCAGATAATCATACCCTTTTTTTTCAGGTGTGCCGAGGTATACAGGAGACCGAAGAAATGCTGGTTGTAGGGACAAGCCTCATGGGTATTGGAGAGATCTTCCTTGAGGATGGTCGAGTGAAACTGGGGCCTCCACAGAGTGGTGACCGTTACTTTCTCACCAAGTTGACGAAGAACCAACTGATGCGGCAGTTCCAGACACATGGCACCACGTTTAAAGTCCTGTCCATCATCTTTGGTGTAGTGGCCACGGGCTTGCTCAGCTTTGTTATCTTCAGGCTAACCAAGAAGTACGTGGAGCACGTGAAGATGAGGAAAAGCTTTGAGGAGCTTCGACAGCTGACACTGAGGCGTCGCGCCCAGGGGAGGGACCAGGAGGAGCTCAGCGAGAACCAGGCGTGCGTCGTTTGCTTGACGAACCCGCGGGAGGTGATTACGCTGGACTGCGGTCACATCGCCATGTGTTCTGACTGTGCTCAGGTCCTGCCTCAGCCCCACAAGTGTCCTGTGTGCCGTGAACCAATTGAAAGGTTTTTGCCTGTGTACAGGCCATGATATGTTGCCTATATTAGGTAGTTTTTTTTTCAAAGGGGTCCACTGATCAAGTGAATTAGTATTTTATATCAGAATAGATGCATTGGATTTGTTTTTGTGTGTATACATGTGCATATGGTTTCTTTGAAGCAGGCTGTAACAGAAGGGGAATAGACCGAGATTTGAAGAAATACACTGGCATAACAGAAGGTGGATAGACCGAAGATTTGAAGAAATACACTGGCCGAACACACAAACACAACAAAATATGTAACTGTGTGTGTGTGTGTGTATGTGTATGTGCGAGAGAGAGAGAGAGAGAACTTTATATCTGATGAACTGAAAATTTGAGTGCAGTGTGTATTGTGCACAAATACTGTACATACATGTTCATTTAATATTATTTGTGTACTGAGTGAGACTGCCTTTGTTGTGTGGGTGAGACTCTGGACAGATGCGCACAGTGGTAGGTACTGAGAAGTGATATTCAGCAGTTGTTGTTTTTTTTATTGTATGTAAAACATACTGAATTTCTGTAGATTTTAGATTTTTAATTCATGCTTGCAATACAGTTTGTAAATAAAGTTTCCCATGTGTGTATGTGTGTGTGTGTGTGTGTGTGTGTGTGTGTGTGTGTGTGTGTGTGTGTGTGTGTGTGTGTGTGTGTGTGTGTGTATGTGTTCATGCTACAAATATTAGATAACACACAAGGGATAGGTACAGTGTTGTAAGTAATTATTTGTGATTATACTGATAAGCTGGAAATGGTGTTTGATGAATACTTGTACCGGTACATGCAGTTCATGTTTGTTAATGTTTGGGAGTTTGCTTGAAATGTCATGCACTAGATATGGTCTGAATGAGGAGTAATTCCCTCATCGCACTTCATGGGCTTTGTGACCGTAATAATCTACCGTAGTCATTGTAATGTTTGTGTGTGTGTGTGTGTGTGTGGGCGTGTTTCTGAAATAAGCCTTTCATATATGCAGCAGTTATTGTTGATTTTATTTTTCATGTTATTGTTCATGATTACACACATAAATCCTTGCTTACGACGACAGTATACATGGAATTTGGAAGTCAAATGTCTCTAAATTACTCTGAGGATTCTTACTAGAACTTGGTCTGGTGTACAGAAGGGTGTGTATGCATACCACCAGTAGACTACATTGTAAGAAGTGGTGTGCGCATATTTTGATATTATTGACACATTTGCACCTGTGCACCTGAAACTGCGTGCCTGTTTTCTGTCAGGGTTTACATGCTTTGCTTGATGAGAGTGCCAGATTATTTTTAGGACTAGCTCTTTAAAACCTCTAAGAATTTGTATGCAACAACATTGTGGAAAACTTGCTTCAGAACAGTAGTTCATATCACAACTGACCAGCATGAAGCCTCGTGTTGCCGTAATATTGCCCCAAGGCAGATGTAAAGTGAAGTGATTGACTAGGTTGGTCTGTTTACAGAAATTTGCAATCGGCGATCATACAAGAAAAGCATCGTGCATTTAAGGAAAGGCTTATTTTATTACTTAATACTAGATGTCACAAAGTGAAGAAAAGGACTTTGATCCATACCTAAATGGAGCTTTGCTTCTTTTGGCAAGCCGCCTTACAGGTTCGTAAGTGGCATTTTCCCATTCAGTGTGAATACATGTCTAGTTCTTTTAACTCATTCAGCCCTACGCAGGTACATGTACCTGCGCGAGGAACCCGCCGCGTATGCCTACGCAGGTACATGTACCTGCGAGCTAGTGAAAATTTCTACTCGCTCCTCATTGGCCAGACTACTGAATATTCATGAAACAAGGGGCACTACTCTGCTGTGCACTTCCTTTCCTTTGTTTGGATCAGGTTTACACATGGGTTTGAGCGATTTGGGGTTTTTTAACTGACTGACTGGCTAGGCAAAAAAGTGCCCAGGACAGGGACAGCAGTCAGGCCTGGAACCAGCAAGGGCTGAAAGGGTTAAGCACTCATATTTCAAGATAACTAGGCTTCACAGAAGCCAAACTTTTGTTTGGAGAAGTTACGCTTCTGGGAGTGCCTTTGTGCTTGAAATTGTCTAATTACACTGATGTCTTTAGCTGTGCAAAAAAAATTGAAACGGCCTGAAACTCCTGAAGAGCGAGTGACTGCGGTTACTGTTTAAAACAAATGGCTACTTTTCACATTGCATTAGGCCATCTGTTGGCATAGTGCCAGCTTGTGTGAGTCTGTAACTCTGCATGTGTGTCCAAATGGTATGGTGTTGCACACCACCGAAACAGCTCAGAATCTGTGAGCCTAAATATAGGCCTTTTTAACTTTTGTAGTCTGGAACTTTTAAAAACAAAAAATTGTTTTTTTAATGTATGTGCAGGGAAGCACCAACACTACCATAATAATATAGTGTTTCATGAGATTTGCATCATGTTACGGATATGGAAGAAAACTGTGAACCTGCAGTTTGATGAGTCAGTTGATGGTAATTAAAAGGATAGACACATACGTTTGTCGTTGTCTTTATTTATACTATAATTATAGTTTTAAAACTATGTGTTATTACACACTGGTATGTCGTATGTTAATAAAAAAGAAGTCAGAATCTGGTATCTGGAGGCCACACATACCACATCCACATCCCCAAAGCAGGCTCAATTCAGTACACACACACACACACACACACAGATACAAACACCAAAGACGATGCTAAAGAATTCTAAGGAAAGTATCCAAGATCTTTGTCCAACATCTTTGATGACACTCCTCACAAACCAGACGAGAACACACCCCCTGACTCAAGTGGCTCCAATCATTTTCAAATGGGATGATTCCGAGTTGGCGCTTGATCGATAGTGTTCGCTTCAACTCATCCCTGGCGCCAAGCTACGAAACACCGACACTGACAGGAGAGTCGTCAAAAATCATGGTATGCGACATATACTGGATGAAAGTAATTAAATGCATTGTCAAGTATGTTTAGGAACGGATGTCAGAATGTTAAAGTAGGCAATAGTCGTCTAGAATGGTTAATTAGGCCGCCCGTGGCTGTGGCCGTTCCCTTCTCTGTAGTGTTGTAAACCCAGCGGGCTCTGTAAGATCTCATAGCGACCCTTGTGTCACATCTTTATGGAGGCAGTTCCAGCCGATTCGATTCCCCAGTCCCACCAGCTGCTGCAGCAGCGTTGGCGATGGCCAGGGCAATGCCAGTCGGTATTCGTCCTCGGGGAGCGCTTCGGTAGCCAGCAGGCCAGGAGACATGGAAAGGGTATTTGGTATACCATCTCACACCCTACCCCCTCCCTTGCCCCAACCCATTTCCCCCTCACCCCATGATTGATATTGATACAGACGTGGAGTTTTGACAACTTACGGGTGCTTGCAAGTAATAAAATTTAAAAAAGTAGACCTGTATGTTCAGGAAACAGCGTCATTACAGTATCATTGTACTTGCATTCATTTTAGTCCTGGTCTTTTCACTTTTTTTATTTCAGTCGAAGAAAAAGGGACTCAGCTTTGAAGAAAAAAGAACAAGAATGGTTGAGTTGCTGTATGAAAAGGTAACTGTAATTTAAATTAAGTGTAAAACTTGGTTCTGATCTTTACACAGTACGTAACATTTCCTGTGAGGAATTTAGTTTCTGCAAACTGGAAGAGCAGATTTCGATGTATTTGCACAAATTGGATTATTTTATTGTTTGCACGCCTAGTTTTCCCATACTGTCATAAATACGCTGTAATACTAATAGTAATATGTAATATAAGTTTTCAATTTGACATCACTGATCCAGTATGTGTGCTGGCTCAACTGATTCATTGCATCCTGTGTAATTGGTAACAGCTGTAGAAAACTGGACTGATGTTTCTTACTCTGTGTGTGTAGAAAACTGGACTGATGTTTCTTACTCTGTGTGTGTAGAAAACTGGACTGATGTTTCTTACTCTGTGTGTGCAGAAAGACTTTTTCCAGTTGAAGGACTTGGAGCGCATGGCACCAAAAGAGAAGGGCATCACGTCTCAGTCTGTGAAAGAAGTCGTACAGAGCCTCGTGGATGATGCCATGGTTGACACAGACAAAATCGGCACCTCCATTTACTTCTGGGCATTTCCCAGCAAAGCCAGTCAAAACGTACGCATGTCAAAATCAAAACGCTGACTTGTACACTTTTTCCCCCACTTAACGTTCATTTGCAGTACATTTGCTGTCCAGGTTTCTGAAGGCACTGCATGTATACTGGCAATAACTTTCTTTTTCTTGAAGATAAGATGTCTCAGATGAAAGGTAAAATTCTTGATGGCGAAAAACACAAACAAAACAAACTTTTTTTTTGTTTGTTTACTCACTTTATTATCCCTTTTGGGAATTTTGGGCTGCTTCCCTTATACTTTTTTTTTTTTTTTTTAAAACTCATATTACGATATTTTGTTGAGAGTATTACCAAGATATTTTTGTGACTGCAGTCAGTTTTGCTCTCTACTGCAGAGGAAAAGGAAGCTGCAAGACTTGACAAGCAAACTACAGGAACTGCAAGCCAAGAAACAAGACCTGCAAAAACAACTGGCAAAAGCCAAAGTTGGGAAAGAAGATTCTGTATGTATTTTCAGAAATTCTTGTTATACTGTTTTACTGAAATGAACAACCAAAACAACATCCTGTAATGTTCTTGTATGCCAGACAACAGAGCATGTGTACATTGAAAACTGCATGCCCCCCCCCCCCCCCCCCCCATCATGGCATAAATGGGCTTATAGATCTAAATCCAGTACACCAGGGCTTCAGATCCACGGGATTATATTCAGACAAAATGTCCTGGCTTACAATAAAAGTACAGGACATTTGTTCTTAATATTATCCACTGTGGCACAGGATGATCGGACACAGGTTTTTATATAAAAAAAAAGTAATTGGCTTCCTTGGATAACAATGGGAGCCTATGTAATAACCCTCCGTCTGTGTGTGTGTGTGTGTGTGCAGAAAAACTTTTAACATTATCATTTTCTCTGAATCTACAAACAGCAGAGACACCAAACTTGGCCTGCTGATAGACAACGGTAAAACCTTTCAAAACATACCACCAATGACCTTGACCTTGGGTCAAGGTCATTAAAGCTATCTGTTGTGAATTTTAACATTACTGTTTTCGGAGGAACTACAAGTACTAGAGGCGTCAAACTTGGCATAATGATAGACACTGATGACATCTCATTTGAATGACCCTGACCCAAGGTCAGGCCTTACAAACTGTTTGGGGGAAAATTGTAATATTGCCAGGAACTCGGAACACCAGAGACATCTATCTTGGCATGATAGTGATAACAGCTTTACAAACTTACTCTTTTGAATGACCTTGACCCTTGTCACAAGGGAGCCATGGAGGCTTCTGCCTCTCTAGTTGGAACATGAATCAGTCTTTGACCGATGTGCGACATGAATATTAAGCCCTTTTACACCCTCCTCTGTTGCAGGATGAAAGATCAACGGTGATGTCAGACCTGCAGAACCAGCGAAATAGGAAACAGCAGCTGGAGGCAGAGCTGGCGAAATACAGAGAGAGTGACCCAGAGGTCCTAGAGAAACAGAAACGCGAGACAGACATGGCTCTGGAAGCAGCGAACAGGTGGACAGGTGAGTGTGTGAAATATAATATCAGGAGATACTTGTCCATCGCTCAGACCTTAAAACTTTGTGTGAGAACTTGTTGTCAGAACCGAAGCACATGCACAGTATTTTCTTGTGCTGTTTTTCTGTCAGCAGGTCAGTGCGTTTTGTGTCTTGTCATGTCTTGCTTTTCTCTTTGTTTCAGACAACGTCTTCTCCATCAAGTCATGGGTCCAAAAAAAGTTCTGCTGCGAAGAAAGCGTCATTGACAAGCAGTTTGACATTCCTTCGGACTTTGATTACCTTGAGTGAGATGGACTCTTGCTGTGTTACGGTTTTTACATGGAGTTGTGTTTTCACAGAGACTGCAGAAGAAATCCAATACTCCACTGAAGGGCAACGTACTTCACATCACTAAAACCTTTATCCCAAGCTACTGTGTGTGACAGGGGATTTGGTCTAGTGGTTAAGGTATCTGACTTCGGATCCTGAGCTGCCTGGTTCAAGTCCCCGGTGGGCAGGAATATGGTGGGATTTTTCCTTACCATATCGAGTCAAATCCATGTGCAGACTCGTTTACAGTGCCTGTCTCGCCTTTGTGTACACACGCACGCACATACATAAGTGTGCACGCTAAAAATCCCACATTCATCTTTCAAACAAGAGTAGGCTGTGGCTTTCACTGCTTCGTCCTCCAGCTGTGCGGCGCCGTGAGCATTTCAGCAAAGATGGATATGTGCGCCGAGGAGAAGTCTACCATACCATACCATACCATACCATCTATTCGAGCTCAGGAGCAAGATCATGTGTGTAGCACATGTGTCATTTGTGTACATGCCATGTGTGTACATGTGTGTATTTGTATCAAGTTCACAGCCTGAGTGAATGAAAAAGTGCAAGGTTCCATGCACATGCATGGTGCTTACTATTTTGCTGTAGGAACAGAGCAATCAATAGTTCATTTAGTTCTGTGGCTGCAGGTAGTGTTCCCTGCTCACTGTTGCTTTCTGTGAATCCAAGGGTGAGAAACTTGACCCAAACAAAGCACATGTGTATTTAATGAAGCGTCATGCTAACTTGTGCAAGCTTGTGCTCACAACTTGTGTGTGTGTTTGTGTGTGTGTGTGTGTGTGTGAGAGAGAGATCCAACAAGCAGGATTTCTGCTGGAACTGCACCAGTTCTTGGAGGAAAGATCAGAAGCTGTTCACAATACACTGTATTTGATGAGTGTTTATCTCTGGAAGTGCAAAGAGTATGTGTCAGAGTTCATACATGTACTTAAATTTCAGCTGCTTTGTAGTTTGCATGCTGCGTACTTAACTGTACAAACATCGGAAATAAAACATCGCATGTTTGCACGATACTGATGTATGGCATTTTTAATGTACACGTTTGAAAGACTTGGTTCAAGTTACACAATGGCATAATGAGACAAACATCATAGACTGCAAGTCATCACTGGTAAAACTTTACAAATGGATGAGCACTGTACAACCTTAGTCATATCGATATCACAGCATTTCTGCCTTTTATACTTTCCACTTGAAAAAAAAACAAAACCAAAACAAACCTGCAGAGTATGGAAAAAGAACCCATGGTATGCAAGAAACGGGTTAATAAACAGTTGCAGAAAGCTGTAACTCACTTGTAGTTGGTGATAAGGAACTTAGAACCAGTGTAAGAAGAAAACTTGTCAACTTGCATATTGTGTAGTCTACATGCATCAATTCAGTAGTGACTAGAACTGAACCTAAGTCTACGATCTGAACACATTTAAAACTAATACCAGGCAGAAAAACGCAATGCCTATGCTACCACTCGCACATTGTGCAGGCTTTGTATTTCATATTTGTGTCACAAAATGCACCACAAAACACTAACATTAGGAGGCCACAGTTTGAAATCTGTCAACACTTGAAGGGGAAAAAAAAAGGGGGGGGGGGGGGTGTCATTCAAAATGTCATTGGATTTCCTATCTTTCCAAGCATAGACTTCCGTAGTCCTCTTTCACACAATTTCTCCATATAATGTATTCAATCTCAGTCCTTGCTGTACAAGCAGAGTTCTTGAACTTGACCACACAAATGACAGATGCCATTTTCACTCTGTGCTCCCAAATGGAATGGTCCAGGCTGGCACTGTTACAATCTGACGCCATCTCTCAAAAATTCATCCATGCAATTTTCCTTACCCAGCTAACCTCTTGCAAAACAAACCTGAGCAATTTTCTTGAAAAAAAAAAGTCACCCATAAACTCTGTGCTCATTCAACACAACTTGCACAGTTAAAACAGAAGCCATTTTCTCTCAGAAAGTCACCAAAATGAACACAATCGCACTCAATCCACCTCTTGCACAAACTGTCAGTCATTTTCCCTGAAAAAGTCAAACAGAAGCAATTGCACTCACCCATCTCACCATGCACAAAAGTCAAGCCATTTTCTCTGAAAGTCACCCATGTTAATCCTACCCACCTTGACTTGACTCGCATTAAAATCTGATGCCACCCTTTCTCAGAAATTCAAGCAGTTGTCTTTGTTCTGACAGAACTCTCAGAAGTCAAGCTAGTTTCCTTCAGAACGTCATCCACACTCACTCCATCCAGCTTGACTTGACTTGCAAGTTAGAACCTGAAGCCGCCTTCTTTCAGAAAGTCGTCCAAACGGTTGTCCTTGTTCTGACAAAACTCCCTGAAGTCGGCCAGCATCTTGTCCTGGAAGTCCTCAAATCCCGTGTTGGCTGAGCGCCAGCGTTTGGACGACATGTAGTTCCACGACCATAGGAATCCGATGCGGTCGTTCGACTCAAACTTGCGGTTGGAGTGTTGCCGTGCGATGTAGTCCTTATGCAGGTCGGATGATGACCGCTTGCTCAGGTATGAAGTGACTGTAGGAGAGGGAGGGTGTCGGATACTTGCAGATGCCGCTGGGGAGGAGTTGGGAGAGGCTTTCAGTTCAGGAATGAGGACGAACATGCCGACAGTGCAGTGGACATACTGATGCTTGTAGTCGGCCACCTCCATCTTGGACAAGAACGAAGGCAGCGACAGGCTCGGTTGCGGGCGGGCAGTGACCGGCAGAGTTACAGTGATGGGCACAAAACCATACCTGTTCAACAACAGAAGAAAGCAAATATAAAACTTGAAAACAGGAAACAAAACACCTGGTGATGTCATGTCACTATTTTGCCTTCTTTAGCAGTTGCCCAGTTTACTGAGGGGATTTAGTCTAGTGGTTAAGGTATCCGACTTTGGATCCTGAGCCGCCCGGTCTGAATCCCGGGTTGGCAGGAATTTGGATGGACGTTTCCTTTCCAATCGAGTCAAATCATGTGCAGAGTTGTTTACTGTGCCTGTCCCGACCTCATGTACACACGCATGCACAAATATCAAGTGTGCACGCTAAAACTCCCATGTCCATCTTTTGAAGAAGAGTAAGCTGTGGCTGGTGACACGGAAAACAGAAGTACTTTTGCATGCACCACAGTGAATAGCAGGATGTAGGTTTGCACATAGTGTCGCGCTTAGTGATAGCAGGCTTTCACTGCTTCATCCTCCAACCCTGCAGTGCCATCAGCATTTCAAAAGAGATGAATATGTGTGCCGAGGACAAGTCTATCATACCAAACCATACTGACACAATAGTTATTCAGATTCACAGATTTCACTTCAGAACTGACCACTTAGTCCCACCCAAATTACAAGCCAGGTTTGAATGATACTGGGTAAAAAATGTTTATACCATCGCTTTCCCCTAATATAAAGGCCAGCGAGTACTGCCAGGCGTCCGTGAAAACACAGCAAGGACTGTGCGCTCGCCTGGCATCAGCGTTGGAAAGATCAGCAAGCGTTTGTTGAATCCAGACTCCCTATGTATAGCAACATGCGCTGGCAATAACACGTTTTTTTCTGGTTTCCTGATCTAATCACATGCTAGTATGCTTGAACAGAGGAGAAAGTTCAGCATTTCAGAAACGTGAGGTCGAAGAACAGATTTAGCGCCTTATGTTGCCCGACCTTTTGAGAATGGCGTCCTGGATCCGCAGCAGCCGATCTTGTTTGGTCTCCTCCGCACAGTCTGGACAAAGGGTGAAAACGGACACATCAAACATCACCAATACCTTGATACATGGACAAGTTTCCAGACCAAATCTTTTACCAATCGCTCTCCTCTAGGGCCCGCATTCACATTATTGCTCCATCTTTTTTTTTTTTTAACAACTTTATGGTCCCTTTCGGGAAATTTGGGCTGCTTCCCCCGGGGGAAGCGAGTTGCCGCGGTGCAGCGCCACCCAATACCTATCCTTCCTTTTTTTTTTTTTTTTTTTTTACAATTTTGCTGGGGGAGGAAAGCCGGATAACCTAGAGAGAAACCCCCTATGAGCAGCCCGGCATATCACAAGCTTGACCTGGGCTAAAACCCACGCTTCACCACTGTGACATTGGTGACAGCCGTTCAGAAGCGCAGCAGGTAAATCAGACATGCTACCTATCAGACTACCGCTCACCCCCTAGGGAACAGAACTAAATCCTGCGGATAGATCTATTTCCAGCATGTCGTATATTCTATTGTATTTTTTTGTTCTTTCTGTTTGGGACAACTGACCAGTTATATTTGTCTGGTCCCAGACATGTTTTCTATTAGAAGTCCCCATAGCTGTGAACCCCAGTGTTGTCATTTTAAAAGCTGCGGGATTTGTGGATAAAATTAAGCGCTCACCGCTGAAAATGCTGTCTCCCTCATCCACAGTGCTGATGGCGAGAGGCACAAAGATGGGGCCTCGCAAGGGATCAGAGTTGACGCAATTGGGAAGAGCGAAAGGGTCCACGGGGACTGGGATCAGATGAAAGCCACACGTCCCAGCTTTGCGCGCCCATGTGTAGATCTGGAGGGGGAAAAAAAAGAAATGAATGCATCATTAGTCAAATGGGTCAACACGTTCATAAAAATTATGGGTATGAGTACTGAGGTACAGTACATAATAATCCATGTGATCCATCCAACAGCCAGAAAGAAAAAGAACAACATGTACTGAAAATACTGAAAATAGATCTGCAACCATAAGCCTACTTTCTCCTCCACTATGGATTGAATCAACTGACAAAACAGCAGAATACAGACCCATACGCTTAAGTCAAACACGCTTAAGTCGAACTTCGGATACGTCGAAGCAAAAAGTTTTTCCCCGCCAAACTTGCTCTTGTATGACTAAATTTTCCACGGATAAGTCGAACGAGTACTCAAAAACGGATAAGTCAAAACTCGGTTATGTCAAACGAAATCTGGAATTTTTAACCTCGGATAAGTCGTACCAGTCGCTGTTTAGGGGAATTTCTTTTGTCCTTCTGATGCATCAGCGTCAAAACAACGGCTTGCACGGAGATTTTACATTTTCCGTGCAAGTAAGGTTGACAGTGTTATGTGTCCTGCGGGCCTTAGGGCTGGTTATTGGGCGGTAGAACACAAAATTGGCGAGAAACACGTGCAAGAACAGAGCTAGGCGTGAGATCTGACCCTGTGCCCCTGATCTCTGAGGTTTTCTGTCGCCAGTGTTAAGAAGGTGATTTGCCGTCGGATTCGGAGGGTAAGCAGTGAGTTATTCCTGGTGTGTGAAATGTGTGTGTGTGTGTGTGTGTGTGTGTGTGTGTGTGTGAGAGAGAGAGAGAGAGAGACAAAGAGAAAGAGAGTTTGCCGGTTGGTGGCGTTAGAGTTGGATCTCTCTGCTATTTGACTGCGTGTGTTTATATGACGTTGCACTAGAATTTATTGAGCACATGCGATCATATGACTGCGAACGCGCGCGCGCGCACACACACACACGCGCGCGCGCGCACACAGATAACGCTGCTGATCTTACAAGCAGAATAAGAGTCAGTGAAACTAGAAAAGAAGAAGAAAACATAAGCTGGAAACTTATCACCGTTTGGTGCCAGGCAGCTTTCATGTCAGAATGAAACAGCCATCAGAAAAACTTGGCTTCTCCTTTCTCTGCATTGCATGTATGACTATGGTAAGACCAATACTCTGAACTGAAAGTGAACTCAAAGTGAACAAAATAGCTACGGAGATTCGATGACATGGCAGCTTACACGAGCGCATTGAATATAACAAATCCTAGCAGTAAGGCTCAGTATAGTTCGCACCCCTGGGCCGTACTGGGCAAACTATTCAAACGCATCCACACTGATTTAGTAGAGTTCGTCTGCTTAGATGGGTTAGGTTTAGATTTAGGGTTGAGGTTACCTTGTGGTAATGGTGCAGTCGCTATTTTGTTCAGACGGTCGCAGTGCATTTACAGCAGGTGCAAATGACACAAGGGGGCGAACTATACCAACGCAGCAGCAGTTAGCTCATGTTGACCAGGGAAAATAAATTTCAGTTTCCAAACCGAATTGGGGGGGGGGGGGGGGGGTGCAACTCGCTTAACTCGAAGCTAGAGTCGAAATTCGACCTTATCCGTCGTCACGGATAAGTCAAACTTCGGATACGTCGAACAAAAATCCATTTCCCCTGCGAATTCGACTTAAGCGTGTTCGACTGTACTGCACCTCTGTTGATACAGTAACTGACAACTGTGGCAGAGATGGAAGGAATCATAGGTGGGCATAGTTATTTCAAGATTGAGGAAACTTTAATCCTCAAATTACACAAATGCATATTACCGGTACATAAATCTATGAATTACTATTGTCATCGATGGAACACTACTGCGTCAACGTATCGCCACCATGTCATGAAAACGAGGCAGGTGGGTGGAGAAAGTGCCAGTTCGCTGAAACTTTTTTTTTGTTTGTTTTGTTGCCGGCTCCAGTGGTGTTCCTCCCTGGTAATGGGTGGAATCCACGGAGGGCACGGAAGTTGGGGCAATTTTTATCATGCATGATGATGGATATGAGGATGATAGTAAGATGATGCTATGGAGGTCCGTGTGGTTTGGGACTGCGGGACAGGGCCGCATTCCACGCTTCCTGTCATAAATATCCCGGCATTAACCAGGCCCGGAAACTACGGCACTTGCGGTGTCAGCCGTGTAATCATTCACATCATAAGATGTGTCATACCAAGGGAAGCACCCCAAGTCGCACCAGTGAAGTGGGTGAAGCTCGGCTGTGTGGCAACACCCTCCCCACTGGACCCATAGCACACCCGCTCTGGGTAGGAGCCGACCTAGGTAGTAAAAATCCCGCTTGTCTTGGCTGGGACTCGAACCCAGGTCTCCCGGTCCGTAGTCCGAAGTGCTAACCACTACACTACGGGGGCCGGTAGTTCGCTGAAACTTACTACTACTACTACTAATACTTTTTTTTTAATACAGCGCTGCTCTCCAGGTAGCAAGGACTCTCTCTCTCTCTCTCTCTCACACACACACACACACACACACACACACACACACACACACACACACACACACACACACACACTCTGTCTATTTGCACTCTCCATCCATGCAAAAACAGGCACACAGTTGAAGCTCAGGTACACTCAAGCCTGTCATGCGAACGACCCTCGACACTGGCAACTTACCAAGTCCCCGAGAACACAGCCTGTTGCCACCATCCACTGAAGCTGCAGCTCAAAGGCACACAGCGGACTGTAGTAAGCGTTGTAGCGAGCGGTGGCCCATTCCTGCCGTTCACTCTTCCCAGCAGCGTTCACATCCACGTTCACATACTTGTGGAGAAGGGTGGCTGCAAGCACAGACAGAGTTTTGTGATCCCAACTAAAAATCATGGACCGTGTGTTCAGCTCACCTTCGTCCATGTGCAGCTATGAGAGAGAGACACACACAGACAAAATGATTGCTCAAAACAGCTATATCATATGAGAGAGAGACACACACAGACAAAATGATTGCTCAAAACAGCTATATCACTACATTTACATTCCTGTTGTTGTAGTGGGTGTATTTTTTGTTGTTTGTTTTTTTTCTTCAGACTATTTTTGGGAAAATCATGTTGCTTCCATCGGGGAAGCACGTCCTCATGATGCAGCTTCACAGTCTATATTTTATTTTATTTTTTAACTACTTTATTATCCCTTTCGGGAAATTCGGGCTGCCTCCCCTGGAGGAAGGGGGTCGCATTGGTGTAGCGCCAACCAATACCTATCCTGTATTTTTTTTACAATTTTGCTGGGGGAGGAAAGCCAGTTAACCTGGAGAGAAACCCCGATGAGCAGCCCGGCAGCCAGGAAAAACCCGTATCACATACCACAAGCTCGACCTGGGCTCGAACCAACGCTTCATCACCGTGACACTGGTGACGGCCGTTCAGTAGCACAGCGGCTAAATCCGACGTGCTACCTATTAGACCACCGCTCGCCCAAGTTGTAGTGTTTTTTTGTTGTTTTATTGTGTTGGGTGAGGTGGTGGGTGGGGGGGGGGGGGGGGGAGCAGGAGGAGGTGTGAGTGTATGCAGTGGTAAGTGTCTGATTTATAAAAACTGTAAGTTGGATTTCGTGAGGGAATGGTACAGCTTATGCCGATGTTCATGCTATTTCACTCATGAAACGCCGTCGTAGTAATCACAAATTAGCAGCTGAACCATACTCGATGATAGACTACACTTTCTCTGATATTTCAAGCTGAAAGGCAAACGTTTTTACCGCACACATTTCGCAGATCAGTTTTGTCTTTCAATTATTGTCACATTCATGTCACTAGACACATCAAAGAAAGCAGTATGAAATCTTGCCAAGTCCATTAGAAACAGCAAAATCGTATAATTTGTCCATTAAAGTCATATAATGTACATTATGTACACAATGTAATGATGTTATGCCTGTATGTATCTTGGATTGAAATTGATGTGCTTTTAAGTTTGGTTGTGATTTCTTTAGCTGCAGTCTGCTTTGAAAATGTTCAACCCACAAAATTAAAAAAAAAAAGAAAAAAAAAAAGAAGCAATTCTAAAATTCCGAAACTTAAGTTGCTGAGCTGGCCCTTCACACCATGTGATTAAAATGTGTTCATGTCCAGTGCGAGTGAATGCGTGTGATTCACGTGAGCGTGCGTGTTGGGTTTAGCTCACGGCGCTTTGAGCCAAATATTTGGGACAAAGCACCTATGTTAATGCGCTTCTTCTTCTTCTTATCTACTGTTGTATTTTGTTATCACGTCCTTTGTATTTGGATATTCCTCCATACCCTGTACGGGGAGGAAGGAATAAAATCTTTGAATCTTGAATGACTCAGAATTATGACATTGTTATTGTGTTATTGTGTGGTAAACTGTACTACCCCAGCTTTTAACAGTCACAGATCCACAGATCTTTGTCGCGACTTGCATCATGTAAGAATACTGCAAGCGCGGTCACTTTCACACTACACGTATCCGCTTTGATAAAGAGGTGATGCCTATGACCGTACGACTGCAGAAAAAGAACAGAAATTTCAGGTACAACAGGCAACTCTGTATGATCTGAACTGATTGGGAAACAATTTCTAACAGAACATGTGCACGTGCATAACTGTAAATGAACCCGTTTCAGAGAAATTTTCAACACAAAGTTTGGCAGTATACGTGTAAAACACCATGCAGTGTGAACATTGTGCAAAATACATTGTACCAAAACTAATTCAATTACAAAATTTAAGTGAATATGAACAAGAAAATGATGAAGGTTTACGGGAGTTGCTGATTAGTGATTACTTGCTGGCAGTTGGAAATTTGATAAACGCATCCAAATATGTCGAGAGATTTAGAGGAAACGAAAAGGGTGGGTACGGAATGGCCATAAACAAGAACAAAATACATGTACCATTAAAAACTAAACATTTCTATGAAGTCTAGTGAGCGCAGCCGGCAGTCCTAGCTAAATGTCAGGCCAAATCAAGTGCAAGTACATTCGTCCTTTCGTTTTTAGAACATCTCCAGATAGTATGTACAGCACCAGTATGTAATGTACAATAACTTTAGTAGTAGCTTACAGACACTGTATACTAGCCAAGCACATGTTAGTCCAAAGCTCAGAATACAATCTAGTAATCCTCTTGGTACCAAAGGCCCACACATTCTGATAATCACAATATCAGGTTGGCACCTGTAACAGCTGATTGTATTCATAACCACCTCTATAAAAAAAAAAAAAAAAAACGTACATGAAACGGTGCATACACACACACAAATCTATCCCTACGTTTCTCCCAAACACACAAGCAAAAGCAAAAAAAAAAAAAAAAAAATCCAATGGCAACTTCCCAGAGCACCCATTTTCACCCTCGGCTGTCCGTCTGTCTCTCACCCACACACACTTTTTTTTTTAACAACTACAAAACCGACTAATAAGGCCACTCAAAAAAAAGGAAAAAAAAAGGGTACACATTTGTGGTCTTCTGTGGTCCTATAAACCCATTCAACAACATCAAAAAGCACCTAGAAAGCCCATCAGTGTTTAAAAAAAAAAAAAAAAGTGTTAATATACATAGCACACAGACCCAATCACGGCTAACGCCACCACAACCATGTTCTGTGATGCGTGGTGCCTTTACACCCACATCCCAGCAAAATACCACCTCTGCGGGCTTCAGTTTTTGTTCAAAACCACCACTTTTTCTGCCCATTCCTCCTGAACTACCACTACGGAAAGGAAAAAAAAAATACAGGAATACCAGGTGTAGTAAGCAGTAAGAGATGTAATGGCCAGTGATGCAACAAAATACAGAAAAAAGGAAAGTACATGTAGTGCACTTACGGCTAAGAGAAACAGTCATTGATTAATTCGCTTACCTTTCTTCCCACAAACATTGATTTTGCCTGAAAAGTATCTTACTTATCAGTAAAGCTATCAGCATAAACACAGGTTTAAAACCATAACATGGCAGAAGTTACTTGTGACATAATTATTGCCACTGTCATTAAACTTTTGGCATACCTCAATTTTGAGATTAGCTCAGGTTGCCAAATGGAGCAGGGATAGCTGAATGGTAGAGCACTGGACTTTCAATGCTCGCGTTGTGAGTTTGAATCCAGGCTAGAAGCCAAATATTTGTGCTTACTTTAAATTTGTTATCCCATGTTTGATATCACCCGAATGTGGTGGAAATGGAGATTAAACCCCCCCCCCCCCCAAAACATTTCACACCACTCCTGAGCTTTCCTCAAAAAAAAAAAAAAATGCGGTTACGTAAAACTTCAACGACAACATCAAAGTGGCACTAGAGTTCTCTAATAATCTTTTCTAAAACAACCTTTTCACCCATGTAATCAGAGAGGTGAACAATGTCAAGGTCAAATTCTGTTCAGACTTATCTTCCACTGACCCAACGTGCGGAGTCGGCCCTCTGGTGAACAAGCATGAAAGATCTCGGGAAAACTCTAACCAACCAATTCTATCGCATCTCTCTTTGGCCTGTGCAAAATGCATTAGTCCAAGAACTCCTGTGTGTGTACCGTGCAAAGCAATGAATATGCTGAAGCAGGGCATCTATTCACAAGCAGAGCTCTCCTCATTCTTCTTAGGTCTACCGTCATCTTGAAAAATAATATGACATTCTTCTACAGCACAGTATCCCAACAAGGTGAGCTCAAGGTGCTTCACAAATACAGTCTGAACTAAACTAATAAAACAAAAGTATGCAACACGCACTGACACACGCATGCACGCACGCATGCACCCACGCACACACACACACACACACACACACACACACACCCTGCCACTCCACCAGCAAGAGGACTCAGGATGGGTCAAAATCTGCGGTGAAACTAGTCGTAGGACAGTCTGAACAAGAAGGTTTTCATTTTGGCTTTGAAATCAAGCACGTCAGATGCATTATGAATGCACTGGGGAAGAGAATTCCAAATGACAGGGACTTGGTATTGAAATGATCGTTGTCCAAAGGACTTGGTGTAGGTTTTAGGTATCACAAAAACGCGTTCAAAGCTAGAGCGAAGAGACCTGGATGGTTGGTAGACAGTAAGTAATGAGGACAAGTAGGCAGGCAGTGTGCCATCAAACAGATGAAAAGCTAAAGACCAAAAAGGGCCTTAACGGATACTAAATCCATGGCACTTTGTCCATTATTCCAGATGAGTTAGTTAGTTAGTTATTTTAGGGCTTAACACAGCGTATTCCAGATGACAACAGAGCAGCTAGGTGGACAAGACGCCTACAGAGGAGCTCACATCCGTAAGGGTTCTAAATATGTTGGGTTGGAGAAAAATACCACTAACCATGGGTATAAAAAAATAACCAAACACTAGGAGCTTGTCTGTCCATGGATATGCAGCCAGAAGGAAAGACAGAAAGACGGACATCTGTGGCAACTCGTTTTAGGGAACATTTGTTATCATCAGAAACTAGATAAACACAGACACACACACACAAAACCAGTTTCTACCTTCAATATCAAACTAAACCATGTGACCTACATGGATGTGAGCCCGTGCCTACGAAGGGAAAACGCCACACGATCACACAAGTGTCTCACTCACATTCAAGTGAAAGACAAACAAGCTAAAAAAAAAAAAAAAAGGGGGGGGGGGGGAGAACAACCAAAAAACTTAATTACTCACCAGACTGCTGGCCCCATCCCTGTTTGCTGAGTCCCGTCTGGTCGCGCCAGTCATCGACCACTGTGGGCGACATCAGAAGCACAGAGTCCCCTCGCGGTGGTGAGGCAGACGGAGACGGCAGGTAGAATTTGTCCACCTTCTCCGCCTTCTCCACATCTCCGCCCTCGTCGTCCGCAGCTCCAGGAAGGAAGGACACTTCCAGCCATTCGTTTTGAAACAGGGTGTTGTAGGTGGAACCAGGGACGATGAGATGCCCTTGGAAGTCTGCATGTGGCACACAGAGAAAGATGGGAAGTAAACTTGACAGAAGGTTTAGGCAAATTTATCCAGAGAGACGGACATCTGTGGCAGCTTGTTTTATGGGACATTTGTTAATGTCAGAAAAGATATAAAGAGAGAGAGAGAGAGACACACACACACAAACACACACACACACACACACACACACACACACACAACCAGTTTCTACCTTCCACATCCAACTACACGTACACACAAAAATACAACCAACAACAACTAAACCAAAACAAACAAAAAAACAACCACCACCACCCAACCCTGTAGCCAAATCAAAAGCACAAAACAGCAATTCCAGTTCCAGTTACACTGACAAGTCTTATGCACAATGGCACACAAACCTCCATATAACTTGGTCCTTACATAACAAAAAACATTATTTTCTTTCGACTGACCTGGCTTGCCCTTGCTCTGGGTGACGTAGTACAAATAGAAGCCGTAGATGAACTTGTGACGGGGGTTCCCAGATGCGTGAAGTATCATTCCCTCGTCTATCAGACGCTGAAAAATGGATCAACACACACAGTTACACATACGCTACGCGTGTGTATAATTATGTATATGTGTGCATCTACATAAAAAAATGGCAGGCATTATGGGTTTGGATCCCCACTATGTGTGGCACACACAGTTCACAATGACAAATGGAAAGAGAGAGAGAAAGAAAGAAAGAGAGAGAAAGAAAGAAAGAAGGAAGGAAAAAAGAAAGAAAGAAAGAAGGAAAGAAAGAAGGAAAGAAAGAAGGAAAAAAAAAAAAAAAAGAAGGAAGGAAAGAAGGAAAGAAAGAAGGAAAGAAGGAAGGAACGAATGAAAGAACGAAAGAACGAACGAAAGAAAGAAAGAAAGAAAGAAAGGAAGGAAGGAAGGAGGAAGGAAAGAAAGAACGAAAGAAGGAAAGAAAGAAAGAAAGAAAGAAAGAAAGAAAGAAAGAAAGGAAGGAAGGAAGGAGGAAGGAAAGAAAGAAGGAAAGAAAGAAAGAACGAAAGAAGGAAAGAAAGAAAGAAAGAAAGAAAGAAAGAAAGGAAGGAAGGAAGGAAGGAGGAAGGAAAGAAAGAAGGAAAGAAAGAAGGAAGGAAAGAAAGAAGGAAGGAAAGAAAGACAGAAAGAAAGAAAAACAGAAGGAAGGAAGGAAGGACAGAAGGAAGGAAGGAAGGACAGAAAGAAAGGAAGGAAGGAACAAAGGAACAAAAGAAAGAAAAAAAGAAAGAAAGAATAACAAACAAGAAAGAATAACAAAAAGAAAAAAAAAACCCAAAAAACAAATGGGCCAAGGAACAAAACCAAACCTGCATGAGCTGCGTGGCCTGAGCGATGGACTGAACACCAGCAATGCTCTGCTGACACCAAACGACCGCCTCCGCTGAGATGAAGCAGTTGCTAGGCAACCCCTGCTGACCCTGGATGAGACTCAGCCCTGACCTGAAAAAAAAGGAAAAAAAAAAGTGCATGACAGTGACCCAGTTTTGGAAAACCTGAGTTACAAAAACAGGGCTCACCAGTTTAACACTCACGAATCACTGTAAGCTGTTAGACGGTGTTTGTCACACATCATGCCGTTAAGGTTCCAGCCTCTTGCAGGCTGGCACTCAGCAGACAGAAGTCAATTATTCATTGCACTACTAGACAACTCAGAACAAGATGGTCGCTTGTGGGGATAACTTACGACATAACTCAGAACAGTAGGTACAGTCCGAATCTGTGCTACCATCGAACTATTTCTACAAAACAGAACCATGTTATGTTATGGTATGTTATGGTATGGTATGTTATGGTAGACTTCTCCTCGGCGCACATATCCATCTCTGCTGAAATGCTCACGGCACCGCAGGGCTGGAGGACGAAGCAGTGAAAGCCTGCTGCCGCTAAGCGCTGCTTTGTGTGCAAACCTCCACCCTGCTATTCACTCTGGTGCGTGTGACAGTATTTCTGTTTACCACGACACCGGCCACAGCCTACTCTTCTTCGAAAGATGAACGTGGGATTTTTTTTAGCGTGCACACTTGATGAATGTGCGTGTGTGTGTGTACACGAAGACGAGACAGGCACCGTAAACGAGTCTGCACACGGACTTGACTCGATATGGTAAGGAATAATCCCACCATATTCCTGCCCGCCGGGGACTCGAACCAGGCAGCTCAGGATCCGAAGTCGGATGCCTGAACCACTAGACCAAGTCCCCTGTTATCCACAGTACTGCCTTTCACCCACCTTCAGTTGTCTGTGTGTAAACAAACAAAAAGCCCCGGTGTGGAACTTTTATCGTTTGAACGGATCATACTAGCATTTCTTTGCTTTCTTTGAGGCAGGCCAGGCCAGGGTTAGCAAGCTAGTAAGCTCAGGGTGAGTGAGTCTTGTATGGGTTAACTCACTGTGTGTCCAACATGGCCTCTTGAATCCTGGCAGACGGGGAAGCTGTGCTCAGTTTATCCTCTTTCTCCTTGCTGTAAAATAAGAAGAATAAAAATAAGAAAAAGAATATCAATATATGTATCTGAACTCAACACCCCCCACCCCCCTTCAGATTTCACAAACTTCTGTGCACTCCTGCATATGCATCTGAACGAATTCCCCGCAAACCTGGAAATCGGGGCCCGTGTGTAGAATTTGAGTTTAATTTAACCCACGGCTACGGGCCTAACCCAGACTAGGACAAAAGAAACCCCAAAAACAAAATTAAATAAAAAAAGAAAGCTTAGAAAGAAAGACAAAAATCCTTCTATAGCGGCTTAGAAACCATGGT
Source organism: Batillaria attramentaria (assembly GCA_018292915.2). NCBI lineage: Eukaryota > Metazoa > Mollusca > Gastropoda > Batillariidae > Batillaria > Batillaria attramentaria. Next base: position 612,019 of record JACVVK020000195.1, on the reverse strand, counting down.
GGAATGGACCCGCCTCCTGATTTAAAACAACACACAAAAAAACAACAGCAAATTTAACCCTAGAGCTAGTTTAGTTTGAGGTTAGACTCGAACCTGGGGCTAAACTCCCTAACCCTGACATTCTACATGTGGGCCCAGTACTCTAACCAACTTAAATACAAGCAAGAGAGAAACAGTCACATACTTCATCCAAAGAATATCCAAACCCTTTAACCCTGGTAGTACCGAGCCTGGCATATTCACAGCTACCCCCAAGGCTTTTTTAGCATTAGACAAATTAATTTAGCAAGACCAGGGTTAAGGGCAACCCCTTTTAAAAATTCCAGAGCTAAGGGAAGCAACTGTACCAAGAGTTGGAACAGTGAGGTTATTTTCCTCACCAATAATCCCAACCCTGAGTACAAGTGTAGAGGATGAGTGAGGTCCATCTAACAGAAACAAACAGCTAGGATGTTTATGGACGAGACTGATTGATTGATTGGCCATTTGTATAGCGCTACAAGAAAACTTCCATGCAGTAAGCACGCTCACGGCACCTTCGGAAAAAAAAAAGGGAGAGTGAGAGAGAGAAAGACAATTAGAACTGAGAGAAAAGGTGCGTCTTGAGGTTCCGCTTGAAGGTCATGACTGACGCAGAACCCGACTTGAGGTGAGCTGGCAAGTTGTTCCAGAGGCAAGGAGCGGCACTCTTGAAAGCCCGTGCACCAGAGTGTTTCTTGTTTGTGTTGTCCTAGTAGCCTGGGCCAGCAAGTCTGGACTGGGAAGATCTTAGGCTGCGTGCAGGTCTATAGAGTGGTATGAGCTCAGCCAGATATAGTGGAGCAGTGCCGTGAATGCAGGAGAAAGTCAAGGAGAGAAGCTTATGGTCAATGAGATGAATGCATTGTCAAAAAACCAAACTTTTCGCGACACTGTTACTTACGTCTCTTGATCTTGTTTTCCGGGACTGGCATCAGTGCCCTCCCCTGCAACCTGCAATAAAGACTGTAAAATAATCTTTGAGATCGCACTGAACAGGCACATAAAGTGGTGGTCAAACATGCAGGTCTCCTACATCTGTCATAAAGTCTTACAATAGACTGGAAAAAAATAACAACACACACACACACACACACACACACACACACACACACACACACACACACACACAAACGTCACCTTCATTATGACCATGACAAAATGGAGCGGAGAACTTTACACACATTCCTTCCATGCAAAAGTTGGCTTTATGAAGATGTTACTGAATGGATTGCAGAACAGCAAAACCTCTTTTGGATGACCACCCCTTTAAGAGACAACCTGCCTGTACAGACCATTTTTATAATGAATTTGGGTTTCATTTCCTCACTGTCCGACTATGAGTTGGGTCATCATCTCCCATAACTCATTGCAGCCAGAATAACGTAAGTACTGTGCCTGTCACTCAAGTAAATTCTGGTCTGTTTTAAAAACAAATCAGACGTAGACGGGTACATTCTTCTCTGGCTGCAACACAAGGTCTTCGTGCCTTTGTCAACTGGTACTAGCCGCCTGCAGCACGACGAGGGCCTTGTGATGTGGACCGTAACTTTGTTTTCACTTATTTAATTCTAGAATGTCTGGCGTGGAGCGCAACAAGCACATACCACTTCGTTTCCTTAGAGTCAAATCAACATACAATCTTTGTAAACTATTGGGATCAAAATCCAAAAAAGTTGCCCTTGCCCTAGCAAAATTTTTGAAAGCGAGTAGGACGGTTGTGTGTGTGTGTGTGTGTGTGTGTGTGTGTGTGTGTGAAAGCTGTTGCTTGTTGGACTGTCAGAGGTTTCATAGGTGGTTACGCTTTCCTGTGTATAGATTATGTATATGTTGTACATATATCTCTTGTTGTTATCTTTCTGTCTATAATTATGTGATCTTGGTTTGTTTGATTTTTTTTTTTTTTGGGGGGGGGGGGGGTATCCTCCAAAAAAGGGAAAAAGGGAAAAAAAATCTTGAATCTTGAAACTGCGGCTGGTAACTGGCTGCTTTGGCCCTTGTGCTGTGGGTGGCTTGTACCGGTTGCCAAAGGCGCAAGGACCCTGTGCTTCAGCCTGAAAGGAGTTAAGGACCACTTTCATCTGGCAAAACCCATGGTGACCCCACAAATGTTTTTCTGTATGCTGTAGCATTGTATACTTGAAAGGGTGAACTGTATAATTTTAAAAGACTGACCTTTGACCTGCGGGCCTGAGGGGACCTCTTGAGCTTGTTGATGATTTCCAGAAAGCGGACAAAGTTGGCGATTTGCTGCTTCAACTCAGATGCTGACTTCTCCTCGTAGATGTCACACCTGCAATATCAGTAATTTTTAAAATGTTTGTGTGTGGGTGTGTGCTGAACATTTTCAACATAGAGAGGGAGGAAGCCGAAATGCCTTGAAAGATCCTAAAGCCTGCTCTTAACTGGGCACAGCACACGAAACACACATGTGCACATCACAGTCGTTGCGCTCGGTGTGTCTACTAAGTACAAAACTGAACACAGCTGTGCTCAGTGACAAACCGATTGAAAATGCACTGTCCGCCATGTTTGTGCACCGAGTGATGTAGTGCAGCCAATCAGATTCTGTTGTGGAAACCACAATTGTGGCTATTTGAAATCCAGGTTGCTGTGATGACGCCACAGCGGCGGAAACCCTCAGAATCACAACTGTGGACAGCCCTGTGGTGCTCCGCAGTGCCCAGTTAAGAGCCGGCTTAACATGATTAGCCTGAATGTTACAAGAAGCGAAAAATTCAATTCCCCAAGTGCGATTCAAACCCCTGACTTCTTACGCTGGTGACATGTGTACCCCATCAACCATTACTGATCAATGATGGACAGAAATAATAAGCATGCTGTGATGCAAGCCTGCAAGTTTCATGCGGTTGACACAGGGGTCGCGTTTCTGGCATTTTTTTATGCCACCCACATGTCAGCACTTTGACAGCCTTGCTGCTTGCTTGACCGCTGTTAATTGCCACCAGACAGTTAAGCACTCAGCTCGGCGATGAATCACATACTCTCTCTTTGCGCATCATGCAGGGCACCTGGCAAAATATGTATTTCATTCATTCAAGCTGCGCAGTAGTACGCTTACGTAGTGTAGTTCACGTGCAACTTGTGCTGTATGCGCGTCTGTCAGTGTACACGGGCGTTTGGCCTGTATTCTGTAACACGGTATACCAGTAACGTCTGAATGTGTACGGTCTGTTCAACTGGTCATTTATGGTCACGCGTAGGCTGCTGATTCTGTGTGTGTGTGTGTGAACCTCTAGCTGTTTTTTTTCCCTCGATATATCTTGGTGTATTTATAAACACAACTCACTTCCATTGTATGGACGTATGTCCGATCAATAAAATAACTGAGTCTGAGTCCTTGCGCATCATGCAGGGCACCTCAGTTTCGAGTTCTGACCTGCGGAGGGCAGTCAGCAGTGGACGAAGCGAGTTTGATTACACTGGTCACTAGCCAGTCGGGTGACAATAGGAAGCGCTGTATGACTTTCTGTGGCACTTTGGTTTCCTTCACAGATCAAAACCTTACGTCTGAAGTGTACAGATTTTGTAGTGCAATATGCATTTTTGCCGATCCCATGCTTTTTCTGTTGCAAAAAGCAAAACACAGGAGCAACCCCTGTTGACAGTACCTTGTACTCTGCCCCTCGTTAATCTTCTTTGTTGCTGCGTTGAAGGACGGAAGCAGAAAGTAGCGACTCCTCCAGTATTTGAGGCTCTGCAAAAAAAAGTCTTCCAATAAGTACACATAAATAAATCAACAAACAAGCAAACAGGACAAAACAAAACAGCATACATGTCAAACTTAACGTCTACCTGTGTAAAACATTGCCATGACAACTTACAAAAGTGCATGTGGACTGAAGAAACTCACCTCTGTCAGACCATAATCAGACTCCCCACGGGTGCAGATGTACTGATCCAGATAGTTCCAGTTGTACGTCTCCAGGCACTCGTTGAAGAACTCCGTAGACGACGAGTCGTAGCAGTAGGAGTCTGGAGCTTGAAATCGGTATCGGTAAGTGTAGTTGCGCTGGGGTTGTGGATGCCTTTAGAAAAAAAAGCAAAATAAAAGGGGGGAAAAAAAAAGCAAGATTTACAGAACTGAAAACCCTTGAATGAGATGTGATGTAAAAACAGAACAGAAACCACCGGCCAAGGTGAGTGCATGGAGTTAGTTAGTTAGTTTTTTAGGGCTTTACGCCGCGCAAGCATGAGGGGCGGTGAGCCGCCTACATGACAGTCCCAATAGCAGTTCTTCTTTGTCAGGAAAAACACTAAAAAGCCAGTCAATTACCATCAAAATGAGGAAAACAGGAAGAACTCATGTTGGCTTTTTCACCATTGCATAACTGCACTGTGGTGACATACTCCCCCAAGGGGGAGCGGCCCAATTACTGTGCAAATCTCTGTAATTTAGTGCATTTTGAGTGCTTCTGAAGAGGAAACACTTTTTGGGGGAGAAAAGCTTTAGAATTATACTAAAATCTCTGCAATTTGGTGCATCTGGCATGCTTTTGAGTGCTTCTGAGGAGAAAACTTTTTTTTGGGAGAAAAGCTTTAGAATTATACTAAAATCTCTGCAATTTGGTGCATTTGGCATGATTTTAATACTTAGGAGAATACTTAGCCAAAGGTGGAAATCACTAAAAGGTGGAAGACCGTAAGGCCTGAATCGGTAACAAGTACATGTAACTCTCAAGTAACTGGGTGTGTCAAATTCTGGTCCACAGCTGAGCTAGTGTCCAGAAGTTTTTCCAACCTCTTGAACTACTTTGTCAATTGATGTTGGTCCCATAATTGATTTTTATAAGATTTTTCTCACATTGTTTAAAAATGAAATACAATTTCAGCATCCTGAGCCATACCGTAGCCCTAAACCTAAGTTTGTTTGGGGGGCAAAAATCAAGAGTTTTAGCCAAACATGGATGAGTCTTTTCTGGAGAAATGCAGCAAGTGCGAGTAAAGGTTGACAATAACACACACACACACACACACACACACACACACACACACACACACACACACACACACACACACACACACACGCACACTCTCTCTCCCCCTCACTCACATACCTGGGCCAGTAGCGCGTGACAGTGATGGTGGGTCCCCTCAGTTTCAGTTTGTGAAAGATGCGCCCGATGCTCAGGTAGTACTCCTCCTACAAGACAGTCATCCAAAATACTACATCACCATGGCTACACACAACATAAAAACGTGCTTCTTTCACACTAAAAAACCCTTCAATACAGAGCTTACAATGATCCGTGATCCAAAAGGAGGCAGACTGTGTCGCATTGAAAATCAAAATCAAATCAAATCAAAACATCTTTATTGTCCAGTTTAAAGACAGACCGGAAAATTTTCTTCTGGTGCCCGCTTCAGCAAAGAAGTGGCGAAGCCATGAGCGTGCTTCTGCTGTTGTGCTATGGATGTCCAGGGGCATAGGCCCCAAGAATTTGCATTTTAATCAGACTAAAATCTGTGCAATTTGATGCATTTCTGTATGATTTTTAAGCGCTCAAGAGGAGGAAACACTTTTCTTTTTTTGAGGAAAAGTTTTAGAATTAGACTGAAATCTGCACAGTTTTGTCATTTTTGCATGATTTCAAGTGCTTCACAGGAAACACTATTTTGGGGGAGGAACTTTTTTTAGCCAAAGGTGGAAATCCGCCAAAAGGTGGAAGAATTTAAGCTCTTTCAATAATAATAATCATAACATTAATATTTTTAAAAAATAATGATAATGATGATCATGATAATCATTATGAAGGTGTTTTTCCCAGCTGCTGGGGAATACGTTGTGAGCTAAACCAACATGCACTCTCACATGATCTCCATGCACGGACTCATTTCTCAGCTTTAATTTTACAACGTCCTTTAGACACACCTGTTTCCAGCACAACAACAATGATGAGTGAATGACAGACACTGTGTGTGTGTGTGTGTGTGTGTGTGTGTGTGTGTGTGTGTGTGTGTGTGTGTGTGTGTGTGTGTGTTCCTTTAGCTACAGTCGAACCTGCCAAGGCGGTCACCTGTATAAGCTATGCCACTGTCTAACCTGGTCACCCCTGAAGATCCCCTGACATGTTAGCTGTTAACATGCCACCCTGGATAACCCCGGTCACCTGCCTAAGGCGGTCAGTTTGGTCCGATCCCTTGGGTGACCGCCTTACACAGGTTTGACTGTATTTTAGTGCTTTTTATCTTTCTACTAGTTTTTAGTTGCTTTTAGTTATTTTACCTCTGTAAGCGCTTAGAGCTCACGGAGAATAAGCGCAAATAAATATTCATTATTATTATTATTTATCCAATGAAAGAAGTCGTAGTGCAGTAAAAAAAAAAAGTACCTCCGGCTCCCGGTCTCGAGCGCGAATGAGACCTTTGGTGTGCTGATACTGTGGTTTGCTGGCTGATGCCGCTGCCTGAACTTTTGATGCGTGTTTCTTGGAGATGATCCACTGGAAGCCCTGTCCACAAGGAAAGACATTTTGACAGTCACATCATACCTCTGGCCGCCATACTGGTTATGTTTCACGTTTCCATGACTTAAAAGTGCAGGGGAAAGAATAAAATCTCTCTTTCTGTCTCTCGAACATATGCACTTTCTTACTTACTTACTTACTTACACACATACACACACACACACACACACACACACACACACACACACACACACACACACACACACACACACACACCCTAAACCTAGCACAAGTAGTGAGAAAAAAATGTGCACCTATCTCTTTCTGTCTCTGTACAACACAGAAAATAAACCCTGTATTACATGTACTTTTGCACATCTCCCTCTCTCTCTCTCTCACACACACACACACACACACACACACACACACACACACACACACACACACACACACACACAACCTAACACTAGTAGTGGGAAAAAATGCACCTGTCTCTCTCCGTCTCTGTCACACACACTGTCACACTGTCACACTGTCACACACACACACACACACACACACACACACACACACACACACACACACACACACACACACACACACACACACCCTAGCACTAGTAGTGGGAAAAAATGCACCTGTCTCTTTCTGTCTCTGTCACACACACACACACACACACACACACACACACACACACACACACACTAGCACTAGTAGTGGAAAAAATGCACCTGTCTCTTTCTGTCTCTGTCATGCACACACACACACACACACACACACACACACACACTAGCACTAGTAGTGGAAAAAATGCACCTGTCTCTTTCTGTCTCTGTCTCACACACACACACACACACACACACACACACACACACACACACAAACACACACACAACCTTGTATTACATGCAGTTTTGACGACATAAACATACACATATCTCGCCCTGCCTTTCCCTCTAACCCATGCCCCGCGCCCCGCACGTCCCCACACACACACGCACGCTCAGCTACTCATGAGCACATGACTGCTCTGCTGTAAACTACCTGTCCCAAACGCTGTGAAATCAATTCACGGAACACTTCAAGTGTTGTGAGTGGGCTGCGTCGATAGAAGCTCAGGTTTTTGTCATCAGGGGGACTGGAAAAACAAACAAACAAACAGACAAAAACAATTCAGACCATTCACCTCTGTAACTGGTCTAGCTGAATCAATTTACCTTATGCTGAAAAAGCCACAGAAATAGCCCGGAAAATTCTGGGCTCAGGACTGCCAGCGTTACAATATCAAGTCAAGTCAAAGTATATTTCAAAACCCCGTTGGGGGTACATGAAACGAGAAATTAACATAAATAAATATAAATCAAGCTCACCACACCAGCCAACATACATCATGATCACTCGCACACAAGTTTTACAGGACTCAGGCATACATACATACATACATACATACATACATACATACATATTGCGTACAAATATACATAATAATCAATAAAGGAAGAACACTGCCAATGTCATGAAGACGACAAACACTGACCAAATACGCAAAGGCAGTGTTTTTTGGGGTTTTTTTGTTTGTTTTTTTAAGAGACAAAAAACAAATTCTTGACTAGTTTTCTTTGGTTCTTTCTCTCCTTATTTTGTTTTTTTTCATAAATTTATTTTCTGGGCGTTCCCTTCTCCTGCAAGCTCTGGTGCACGGGCTTTCAAGAGTGCAGCTCCTTGCCCCTGGAACAACTTGCCAGCTCACCTCAAGTCAGGTTCTGTGTCAGTCATGACCTTCAAGCGGAACCTCAAGACGCATCTTTTCTCTCAGTTCTAATTCTTTCTAATTTTTTTTTTTTCACTCCAAAGGCGCTGTGAGCATGCTTTCTGCATGGAAGTTTTCTTGTAGCGCTACACAAATGGTCAATCATCATCATCATCAAGTAGTTACCCTCACCTCATCCAGTAGTCGGCGTTCACGTCATCGGGGAGGAGGCTGTAGTCGGCCAGGACGTAGTCATACTTCAGGCTGCGTTCATCTGGGAAATAGTCCGTTGTGATGGGCAGCGAGGCAGGTACGGTCAGCGATTTCCAGTCTACACCTGCCCAACACACGAACAAGAAATCATGAAGATGGACACTCAAACATGACCTTGGACACTGAATGGTACTCAAACTGATGCCAGTTGAAGAGAGGACAGGGTTAACTGCTGAGAGTTAGTATGGTTCTGTGTTGCAGGTGCAAAGAGCAAAATCAGTGTACTGTGTGCTGGAATGATGTAACAAGGTCTATGGAGTCTCACTATCTGATGACGGTCAAGCTCATCACTACTGACATTTCTGAAGGAAAAAGCATGCAGATGATATTATTTTAAGAAAAAGAAGAAGAAGAAGAAGAAACCCCTACATGCACAATTTTGAACTTTTGTAATTTTGCTGAACAGATGAGCGAACATTTTCCCGACATGTATATATGTTCCAGATTTGAAAAATCATATGCGTAAATACAAAACACATAAAACTCCCGACCAAATGGTTGCATTTTCCAGACAGAGTTAAGGATCTCTGGAAGCACGGGTTTCACGAATCAGAAGTGATTTGCTTATCTTAGTAAACCAAAGCAAACTATGGCATGTTGACGGAGAATCATCAACAGTGACCGTTTACGTGAAAAATGCATGAATTTTGCTAGGTGGCCAGTTCCTAAAATAAATAAAAATTTCAACTGAATAGAAAACTATGGAACTATGAAATAATGTAACATCCGTAGCAATGTTTAAAGTTTATTAAGGTGTCCTTCCTGACCCCCTAACCCCCCCCCCCCCCCAAAAAAAAAAAAGAAAAAAAAAAAGAAGAAAAAGGAAAAGGTGAAAAGCTACATTTACAAACGACAAACTGATACAAAAACCTACTCTCAAAATGAAACAAAGTTAAAAGAAAAAGAAAACTAAATGTTTAAAATGGGCGAAATGTTTCCGACACCACCACCACAGGACACTCTAACTATACTGCAAATGAAGCAGCTCCGACTGACAAATGCAAAGCTCCCCCAAAATGCTGAAAAAAGCAGTGTAACAACCAAAACAAACCAAAAAACAAAAACCAAAGAAGACAGACAAACACATACACCTGTAAATGCATTCCATTACTGTTGTAAACTGACCATGAACAATTTCAAAACTACACTCAAGATTATAAAACGGTGACTGTTTTCCGCAGCAAAAAAAGAAAAAGAAAAAAAAAGCTGTCAAAACCAGAAATCTCCCTCTCACACACAAAACAATCCAACAGTCTCTAGGAGTGAGACAGTATCAAGGCAAGCCTAATTCCTACTTGATTCATTATCGAAAGTACCTGGGTGCACTACCTAAATATAACCATGGTATGCGTACATAAGATTCTGTCGTTTCAATGCTGTTTACAATCTGATCTACAGTATTAATGTCCAAAAGGCACAAAGTGATTACCAAGACCTGTTGCATGCAAGGCCGAGACTGAATGCCAACAGCATTGTTAGTGTTAGTGTAAGCATGACTGTTAGGCCAGCAAAATTATTGCACCACGATTTGAACACAACAGGACTCAGACCATGTTAATGGCCATGTTTTACAAGCAGAGACACAGAGACAAAGAGAGTTACTATTTAAAAATAAAAGACAGAGAAAGAAAAGAGAGAGAGGGAGGGGGCAGGGACACAGACAGCTGAACAGGCAGAGAGAGAAAGACAGAGAGAGAGAGAGAGAGAGAGCGACAGACACACAGCAATAAAGGTGCGCTCAAAAAAAAAAAAAAAAAAAAAAAGGGGGGGGGGGGGAGAAGAAAAAAAGAGGCACACCACATGAACAGCACACGGGTAACAGCACTACATGTAATACAACAACCGTGCTGCAGCGAACTTTCCATGCCCTATGGCTCCGACTAGCCTTCAAACCACAAGTCAACATGTCAGCACATGTATAAGACCACATATCATCATGTGCATCATTCACAAGCTGGTACAGTGCAGCACCACAATCATGTAACACTGATTCTGAATAGACATCAAGCACAGGTCACCGTCACCATTATGTGTTATGTGGCATGGGCCTTCGGGTTTCATTCATCCCCCCCCCCCCCCCCCCCCCCCCCCCACAAATCAGATCTCTCGTGAGTCATTTCTCTTCCTCGCTCTCAAGACCTCTGTATTTCATTGTACAGATACCTGCATTCATAAAAAAGCTCATCTGACATCTGTGACCCCGATCTCGGCATCTGACATCTGTGCAAAATGACGAATGCTACACTGTACCCAATGCCTATATTACAGGTCACCTTGAGTATAACAACATATGGACCCAATGGACCTCCATAGCATCATCCTCATGCATGATAATAACAACAAAAAACAACCCCCAAAATGTCCCAGCGTCTGAGCCCTCCATGGATTCCACCCAAAACATGGTAGGAATACCACTGTAGCTGGCAAAGAGTTGGGGCATCGCCCCCCCCCCCCCCCAAAAAAAAAAAAAAAAAAAAAATTCAGATTTGTGAATCAGGTCACTCGCAACTAGTGTGTTGCATACCAGTTTGATGACAAGGTCGGTGATGTACCATGTCGCCAAAATTATGCAACATTTCAACATTATTATAAGGTTATCATTCAACCTGGCTGTACAATATAAGCCATTTCTCACTCCATTACTTGGAACTGTGTTTTACTCAAGGTAACCTGTGTACGGAATAGCATCTATGTACAACATAAAACTGTCACGTTAAACCAGTGATAACACCCATGCGGCTAACAGGATACACTAACAACAACAGTGCAAGTATCAACACAGTAACACGTCTTCATGCGTCTCGTTTCAGCGAACAGTTTAGGTGAATTGAGAGCATGCTGGCACATGCCACACGCCATACATTCTGTTTTCTTCTGTTTGCCGTCCCAAGAATGGAAGCTTTGTAAACGGAACCGAAACTGTGCTCGTAAACATTCTGCAAGCCACTGTCTTCACACTGCAGTATCCCTTACTCTTTCCTTCAGAGACGAGGGCTGGATTTGGGACTTGGGACCATGGGGGTGGGGCGTTGGGGAGGGGGGAAGAGGGGGTGCAGGGAAGAAATAAAAACTTAAAACAAACCAAACCCTGAATTCTTCAGATTTGCCATTTGTTCAAAAAAAAAAAAAAAAAAAAAGCACAATTAAAAAAAAAAAAAAATTTTTTTTGGATGAAGTCTTAAACTGTGCGCTGGTATTCACATTCACATGTTTTGTCGATATGAAATAAAACTGAACTGTGAAATATTTTTGACAATTTGCAAATCTGAGTTGTCCTCAAAATGGAGGGAAGGGACTTAGGGGAGGGGGTGGGGGGAGGGGAGAGATCTTGCCCACCATGTTATTTTGAAGCAAACATGCCGATATCAACCAGATGAAAATACAGCCATCCCACTGCTCTTTGAAGGGGGGGGGGGGGGGAGGGGGAGGATGACGCGGTTCCAGGTATATGGGCACCATGTCGACTGCCGCATGCCGGTATGGCAATTGTCATAATATGGGCTGAACTAACGAACTACAAGGCCTGTAGTATAAGCTGCAGCAAAAAAAGAATAGTAAAGAAACAAATCCGCGGAAGCACACAACGAAATAGAAATTGTACGCAGATATGAATGAAGGCAGTGGCTGGGTGCGCAGTACAACAGCAAAACAAGTCTACTGGCGTCCGTACTTATTCCTGAACAGAAATTGTCTGACTCAAAGGTCGGGGTAAAAATGGGCTTCACGAGTCTGGACTCAATGGCGCTGGCCTCTCTTTGGTCTAACGGGCGCCAATCCCAGCCTGAAATCAACAGCACAGATGTAGTAGTCATGGTAACATTTGTAATTCAACAGCAGAAAGCAATGTGTCGATTTTAACCCTTTTTCTGCTGTTATAACCCATCAAAGAAAAAGTAAATACCCAGTGATTCTAACGGTGCCTGCTGTCTTCTGATACTATGACCTTCCGCAGCAAAGACAGACCAATTTTGTTCACTTCCGTGCAAGCCTTCCTCTATAAAATTTCAAACTGGAAAACTTAGGGTTTTAATTTCACTGCACAATAAGCGTTATATTTGCCAATACTTTCTGTGCAAAGGAAAATAAAACTGCTAAACACTGGCAGTGAAGGAGTTAAACATGAAAATGACTAAGGGGAAAGTCTTCATACAGTCATCTAACCATCAAATGTATGTTGTAATGTACAAGAAAAACAAAACCTCACTGTAATGATCTGTACCTTTCTGGCTCAAATGTAAGCATTTCATAAAGTTTCACGATGAAACACTAATTCACTAAAGAACCTCTCAATACCTATACAGGATGAATGAGGACAAAGTAACAAAATCAGTCGCTGTACCTCACATGCTTTCTCAAATATTCAGTAATAATCAAAATTCAATACCCACGTTCACAGTGATGTCTGAGAGCAAACAAAACAGCCAGCCAAGGGCCGGTTACAGACGGCTAAGTGAGGGTCAACATTAGATTGTATACACTTAAAAAAAAAGCACACTCTTTTCCACATAGCAACACACTTGCGCATAGTTGGAAACAAGCGCAATTTTCAAAGTCTTGAAATTACAAAGCCTAAAAAGCTGCAATGTATGTGTTGGTGCACAGTGACAAGCGCACTGCTGGCTTGTGTTGTTGAAAGCTGCTGGGCATCATTATGAACCGAGTTCATTTTCTTAAACATGAATTTCTAAACACTAAAACACTATGGGAGTAGTCAGTCTGCAAGTTACAACACTGAACTCTGCATACATGCAGTAAAAACTAAAAGAACAGGCAACCAAAAAAGCCATGACGACTGAAGCTAGCAACAAAACAGAATTTCGTTGAAGAAATTCACTGTAAACATGCTGAAATGTTAGCATGCTAAACTCAACTCAAAAATCAAGAAGAAATCATATTCATACAGATAACGATAGACATGAGCAGTCCAACTGAAAGGCTCGTATTAACAGCGAACACGACCATGATGCATATGCTTAAAGATTTGTGATTAACTAACAGTTCCATAAGCACTGTAACACCATGCAAAACTACTATTACTGAGTACTATGTATGGGAAGTGGTACTCTCTGGCAGTGAAGCTGTTTAAAACAGCTGCAGAATCTTTTGACACGCGTTTGTGTAGGCTGATATATGTCACCAAAATGGAACTAAATAAAATAGTAAATAAAACAGTGCCATAGTTGCTCACACAGACACACCCAATTGTGACCCGTTCTCGCGAAAGGGACTGTAAGTCGCGCTAGGCCGAACGCTGCTACAGGCGAAAGAGTGCCGGGGGTCAGTATGGCCGCCTTGTGGGTAGCCAACTTCAACTGCTGATATCTCTGTCAATGTTAGTAGTACAGCTTTCATTCTTATATTGAATTTCTGCCATCGACAGACAATAAAGTTATATTGAATTGAATTGAATTGAATTGAATTGAATTAAAATGCGTAACCAGTAGATTGCAGTGATATACATATCACAAAATTGATAGTTTTCGACTTACGGTCCCTTTTGTGAGAACGAGTCACAATTGTTTGAATGTTCGAATGAACAACGGGGACATCATCAGGTCAAATGCTATCTGAACTAAAAAATAATGGAAGGCTTGACTACTAATTGCTAGTAATGATATAAATCGCAACTCAAAGCAGACTTTGTTAATTTGTTAGTTCCTCCAGAAGCTCAGCACAGCAATCACTTTGCAGCCACTTTTGTTTCTCAGCTGATGCGAGGCTTTTTGCTCATATACGACTAGTGAGACAGCACAGCAGAGAAAGTACACTCCCCCCACCCCCATCAAATCTGTGATTAGAAAATGAAAGCGTAACTGCTTTTGTTAGAAATGCGATGATGTTAATATTGCAGAGTTCGTGACAGATGGAAAACAAAGGGGTCTTTGTGTTATATGGGCACATACATAAATTAATGCACTTTACAAAAGATGATACCTGTACATTGCTGTATACTGTACATGTTCATAATGGCATACTCAGAGAGAGAGAGAGAGTGTGTGTGTGTGTGTGTGTGTGTGTGCACGCGCGCGTGCGTGCGTGTGTGTGTGTGTGTGTGTGTGTGTGTGAGAGAGAGAGAGAGAGAGTGTGTGTGTGTGTGTGTGTGTGTGTGTGTGTGTGTGCACGCGTGTGCGTGTGTGCGCGCGCATATTCTTGTGCGAACAGCTGACTAACAATGCCACACAAGGTGCAGAAAACGAATGACTAACAATGGCTTCATGTGTCTAGGAACACATACATCTAGACATTGTAACTGTTCTCCTCCTGTCCACAACTTCACGCAGTTATTCAGTTTACAAATTCATGCCAAAGCCCCTTTCCTGTGCCAGCATGAGTCTCTTGTGAGTTTGGTGAGAGTTCTCACACCATCAGTATCATTTTCAGGGTCACGGCATCATTTGAAACATCAAACCATTGTATGAGCGTCCGTCAAAAGCAATTTTTTTTTTCCAAGTCAAACACACAAAATTAAAGCTCTACATAAGCAGTGATTGAGAAAAATGCATGAAGTAATTAAGTATTTACAAACAATATCAGTATGTGAATTTGAGAATGAAGTTCATGAAACACAGCAGTAAACTGCTAACGCTAAAGTCTGACAATACTAACTGTTCACTTAACCCTGGTCTTGCTGAGAACGGAATATTCCCGACTACCTCTATGGCTTTTAAGAAAAATTAATTCAGAAATGTTGGGGGATGGGTGTTTGGGAGTTTAACGTCCTTTTCCACCACGTATGGGGCAACGAGAAAAAGGCCAGCACAAATATTTGGCCCCAGCCGGGATTCGAATATGGCAATTCAGGAAGACCACGGTTATAATAATAATAATAATAATAAAACTGATTTTTAAAAGAACAAAACAAAAATACCCACATTTACTGTAGTTGTCTACACTTTCAAAATTTCACAGAAGGAATTTCAAACACCTACAAAGCAATACATGTATCACCTAAAATACTCATGCAAATTTTTCTCATCAGCATCTGTAAGATACTGTGCTGTTAGATCACAGCAAACGGTCTACCCTGCAGCTGGAAAGCCCCGCGGACCGCATTTTACCTGTGGTGAGGTCTGGATTCCAGGCCTGTTCCCCCGTTTGGGCCCACGGGATGTACTTCTCCCCCTTGTGAAACAGACGCTGCATGCTTGAGAGTGACCTCTGGAGACCTGCCGCACACAAGACACACAGAAATGTGTGTTCAGAGAAATAAATTGACTGATCAGGCCAAAATGAAAATTAAAAAGTACTTTGGTTATAATTTCTCTATTTTCCTTTCAACCCATAAAACAACAAAACAAACAAGGAGGACTGGCTCAATCCCATAAAGTTGTTTTTCCAGATTTCAAGCTATTTTATCTGTTTTGTTGTTTGTGTCAGTTGTTTTTCTTTCTCTCTTCATGTCTGTAAAACCTACCAAAGACACTAGACCTGCTACGCTATAGCGGATCTTGAATCACAGGACAGCGAGAGAGATCACACACACACTCCCGGTACTCCGGCTTCCTCCCCCTCTGCTTTCGAAATGTTAAGCCCACCAAATTTGAAAAATAAATGCAATTCTAAATTCCGAAATTTAAACAGCTGAGCTGACCCTGTCTGTAATGTGTCTATGTCCAGTGTGTGAGAAAATGCGTGTGATTCACGTGAGCGTGTGTGTTGGGTTCAGTTCATGGTGCTTTGAGCCGATTCACGAAATTGGGTAAAGCGCCTACACAATACATATTATCATTATCTCTCACACACACACACACACACACACACACACACACGTTGCACAACTCACGCCCAAAAGAATGCAGCAGCATAGCATCATGGAAGATGTCTATGACGCAGATTTTGTTATGTCACCATGTGCGTGAAAGTATGTATTGTCTAAAGAAACGTCACAGTTGTGTGTGTTTTTTTTTTTATCACTGAAACTCTGCCCCATCCCATAACAACATTAATTAGACACCCCCCCCCCCCCCCACTCACTTTTTCTTTTGAAGTTATGCTCCTCTAGTTGCCCCAATAAAACATGTGGGCAAGAAGAAAAAAGTCTATGTGATACCAAGTGATGCCCAGGCATCAGATGGTCTTTTACCTGCGATGTTTTTCAGTCTGATGAAAGCAGCCTTGACTTAGTACGTGGCAAGAATAGCCCAGAACAGAGTGCGATGGCGAAGGGTTGTCGATGGCCTATGCTCCACGTGGAGCCAGGGGCCTAAGTAAGTAAGTTGACTTAGTACAATCAGTGATTACAAACCCTTACCCAATTCTGCACTGCTGGATGGTCTGCTACCGGTGCTGTTGGTACTGGAAACGGACCTCAACACTGCCGCGGACACCACTTCTGCTTCAACACTGTAACACACACCAAGCAGTTGTATGATATTCACCATCTTGTAATCTGAGTAAAATGTTAGCTTTATGCACATCTGCACTGAGTTATGAACAAAGTTTTTTTAAATTTATATACATATGTTATTTTTTTAAAACCTACTTATTATCGCTTTCAGGAAATTTGGGCTGCTTCCCTTGGGGGCAGTGTGTTGCCGTGGTACAGTGCCATCCAATACCTATCCTATTTTTAAAAATTTTTTTGCTGGGGAAGGAAAGCCGGATAACCTGGAGAAACCCTCAATAAGCAGCCCGGTACTCCCCCAAAAAGTGGTAGTTACGAAGAACAGTGAACAGAAAGGGAACAAACTTTACTTAGACTATTTTCCGGGCTCCTACCATAAAGAGGAAAACTTGCTAAAAAATTTACATGAATACCCCCCCACCTCTGCGGACAATTTCTGCTCATAGTCAAATTCAAGGAAAAGTAGGGATCTTGCATTTCTCACTGTTCTAGGAATGAAAGTACAGGTCATTAAAAATGTACAACCACAAGCATAAAATCACGCCGTCTTTGGGGGTCAGCCAAAGAGGGCCACAATAAACAAGCACGCATAAGAAAGACGTAACAAAGAAAACAACAATAATCTCAATCTCACCCCTCTGCCTCGGACAATCCACCATGTGAAATGGACGATTTATGTCTCCTAGCTTCAACAGCCAGCTGAGCTGCCTATCGAGGTAAAAAAAAAAGAAAAAAAAAAGGAGAGAAAATCATTACAGAACATGTAGGAAACACCCATTAAACCGCAGCCCCAAACCAAGGTGGCCTCACAGTCACACATCATGTACGACCTCAATTACCTGCACAACTTCAGGTGTAGGGGTGGACCTCATGTAATCATCGGCCTCCTGACTCCCTGACGACATAGACATCTGAACGTGGTGCGGCTGAACTGTCGCGCCTTTCGCATCTGCAAAACAGTGAGGCTAAAGATTCAAATCAATTGTGAATGACTTGCTAATTATCAATATCAATCATGACCACAGTCATGCACATGCAAACATGCACATGTGCTCAAACACACACACACACACACGCCCGCACGCATGCACACACACACACACACACACACACACACACACACACACACACACACACACACACACTCACACAGAGAAACAGAGAGAATACTGCAAGTGAGTACACACTGCAAACTGAATCAATGGACCTTTCCAGGAAATCCTAGTTACTGTTGTTTTGTGCCCTTCCTCTAGGCAGCAATTTTGTTACCAATCTATCAGAAGTGGGTGAAAAACTACACGTGACGGCCCGTATGAGCAACATAAGTTTCCTTACTGCTCTGTAAAAGCTTGTAGGGTGGTTGCTGAACGGCAGCAAAGTTTGACCTCTTTTCTGATTGGCTAAAAGTTTTGAAAACACAAACTACTTTCAGCAGGCTGTATGAGAGATCAGTTCCATAGTTACTGTGTAAAGGCTTGTGCAGCCTTTGAACTGAATTAAAGTTTTCTTTTCTTGCTAGCTGTGAAGAAGTGTTTCGTACCTGTGGGCAAAGCATGCACCCAGCGTCGTCTGTTTGAGGTCATCTTGAACTGAAGGCGGGACGGAGCGAAGGGGTTAATGAGAGCTCGTTTGAGATGATATCCTCCTCCAAGTCGAGAGTGACCGATTGGTGACCCTGCACTGCCCACAACTGGCCGTTGGTAAGAAGTGTCTTCGCTTCCGGATGATTCAAACGACTCCCTGCTCATACATCTCTCTGTGACATGGGAAAAAAAATGACAAGTTGCTGAAAAGCTGAACAGTGACATCACAAATTTACTCCTGATGTATGGTAGGGTAAGGGTGGCTATTCCTCGGCACACATTTCTGTCTCTTTTGAGACGCTCACGACACCAGGGGGGGAGGCAGGGTGGCTGAATGGTAGAGCGTTGGACTTCCAATGCTCGGCTCGTGAGTTCGAATCCCGGCTGGGGCCAAATATGTGTGCTGGCTTTTTCATCGTTGCCCCGTCTTTCATATCACCCTTATGTGGTGGAAAAGGACGTTAAACTCCCAAACATCCACCCACGACACCACAGGGCTAGAGGATGAAGCAGCGAAAGCCCACTGCTGCTAAGCTCCACTTTATGTGCAGACCTCCACGTGTGGCATTCCTCTCCCCCTCACCCCTGCCCACTATATGATACTATATAACAAGACTACAAGCCACAAGGAACCACACCCTGGCACCGTGACAAGCGTGAGCACCATGTGAAAGACATACGTCCAGTTCAGGTTTTGCAATCACTTGCTCTGCCAATACCTCCTCAGTGCATGTGCCATGTCAGCAGGGGTCTGGTGAGAAAAGTGCTCGTGCCAGCGGACTATGTAATGACGGCGATATACTGCATCAGGAAGTGATACAACATAATAACGTTTTATTTTTCTGCATGTTCAGGCTGTAATTATAGAACAAATGTATGTATTCCGGACACTCTTCAAAGGCTGTGCCGGTACAGCCGCATGGTAGAACATTGGACTCTCAATGCTCGGGTCATGAGTCTGAACCCCGGCTGGGGCGTAATATTTGTGCTGGCCTTTTTCTCGTTGCCCAGTCTTTGATATCACCCTTATGTGGTGGAAAAGGATGTTAAACTCCCAAACACCCACCCACCCACCCTGCTAAGGCTGCAAAATGATTAAACTGACAGCCTACAGACTCACATTCAAAAAAAAAAAATCAGTGCCACTCAAACAAATACCCACCTCGGATAGGATAACATCCAACAGAGTACGACATGTCTTCCATCGTGCTGTGTGTGGCAGGGATTGCAATAGCAGAGGAGGACATGTTCGCCTTCTTGCTGGGAGAGTCCCTGACTGCTCCGACTGGTTCATCTGAAACATGGCGGGTCCGCGGGCCAACCATCTGGCGAGCTTCCGCAAATGTGCGTGGTAGTCGCCTACCTGCTGACGCTCCTTTCAGACCGAAACAGCTCACGCTGCGAAGAGACCTTGGAGAGAAATTAAATGCACACAGACCGTCACCACAAGACAGCACAGACACCACTCACAAACAGTACTGTCAATTTCAACAAATGCAACAAGAACAAAACATAAATGCAATGAAGCCACACAAGAATGAACACAGGAGGAATTTGCTAAAAGGTACTTGAAAACGTGTTTATGAAAAACAAAAGAACAATAACAATGAAAGCAACATATTTGTACACATAGTTAAGATGCGAATGAGTAAATTAAAATGCTTAAAAAATTCTTCATATCGGAAATAAAAACATAACCAAACACTTGTACATAATTTGTTTTTCAGAATCTGCTGCTAAAAGCAAGGAAAACAGAAGCACATGAACTGACTGTCATTTTGTAAAAAGAAAAAAAAGAAAAAAGAAGAACAAAAAAGAAAAAAGAATGTGGAAAAACACAACACAACAAACCTGTTGTATGTCCTCGAAGGCAACTTGAACACCTGCGCATCATACTCATCATAGTCGACAAATGGGAAGTTGCCATCGTCACCACTTCCCTCTACCCTAAATGGTGTTGCTAATTTGAAAAAAGAAAGAAAGAATTCAACATAAACTGGAAACAGGTAAGAAATACTGCTTCACTTCGAAGTTCTATTCACACTTTGAAACCACATTTCTATCCTTCTCTCAAAGATGGTTCAGAGGGCCTTGTACTCAAGCTCTACTACATTGTACCTTGCCAGTAAATACAAAAAGCACTTTGAAGCCAAAGAGACAGTGCTTTATATGAAATGTTTAAACTTAACCTTGTCCCCTGCAGAAGGCTTCTTACCCTAAAATTGGACAGCAGCATATAATATTATATGTATCTCTTATCCTATAAGAGTGTTTTGCACCTTCCGACACTTAGGAAATCATTTTCAAACCAGTACGTACATGCATCTAAAAACAAGAACAAGAACAAATGCAACGAGGGAATATCACCATACCTGTATCTCCCAACTTTGGTGGATTCTTCTCCATCATTTTCAACTGGAACCAAGGAAAACGAGAGTTAGAAATTAATTCCCTCACCATCTTTTTTCCCCTGCAGATCTTGTACAGGGTAGGAATATAATCTGCAAATTTTTTCTCACACACACACACACACACACACACACACACACACACACACACACACACACACACACACACAAATCATTCACTTACTGCCAGACACGACAAACACACAAATTCAAGCTTACAAATTCAGGTGGTGGCTTGATGCGAGGCACAAACTTTGCATTCTGCTGACGCTGAATCTGGTTTTTTGATGTGTAGAAGCTGCAAAGAGGAATCATAATGGTGTTCATCTGACACAACATTAGGATCAATAACTGACTCTGCAGGTTATCAGCGCGTAGCTTTTATTTCATTTGTCCACCTTCCCATTTACCTTTTCCTCTCTCTCTCTCTCTCTCTTGTAGTTTTCTAGCTGTGCTCTGCAGCATTCCATTTTGTTTTCCTTTAATTAGTAGTACATGTACATGTAGTTAGCGATGGCAATGTCTGTGACGGAGTCAACGCCTCAACTGTTGATAAATACAGTTTGAAATTCATTGAATCACTGAATCTCTCTCTCTCACACACATCTGTTCAAAATCTCTCCTCTTCTAATTTACAAGGACCAGTGCGGGCAGCTAAGCTGTCAATGTTAAGGATCAAGGTGGGGTTTTTGTGTGTGTTTTTTTTACTACTTTATTGTCCCTTTTGGGAAATTCAAGCTGCTTCCCCTGGGGAAAGTGTCTCGCCGCCGTGCAGCGCCACCCAGCCTACCTATCCTATTTTTCAATTTTGCTGGGGGAGGAAAGCCGGATAACCTGGAGAGAAACCCCCGATGAGCAGCCCAGTAGCCAGGAAAAACCGACGTCACACATCACAAGCTTAACCTGGGCTCGAACCCATGCTTCATCGCCGTGACAGTGCTGATGGCTGTGCCATAGCACAGTGGCCAAGTCTGACATGCTACCTACATGTATTAGACCACCACTCACCCCATTCTGGACGGAAGCTTCCCCCCCCCTCCACCCCCCCACCCACCCCGCTTCCCCCGTTTTATTATTACAGAGTGGGGAAAAGTTGTTTGAGACAAAAGCACCAACCATCCTCTGACTTGCCTGTCAAGATTTCGTACTGTCTTCTGTCTTACCTGTGATTCATCCAGTGAGGAATGTTGTAGTCATCCCCAACTTCTACAGAGCTCTGTACATTTCGGCTGCGGAACTGAAACACAGTACACCACCAACATATGACACACAAGATGCGCACCACACACTTGGAGAGGACAGCAAGTTAGTTCATAAGGCCTTACATATTGCAGGTGCAGCAGTGAAAATTAGGCACACACGCACGCACGCACACACACACACACACACACACACATACACAAATGTGCAGTTCACATTAAAGGCCCCATTAAAGCACCAACATAGTTCTGTGCCAAACAAAGATGTTCTGCAGCAATGGATGACTCCACTCCTCTCAGTCAAAAAGAGGTGAGCCCTCAGACTTCAGCCAATCGCATCCCGCGGAATAAAGAGCACACTTTTTGCCGGACACTACGATGAGGGAAGCACATGTAGTTTGATATGAGTGAAACATGGAAAGAAAGCAGCCAGTCCACCGACGTCATTTAAGAAAAAAGACCATTACATCAATCTCTTTCATCTTGAAATCACCCCTTTTCCCGTACAATGACATCTTGGACATAGTGTGTTTTGCCAATACATGGCAGAGTAAAGAGGGCGGGGCTTTGACCTCGGGGCTTGCCAAGTGGAGCCGTTAAGGCCCCGATCCACGATCCCTCACGGCCGTACAGCACTGCCCGTTCCCGTAGCAACGGGCAAAATGTGACGTCACCATCCAGCGCTGACGTATGCCTGATGGCGATCCAGCATGTTCTATTTCATCCGGCGTGAGGCATCCCTCAAGCGTCTGGCAGCCAATGAAAATGCTTTAAAAATCACAACCAAAACACGCGCCATGGAGCGAAAACTATGTATTACGTACTTCCGTACGGCAGGGCCGTATTGCACTGCCAGACCGTGTAGCGCTCCCCCGCCGTACGGCATGCCTCATCAGGCAAAGTCATACGACGGTGCCGTACAGCTGTGAGGGATCGTGGATCGGGGCCTTTAATTGTAGTAGCCTGTAGCAGCCTAGGCAGGCTTCGTACCACTTACTTTGAAAAGTGGAACAGCATGCAGTGGCTGTTCTCCCATACACACAAGGTCACTCCCAACACCTGCAGAGAAAAACAAGCCGGTGAACACAAAACACAGACAACCTAAAGAGATGTGACTCAATATTTACAGTATTTCTCAAATTACTTAATTAAAACTTCAAGGCGTAAGAAGGAAATTAATACATGAAAAATACCAAGTCCTGACACAAGACGATGTCCCACCAGCTTGGCGTGCAGCTTCCACACTTGCGACATTTTTCATATGTATGCACAGTGACTAAGATAACGACAGTGCTGCAAAAAGTACTGATAATGTCAGTCATGATTCTTAAGGTGTATCTTTTTGCCCCTTCGGATGTACTGGTCCTGCCAAGATCAATACTCATCATGTTAGTGCCAAGATATGCTCAGCAGGACCATTTTTGTATGCAACCTGTGTTTTGTAATCATTCCTGTTTTTTTTCTCGACGCTTTAATAAAAGCTGTCCTGTCCACCTTAATGTCGTTTTTTTTTGTTTTTTTTTAAAATTGTTTTATGTAGCGTGGATGCGTAAAAGTTTGTATGTGCGACCTGTGGAACACAAGATGCCAAGTCTTGACACGAGACACTTACCGCAATCGATGGTTCTCTGTTTCGTAATGAATGTCAGTTCACGATCCACTTCAAACACACCTGGCCCAGGTGTGATTACAACAGACACCTTGCCCGTCCGGTCAAAGTTTCTGTCCAGGTAGTAGTTCTCAAACACTGAAAAAACACGAGAATAATATTGTACTGGACAAGGGGATTTGGTCTGACAAGGGGAGTTAGTCGTTAAGGTATCCGACTTTGGATCCTGAGCTGCCTGGTTCGAATCCCTAGTGGGCAGGAATTTGGATGAGTTTTCCTTTCCCAATCAAGTCAAAATTATGTGCAGACTTGTTTATGGTGCCTGTGCCGCCCTCATTTACACATGCACACACAAATATCAGGCATGAAGACCTCCTGACTTACATTCCTTGTCTTGTGGATACTGCCGTTCAGACTACAACTAGTACAAGAGCATGCCTACTCAGTATTAGACCAACTGTGACCCTCCCTTGACCCTAGCACAAGCCTCTGAAGTTGCAGCTTGAGACATAAAACTCTTTCAAGAGCATGGATATCGCACATTCAGCAAATCTTTTTCTTCAGCATTGATAGGGGAGCTGGGATAGCTGAATGGTAGGGCGCTGGACTTTCAATGCTCGGGTCGTGAGTTCAAATCCTGGCTGGGGCAAAATATTTGTGCTGGCCTTTTCCTCATGATGTATATGTTAATTTCTCGCCTCATGTACCCCCAAGGGTGTTTTGAAATAAACTCTGACTTTTGACTTTGACTCATTGCCCCATCTTTGATGTCAGCCATATGTGGTGGAAAAGGATGTTTAACTCCCAAATACCCACCCACCCTCTTCAGTGCTGATGTGTGCCTGACACACATACTGTTATTTTAACATTAGCATCACCCAAGTCAAAAAACGTACAATTCAAAGACATGTTCAGCGTCTCTAAGAAGTTCCCCTTTGCGGCCGTGGAGTTTCGGGCAGTGGGTATTTTCCAGTTGGGCCAGTTTTTCTGGTGATAGCAGAGCACGTAGTCTGGGTACTCCTTGAACAACTTGCGTAGCAGCTTCAGCGTGTTCCCCCACTCTTCATAACGTTCATTCTGGACTATCACCCTGTGCACATGGAATTAGAAAGTTCATAATACACATTATTTCAGACAACTCTCGTGCAACACACATAACGACATGCAATCCTAGATGCAACTGGGTAACGTCAATTTCTTACAGTTTACTCTGCATGCTCATATTAATACTCATCCAACATTAAACTTGGAATATTTTAACCATACCCTGGTAATTAAACCACAGTAGTTGTCTGTACATTGGCTCTGCGGCTAGTTGTGCTCTGCTGAAACGGTATAAAGGGATAAAGGAACGCCATTCAAAAAATTCTAAAGTCTGATTACTCTCCCTTTGGTCAAGGAACTGACCCTGCCTCTCAGCTACAAGCTAAACCTCCACACAGTCAGTCCTTTAAGTATCAACTACCAGCGTTGTATCAACTACCAGCACGAGGGATGATATCTATCAAACAACAAGAAAGAAAACAACACTCCCAAGCCTGAAGAAATGACCCACCTGTAGAAATCCTCATAAACGTTGCCGAAGTCGTCAATCTGCAAACATTCTCTGATATCCCTTGGGAAGTCATCTGTAAAATAAAACACCGGGTAAACATGTGGCCAAGGAAAAACCCCCTGAGCAAACAATAAAACAGATGTCTACATCTGCAACTGTGGCATGCACACAGGGCTAAACTTTGCACACTCTCATACCCAAATAGACGACTCCACTCGGTAATCCTCGAGGCTAAAACCTCACCCCTTTACTTTGCCGTGTATTAGCAAAACAGGGTACGTTCATTGTATGGGAAAGGGGGTGACTTAAAGATGGAAGAAAATGGTCTTTGTTTTCTCAAATGACCTCAATGGACTTACTGCTTTCTCTCCATGTTTCTTTCAAATCGAACCACAGGTGTTTCCCTCGTTGTCGTGTCTGGCAAAACATGATGTTTGCCAGACAATGCCACGCGGTGTGCCTATTATACCACAGTACGCGACTGGCTGAATTCTTCTTGATCGGAAAGAGTGGAGTCGTCCATTATCTCTGTCCACACCAATGCCATCCTGACCACACGAACCCAGCCCTTACCCAGTGACTGAGAGTCATAGTATGTGCGAGAGAACAGAACGATGGTGACGTCATGGCAACAGTTCTGCTCTTTCCATTTGACGAACAGGTCCGACAGAAACCCGTTGACGGCCTTCTCAAAGTAGAGGTCACCGTTCAGGTCAAACTCCCACATCTCTGAACTCATCTGGATGAAGATCTGGACAACTGCTGTGGATGAGCGGAATACAACCTGGAAAGAAAATATCAGCTAAGTAGAAAACTTTTCAGAAAAAAAAAACCCTGATAGCTTGGGCCCACTATACAGGCTCCCACATGGGAGAGGTGGTCAAAGTAACCACGATGTACATGCGTTTTCCATATATGTCACATCCACTGACCATGCCTGTCACGGTTTTGCTTGCAAGAAACCAATTTCCATTTTTAACAAAATTCTTCTACAGCAGGATGAATTGTTAAGGCAGTGAATCTGAGTAGTGAATTCAAGAAAAGAAAAAGGTCGTATCCCATACATATTTGTGAGAATTGTGAGGCGCTTTGAGACCGCCGCACTTGGAGCACGGCAAACCCTGTCCGCCCGGCATGTTTACCGGTACCGAGACCAACTCTCTACCTTACCTGCGGCCGTCAACAAACAGAACGAATACTACTGTGACCGCTGCAATAATGCCAGGGGTGAGGAGAGCCAAGACCGGAGCTGAGGTGAAGGCTGCTGCTCGCACGGAGCCAGGCGGGAAGACTGGCAGGTTCACGTGGGGTATGGGGTGAGTAGGGGATCACACGTGACCAGGTTAGCTCACAGGGGTACACGTGAATTGTCTAGAATCCGTGCTAGGGGTAGCACGATGGCTCTACTGACTGAAGTCGTGAGGGTAATAGGGGAACTCCTATAGTATCATGTCATCTGGTATAGCCGTAGGAGAAAAGAAAAAGGTTCTTACTCTTGTGTCTTCTGTGATAACTCCGCAAGTGACTTTCTCTCCTTTGGACCACATCTCATGCACCTGGCACCTGTGAGAAAGGATATATTCTTACAATGCATACTACGTAACATGTTATCACTGGAGACAGAGAGCACTTCTATTGGAACAGACTTTATAAGTATTCCTTACTGCTTTTGAAAGTGAGTCATTTGGAGCAATGGACCCTCTCCATCAAATTAATAATAATAATAATAATAATCACATTAATAAAGGCACTTTATCCCGAATATTTGGCTCAAAGCGCCACAAGCTAAACCCAACACGTACGCTCACGTGAATCACATGCATTCTCCCAGACACTGGACATGAACACATAACAATCACGTGATGCGAAGGGCCAGCTCAGCAATTTATGTTTCCGAATTTTACAATTGCATTTATTTTTTAAATTTTGTGGGCTGAACATTTCCAAAGAAGCTGACGTACAGCTTCAAAATCTCTGTGCCAAATTCGGAAATCTCTGTGTAAACGAATTACATATGAGAGTAATAAGCAACACTGATTCGTGCATTTTTTTTTTCCAAAGAATTTTCATAAACACTGATGTATGCATGACATGCACAGTGTTATTTTCACGATAAAATCACTAAAAGTAAAAATGAGTCCTGCGTATGTGTGTTTATTTACCTGATTTCAGCAAACTCGATTTTCTTGTTGAGGTGAACACATTTGTTTTTCTGAAATTGAAAGAATATTAGGCAGTAAAATAAACTCCATCGATCACCAATATAAGTGTACAACTAAAACTTAAGGCAACATAATGAATTTGGCTGAAAGAAAGAAATGGATCTGGCAGCATAGTAACAAAGCCAATAAGTAGCTGTGTGTGTGCATGCGTGTGTGTGCAAGTCGGGGGGGGAGGGGGGGGGGGTGTCAGGTTTGCAAATTTACCTGCTTTTCTTTATGACCCACTTGGAGGTTGTGATGTACACAGACAAGTGTCACACACACAAACATTCCTACCTACAACCCTACTGTTTTCACAAAGATGCCCAGCCTAATCTTTGCAATATGGGTTGATGGGGTTGGGGACACAAGCTAATGGTTCTTACCAAAGTCTGCATGAGACGCCACATGTCACTACGGTGAAAGTATTGATCCTTGAACAGCAGCTCCACCATGTCCAAACTGACACTCTGTGTTAGACAAAAACTTCATTATCACCGAATCAAATAAAGGGGCAAATGCTTCAATTTTTATGCTCACAGATCGTATCTATCACACACCACTTAGACACCTGGACAGTGACAGCGTCTGTAATGCTGGCACTGAGCCAAGCATACTTGATGACGCGGCAACAACACTGAGTGCTCCAGTAGTGTAAAAACAGTTGTAGAATTTGAATGTTCGACCACTTGTGCAAAGTGTAAACAACACTGTATCGCATTAAGAGCTGTACTAATCAAGATTGAGTATTTCGAGCTACAGGCGCACTCACGAGCGAAACTGTTCCAAAACATAAGTTAGCGTAGCAAATTCGGAATTAGCTTGTTTAACAGAATGAAGCAAAGAGAGGCAAAAGGAGAAAACTGTGCAAACTTTTTGCCTCTGAAGTTGCAAGTGCGGCACTGCAGTCATGAAGGCAGATCCTCACATTAATCACATGTGTACAATTGTGACCAATTCAAGTAAAAGTCTTGCAAGTTTAAATTTTTCATTTAAAGTTTTAACCCACTTACCTCTGGATCAATTTTGTTGACCAGAACATCTTTGTATGACCTCAGCAGGAATGTGTTAGCAATGGACTGTTCAATACTGATGGTGTCTGAAATCAACACATCAATAAGTCATTGCACAGTTTGATGTTCAGTCACATCTACTATGAAGATAAAATGGCTGAGAGAGGTTAAGCGATACAACTGCCTTAGGATCATTAACATCCAACTTTAGCACGTGCATTACTACCGTAATACTAGCGGCTAATTACAAGTTACACGTGTTAACAATTTCTGCGCAATACAATTTACATACAGTTGTTGTACTGATGTGTGACAACCTAAGCATGCATGTGTATCCCAAAGCCACTCTCTAGAAGTAAAAACCAAGAAAGCCAACCTTTCTGCTGGATGTCATCTGGAAGGGCCTCCACTTGCAGAAGCAACCGACTGGAAAGAAAAGTCAAAATCAAATCATGTACGGCAGCAGAGTGTACGGAAATCAAAATGCAGAAATTTGGCCTGGGCATGCATAACTGCATGCTATTATGGAAACCATAGAAGTTGAAGACATAATGTGCCTCTTACAGACCTGAATTCCTCATCTGGATGATAAATTTCCAAGACATCTCCAATTACAACACCAGGAAAGTCCTTCCGGGGGATCAAAATGTCTGGCTGAGCTGAAACAGTATACATCATTACATGTCATAAAATCTTGTATTATTTTACTACCACTACAGCACTTGTACCTGAATACTGGTCATGCTATGTCATCCAATTAAGGGGACCAGATAAATGCTTCCTTAGTTTATGTTATACTCTACTTGCGAAAGGGTAGGTTGATGGCAATGGGGGGTGGGGGGCTGCGGACGGGAAAGGGGGGGGGGGGATTCTTTGTCCTCGTCCACTGCTGCAGTACATGAACCGATCGCAGTAGCTCCTTGTTATGCACTGCCTGTTTGTACATACGAGGTGATCGCCCGATCGGCGGGTACAGACATAATAATCAACTAGTCGAGTAATTATTGCACTGTTTTCCGGCCAGAAAACTCACTGCGAGTGCCTCTGTTTGTGTGAACCCACAGCTTGAATGTTTTGGCCATTTTCTCGGCCACCATCACGACTCTTCTGCGCGCAAGATAAGAAAGTTCTCTGTCAAGAGAGGTCACTCTTGTCGATGTAAACAATCATGGCTTCCCACCAGCAGATTTTTGCAGAGCTTGAGAAAAGATACATTCATAAGAAAGTACTACACGCAGGAGTTGGCGATCTCCCAAATTTTGTTGATGGGTCTAAGGTGTGTACACGATGCTGAAGGTTTTGGCTTCCGGAACAGCGGGAATTTTGTTTGCTGGGGCGCATAAAATGTGAATAAAGACTGCGCAGAAGTTTCTTGAAAAATGCCTCCTTCAGTTATTGAGTGAGATTGTGTGTACTTACGCAGTCCGTAAAGACTTTGGAGTATCGTTGTCAGTTCAAGTTATGATTTCCATTTCAGATCGACTGAGGCTTAAGGTTTGGACATCAGATCGTCTGAGTTGTTTAGGGCTAGGACTGGCGCATGTTAGAACGCTTAGATCATGATCAGAGTCGTAGTCTGGCTTTAGAATGGGCAAAACCGACGCTGCCCTCTCCAAAAATGCACTTGCACATAAAATAAAATGACCACAATGTAGTGTTCAAAGATCATGGTAGACACCTCCATAGAATATATATGTGAACAGCATGCTGCTTTTTGTGTATTTTAATGCCATGCCCACCCATTTCATTTGAAGGATTGAAATATGTATGTGTTGACTGATCAGCCTTATTGAGTGGTGTTGGTTTTTCATTTTTCAGGGTCCGGAGTCATTCTGTATACCTTCACCGCAGTTTTTACTTTTCATCAAAAAGCCTTGTAGTTGAATGGTCAGTCTAACAACATTTTCAATCATGTCTTCACAGGTCACATTCCACTACCGCACAACCAAGTGTGATGATGACAGGACCATCCTTGATGACAGCAAAAAGATAAACAAACCCTTGGAACTTATCATCGGCAAGAAATTCAAGCTTGAAGTGTGGGAAACATTGATCAAGACAATGAAAGTCAAAGAAACAGCAGAATTTCTGGTCACTGATATTAAGGTGAAGTGGCACTTAGAACAGATTTGAATGTCCTTTCCTGATAGGTTTCAGAAAGGTTCACCGGTGTTAATAAAAAACCCACACAGTTGAAAAATGAGAAGTCCTTTGTTACTCTAACTTGTAAGAAATGATTTGGAAGGAAGGCAAAAGCTTTAAAGTAGTTCTGTTTTAGTTTCATGTATATCTCCATTTATGTTAGAACTTTGAAGAGAAATTGTTAATCGTTTCTTAGATTTTGTGCAGCGGGAAGAAACACACAATTGTGGCAGGTGATCATAATAATAATAATAATGAGTATTGTATAGGCGCTTTACCCAACTTCATGAACTGGCTCAAAGCAAGTTGCGAACTGAACCCAACACGCATGCTCACGTGAATCACACGCATTCTCTCACACACTGGACATAAACACATTACAAAGGGTCAGCTCAGCTATTTTAATTTCGGAGTGGGTGGGTGTTTTGGGGGTTTAACGTCCTCTTCCACCACATAGTTTAATTTCGGAATTTAGAATTGCATTTATTTCTCAAATTTGGTGGGCTGAACATTTCCAAAGCAGAGGGGGAGGAAGCTGGAGTACCCGGAGAGAACCCCCAACGATCGGCCCGAATGAATGGTGCCACGTATGAGAAGGAAAAATTTCTTTGCCCCGACAGGCAAACATGTTCAAACCTCCTACAAACATCAGGGAAGATGAGAGCTGAGCTTTGTGTAGGGTAGCATTTAAATATTACATCACTAGTGACACTCAGCCATCTTTATTGTCAATAATTGTCTGCACTTCCGGTCAGCTGACATGGTCAGATAGTGCTGAAAGTTGGTGCTAACACTGCTTTGCTTCATAACAGGACACGGCAGTATATCCCATGGTAGCGAAGAGTCTACGTGATATTAACAAGGGCCATCACAATCACACCGGTCACCAGTGCTGTGGGATGATGGCTGAGGGAGGCACTGGCTACGAGGACCTAAACGAACTGATGAAGAAACCTTCACCATTGCTGTTTACGTTAGGTGTGTTGGAAATTTTGTGCACTGGCGTTTTGTCAAACCTATATATTATATATGTGGGCTAACACTGGTTATAGTGACATCAGTTCTTTGCCGGCTCTATTTGTGTTCCTCCAGAGAGCTGGATGTTGTTTCATGATGGGTGTCATGATGGGCGCGGTTCATGAAATCGCCTGTCAATCAGATTAACCCATTGGCACCCTCAGCATCCCGTCTCTCTCCACATGTATGTCAGGTTTGGTGAGGTCAGAAAGGGAAATGTCTGTGTTCCAACTCTTGCAAGTCATTATAAGTTGCTTACCTTTGCTCTGGAATCATGAACAGAGAAAGTCTAGGTTTCTCTGTGATAATTTCTTTTTCTGTCTTGGCAATCGCAGCCTTCTTTCACATAGTTACACAATGTTAATACATGTACATGTATGTTGAGCTTTGAGAGAGTTCATACACACAACCATAACTTCGGTTTTACCTACTGTATTATATATTTTGCAGAACTGATAAAGTTTGAATCACCAGAAGACTTTGAAAAGGAGACCTGGACAATGGATACCAATGAAAAACTGGCTGTGATACCCAAGCTAAAGGAGGAAGGGAACAAGCTGTATAAAGAAAAGAAATACGATGCTGCTATAGGGAAATATGAACAGGCCCTCGGCTTGCTGGAACAGCTTTTGACATTGTAAGTTCATTATGTGTGATGGTTCAGGTCACAACCAACCCCACCCCCATAATACAGGTCTTGTATAGTCGTTGTGGTTCCTCAGAATTGGTCAGTGTTATTCAGGCTGGGGAATTTTCAGTCAATTTGGCAATTTTCAGCCAAATTTCCTATCCTTTCAGACAAAAAATCTAAGTTTCAGCCAAGAAAAGGAAAGGCAGGAGAAAGGTTGCACACAGCCATATTGCATCAAGATGCACGCAATGCCACACGGGATTTTCTGACTTCACTTTATAATTGTTGCATGTCAGTAACATGGCAGTATTTCATGTCTGGGTGCCAGGAGAGGCTACTAGATGCTTTGAAAAATGCTAAAATTTGTTTTCTGAAGTGGGGCATTGCCCTTGTGGTCCCCGAGCTGGGTGCTTCCCCTGCACCCCGGCCTAGGTTTCAGTCTTTTTTTTTTGTCCTCAGCAATTCCCCAGCCTGGTTATTTGAAGGAGTTCACTGGCTTGGGTGGTTGAGCACTGGACTTATCAGGTCATGTGGTTTAAATAAAATCCCGACAAAATTTGCACAGGCTGTTTCCTCCGGCACCCAGTGATCGATTGAGTGAATGATTGAGTAAGATTTGACATCAGGTTTCATGCAGTTTAGCTATTGCAGAGAGAAGCCAGGGGACCCGGAATGGGTGGAACTGGACAAGAAGAAGATCCCGCTGCTGCTGAACTACTCTCAGTGCAAACTGTTGACTGAAGACTACTACACTGCCATAACACACACCACTGATGTTCTGAAGAAAGATTATGGTATGGTGCTGTTTGTGAAGCTTAACCCGTTTACTCATACTGTTTTTTTATTTGTTTTGTTTTGTTTTTATTTACTGCTTAGTACTTTATTATCCCTTTTGGGAAATTCGAACTGCTTCCCCCGAAAAAAGCGCATTGCCATGATGCAGCGCCACCCAGTACCTATCCCTTTTTTTTCTCTCTCCCTCTTTTTTTTTTTTCAATTTTGCTGGGGGAGGAAAGCCGGATAACACAGAGAAAAACCCCTGATGAGCAGCCCGGTAGCCAGGAAAATACAGTATCATGTATCACAGCCTGACTTAGGCTCGAAACCACGCTTCGCCGTGACTGCGGTGACGGCCATTCAGTAGAGTGGCGGTTAAGTCCGACGCGCTACCTATTAGACCACCGCTCACCCTTAGATTTGTTTTGTTTGTTTTTTTGTTGGGTATTTTGTTTTGTTTTTGTTGTTGTTGTTTTCTTGTTTTGTTTGTTTGTTGTTTTGTTGTTGTTTTTTTTTTGTTTTTTGTTTTTTTTGGGGGGGGGGGGCGCTATTATTACACCCTTTCAGTTGGTGTGGTGTGCATTCAGTCAGTGGAGAAGTTGTAACTGCTTCTGCCACCTACACAAGAGGTTGAGGGTTTGGGCATCAGAACTTTCACTTCTAGTATTAGGCAGTGTTTAGGCCCATCATGTTGGGGGTTCTTGTGGGGAACTCCAGCTTTCTCCCCCTCTGCTTTGGGGAGTTTCATCTTGTGGAAATGGAAATGTACATTCCAGAACTAGAATAGCGGAGATTGTGTTGTGCTGATGTCCTTTTGTATGAGTGACAGCGCATGATTTATGTAGGTGGTCACTTTGGGTTTCAGCTCCCTGAGTCGAGTAATTTGGATAAAGTGCGTACCAGGTATATGATACACTGTGATTATTACTTTTCCTACATTGCTTGTGTGACGTCTCTGCACTCACGTCTTCATTTTTGCCTCCTTCAGCCTCTGAAGCTGACCGAGTGAAGGCGCTGTTCAGGAGAGGGAAAGCTCACGCGGCTGTGTGGGACGTGAAAGAAGCCAAGGAGGACTTGCAAAAGGCCGCGGAGCTGGATCCATCGCTGAGCAAAGCGGTGGCCAAGGAGATAAAACTGATGGAGGAACGTGTGAGTGAGAAAGAACAGCAGGAGAAAGCCAAACTGAGAGGGATGTTTGGATGACGCTGAGGGTGTTACTCCGAGATGATGAGCTGCAAGGTGTTTATAAATATAGTATTTATGTCCGCACATGACTGAGGGGAATTTTGTTTGAACTGGATTTGGGAACAGTGCAGGACAGCATGCATTGTCAGGGCTGTGTCAGACTTCAGTCATAGGCCGAATCATTTTGAAAAAGTCTAATTACTTTCCTGCAAATGCGGACATACGTCACAGTAGACAATATTCAGGACGAATGTCCCATGCTTCAGGGCTTAAAATCTTCCATCTTTTGGCGGATTTCCACCTTTGGATAAAAATTTCCCCCCCCCCCCCCCCCCCCCAGAAGTGTGTTTCCTTCTGTGAAGCTGGGCCGGATCCAAGGGGGGTGCTTTGGTACTACAGCCCCCCCCCCCCCCCCCCCCCCCCCCCCCCCGAGTTGTAATGCTTGTGTTTTAGTGCTGTATATAACAACAGTTAGAAACTCAAAAACATCGGTTGTTGTGTTTGGCCTTTTACAAGACCCGGGCAATAGGCCAAAAAAAAAAAAAAAAAAAAATCAGCCCCCCCCCCCCCCCCCCCTGAAAACTGATTGATCCGGCCCTGTTCAGAAACACTTAAAACCATTCCAAAACGCACCAGGCTGCACAGATTTTAGTCTTATTCTAAAAAAATTACCTCAAGGACAGTGGGGGTGGGGTGGGGGGGGGGTTGGAGGCATGGCCCTGGACACCCAAAGCATAATGCAAATGCTCTGCATACACGCGCTGGTGGCTTTACCAGTCGACTTCGCACTTAATGCTACACACTTTTCCTCCTTTCGGATCATGGACCATTTTAAGCCCTGACCTGTTTATTGTCAGGCAGGACATTTTGTCCACTTATTGTTCCCACGGATTTGGGGCCCAGGGCCCGTACGTAAAAGTCGAGGTTGATTTAACCCACAGCTACAGGCCTTACCCAGACTAGGACAAAAGAAACCCAAAAGCAAAATTAAATACAAAAGGAAGCGAAGAAAGGAAGAAAAAATTCCTTCGATAACGGCTTAGGCACCTTGCTGGAATGGGCCCGCTTCCTGATTTGCAACAAAAAACAACAGAAAATTTAACCGTAGAGCTAGTTTAGTTCGAGGTTAGACTCGGGGCTAAAAGCCCTAACCTCGACTATTACATACGGGCCCAGGGGACTAATTCTCGTCGCCGTGTTAGGCCGCTAGTCTAGTGTTAAGTTTATCACCTCGTGTTAGCGGGCGATTCTGGAATTCACGAGCCCGTGTTAGGCCTATCCTCCAGTCCATTTTGGTGTTAACTTTATTCCCAGCTTCTGGGAGGGATAACTTCCCTAACACTGGAATAAGGCGGAACCGGCTCCCTCGTGGCTACTCCTTCGTTCGTTGGCCGATCAGCGATAGCCTGCCATATTTCTGATTTTTAAAAAAATACTGCACGGTTGCAGGCCGAAAACGGTTTATTTTTTCCCCATCCATGCTCGATCTTCTCAAGCATTGCTGTAATTACTTGATCGGAGAAATTCGCTCTGACTTGCTTGGTAGCTAGAGGAGGGAGGCCCAACTGATGCCGAGCGGCCAAGAGTGACCGGTCTGGCAAACAAAGTGCCCATTCTTAATAACCTAGAAATCACACGCTCATGGTTCGGAATACATCCGCAAAAGTCAAAAGATTCATACCTGTTGTTAGTTTACTTTGATTTTTGCAATGGAAAGTTCCATAGATTGAAACCTGTAAACCCTAGACGTCAGCCTCGTGTTGCGATCGCTCGGTTCGGACTTCGCCGCTGGCGCAACGCGCAGTGAAATCGGCTCGCGGCGCGCACTGACGCTTGGTCACCATGTGCGATGTAATGGAAGGGAAAGACAGGGCAGTGTGCACATGCACAGTCCACCACATTCCTAAGGGAGTTCCCTCAGTTAAAAATAACTATGCTGTAATGCCGTGATAGCTATCCCATGGGCTGTCCGGCTGACTTGAATTGGAATGAAAAAGACGTGATACGCAGAGGATAGCTAATACGGTGTTAGGCATATCCTGGTAATAAAGTTAACACGGCGACGAGAGTTAGTCTCCTGCATTGTACACTGCTCATGAGCTATCCAGGAAATGGACTTATGCCGAAGTTCTATGATGGCGTTGATATGTTTTACAGGGATGATGTAGTCACATGAAGGAATTTTTACGTATTACTCAAGAGGCGTCCTTCATGGTGGTGGCATGAACATGGATTGCATTAACCATGGTCACAATCAACCGTAAATTTCAATGAACCACCATGTTGTTTTTTGTTGTTGTTTTTTTTGGATCATGATGATGTATGTGGTAGTGAAACTTTTCAGTTTTAGTTTGACATTTTAGTTTTGGAGTGTAATGGTCGCCATCATGTCATTCATGCTTTAGTTTTAGAACAAAAAGATTTTAATTACTGTTTTATTTTATTGCCTTTTTATTGTGTGTGTGTGTTATGCTAGTTATAGATTTCCAGAAAAAAGAAACACCCAGAAACCAGGAAAATTATTTAGATGTCAGTGGCTAAAATAGGAAAAGAAATTTGATGTGAGATGGTAATGCATAATGTGAGAGTTACGCCACGCGTGACTCACTCATTGATAACTCACGTTCGTCAAGAACTGTCAATGTCGTGGCTGTTGTAACCATTCTCATTATCAATTCATGTCTTCATTACTGTCAGTTGTTTAATTATTTTGTGTTGTGCTTTTCTGTTGCTGCTTCTACAGGGTTCGTACAAGCATTGAATGTCTTTGAAAGTCTTGGAATTTTGGAGACCCTTTTTCAAGTCTTTGAAAGTCTTTAAATTTCGATGTTTTGAAAAAATGTCTTTGAAAGTCTTTGAAAAATCGCGAAATGATTTTTTTTTTCCCCCCATAACCGTATTTTCGGGGCCAGCTCACTGTTTGCGCGTCTCTGGCCGAGTCACTGTGCCTTTCCTTTCGCTCCGCTCGCGAGTCGACTCTGGTTGGTCACAAAGCGCATGATTGCGAGAGCAGGGTCTTTGAATTTTTATTTTTGGTCTTTGAAAAGTCTTTAAAAAGTCTTTGAATTTTGTTCTCAAAATCCTGTACGAACCCTGTTCTATGTTCTATGTCAATTGTAATTCAGAAGCATATAACGTGGACTGGGTGTTGTTTTATTTTATCTTGTGATGGAAGGAATGGAGACGTGTGGCTGATACATAGTACAAATGCAGGTACAGGAACCTTTGGATTTTCTTTATTATTGTTGTTATTGTCTGGGTTGCCCTTGTCTTAGAGGAGTGCTCTTTACAATTTCTTTTGTTGCTTTTGGTTATTTTTTAAATGTTTGAATGTCGATGGCTGCGTTCAAGGTTGTGAAAATTGGACGAACAGTACGTACCAGTATTGTCAGTGATAATTTGTCAGGGAGTGTATCACAGTATGTGTATATTTGTCAGATACGTATTGTCTGTTTCCTTGCCAACCCTCATAAGGTCAATGATAATTGCAAGGGTTTGGCAAGGACACTGACAATATTCATCCAGAGATTCAGTCTTTGCTTTGACAAATCTTTTATGTTTGTAACGGAAGTGTGTACCATGGACAAAAAAACCACAAACAATCAACAAAGATAGAGTAACTGATTTATGTGACTGTTATTGTCTGTGATTTAATGTCGGAGAGTCAGACTCTGGAACAACAGGGACAGTTGTAACTTGTATGGTTTGACGGACACCCATGACAGACTGAGCTCAGAATTTTCCTTCTACCTCTGTGACATACACACAAATACTTAACTCTTTGACGACGGAGCGCAATTTCTGACACACGATTCCATCGTGTGTCAGAAATTGCGCTCCGTCGTCAAAGAGTTAAAACTCACACTTAAAGAAAAACAACAAATAAAAACAACAACAAAAAACACGTCTTATATCTTGTTTAGGTTCTATTTCTAATGATCATGTGCCGATAGACGTGTGATGTTCGTGAAAGGAGTTGAGGAATTCTTTCATGCTAAACATGTGAATGGAAGAAATGCTTTTTATAGCCCTCGCAGATACAGTTATTCATTTCTTCAGGATACAGAATTGAAAATTAAAAACATCTTTGATGTTGTTACATAAAAAGAATCCTCTGTGTGTGTTTGTGTGTGTGTGCACGCGTGAGAAAGAGAGAGAGAGAGAGTGATACTGGTAGACACACACTTCTTCCCACAGTCAACACAATGTCCACCTACTCAAGATTATTCGTCAAGTTAGGACACATTAGCAATATCACGTTTGCGCTTTTATTTTCCAAGTTTTTAACTTCATACAGCCGTTCAGTTCAATTTAAAAACTTGTGTTTTTCCATCCAAAAACAAATGAACAAAGCAAACAAACTGATGAACATATTTTGTTTTCAATGATGCATGCACAGATACATAATGTCAGTTTAAAAAAAAAAAAAAATCTAAACTGACAGACCATATTCACATTCACTAGATGGAATACATGAAGCTGAAAGGAAAGCTTGCCACAGGCCAAAAACATTGCACAAAGATGTCATTTAGTACTGTTTGTCACATTACACACAAATGGCTTCCTTTACACAGCAAATCCTGGAAAGTTGTTTGGTCGTGAATACAACCTACCACTCTTACAAGTAAGAGGCGGTCGTTTAAATGTTTTTTCAAACAGATGCAATATGTCTTACATTTGACAGCAATAGATGTTTCCCAAACAGTTAATATTATTATATGACCAAGATTTGTTATTATAGACAAGGGAAATGTGCATATCGCCTTAAAAAAAAAAAAAAGAGGAAAAATAAACACAAAATTGGATGACCCAGTTTACAGTACTGGTAAGCATTGTTCTGTTTCAAGAAAATGTCAAAATGGCAAATGAACTGAACAAAAAGACAACAGACAGACATATGAAAACATGCTTTCTACATGTTGCACAGGGCTCGTCCATTGTTGGAAAGTTATCAGCGCATTCATTAAAATCAGATTTTTTTTTACAGACAGTTAAACATTGCAAATCACAATTTAAAAAAAAAAATTATGTCTTTACATTGTGCTAAGAACAGTAAGTGTGGATAACGTTATTGCTCATCTGTGTGTATTCTGTTCATTAGTGCAGCAATCAGTGTACATCATACAACAGGTGCAGCTTGACTATGGCATACAAATTTACAAATCTTCAAGCCAACTGAGGCATATCTGGAATCAACC
Organism: Batillaria attramentaria; assembly: GCA_018292915.2. Lineage (NCBI taxonomy): Eukaryota > Metazoa > Mollusca > Gastropoda > Batillariidae > Batillaria > Batillaria attramentaria. The sequence goes on along the minus strand of JACVVK020000195.1, from coordinate 572,688 downwards.
CTTGCATAACTTTTATATCATGTGTGTGTGTGTGTGTGTGTGTGTGTGCGCGCGCGCGCACGTGTGCGTGTCTGTGAACAATGTACACATCAGAAGTGGCACATGCTCTTCAAATCAATGAACTGCAACACACAGCAAATAATACCCACTGCCTTCTCTGTTATATTACCAGAATAATTTCTACCACCAGCCGGGAAAAAAAGAAAGGTTTAAGCGCCTATGAAATCCGTGGCACCTGGGCCCTTTTCCAAGACAACAGATTCACAGAGACCCCTTTCATTATAGTTTTAAGCTGAGTTCACCCACTATCAGTGACGACAAAAACCTGATTTAGACGTAGAAAGATCAAGTCGTACCAACAACTGGCTGCATTCAAGACATAACAACGATCACATTTAGTTCTAGGCTACACACATCACATGAACAGTGAAAGGGAACCTAAGGTTCTTCTCGCATCTTTGATCAAAAGCATCTCCAACATTTCACAGCGCTCGGTACTACTGTACCAACCAGACTACGCAGCAGTTAATGGACTACACAGCAAACTATGATAAGCCCTTTATCTACGGACTTCAGATTTCAATAACACACTCCACAGTGACCTTCAACTTTCTGGTACATGTACAGGTCACTAAAAAGCACAAACCATGGCACCACTAACAGGCTTTGTTCTGGGCAAGAGCCACACTAGCAGAACAGTCGACGACCAAAGGACACAAGGCTAAAAAAAAAAAAAAAAAGGTGGTGGGGAGGTGTTTGGGAGTTTAACGTCCTTTTCCACCACGTAAGAGTGAAATCGAAGACGGCTTAACAAGAAAAAGGCCAGTACAAATACCTGGCCCCAGCCGGGATTCGAACTCACGACTCGAGTATTGAGAGTACAAAAACGCTCTACCATTCGGCTATCCTGGCTCCCCAGGCTAAAAAAAAGACATTACCACAGTCAAAACAGGCTCTAGGGGGTAGTAGGGAGGTCGTCTACTTTGAACCATTCTAAGACATGCTTTTCATCTCTGCTGGGCGTTTCTTTAGCCAGCCTCAAGCCAAGAGGAACAGTTCTTCTCATGTGTAACAAGTTCTCACGCACAAGAAAAACTCGATTTAAGGGAAAGAACCGTTTAAGACGTAGCTGTCATCTCTGCCAGGTGTTTCTTTAGCCAGCCTCAAGCCAAGAGAAGCAGTTCTTCCCTTGCTTTCTTCATGTGCCGAAAGTTCTCACGCCCAGGACAAACATCAGAATACCATTTACTACTGGAACATGAAATTCATCTACAGAGGTCTAAGCGTAACAGCAACAAACAGCGCTAGTGCAGCGTATGCATGCATATATCACATGTATCATGTATCAGTCACACCAAAAGACACTTTATCACCCCTTACTTACAAATCACAAGTCCACAGTTCACTTCACGATAGACGCGAACACAACTGTAGTTTCTAGGAAGACTGATCATACTGGCTACATCTGCAGACTTGCGTACTTGAAACTAAGCACGTTCTCAGCGACTCATGCTACCACTTTGTTTAAGTATAGATCTGCAAGCAACAACACTCCAGAACTAAAGCTATCAGATATTACAGCAAGTCTCAAACTGTACAAAAAAAGAAATACCATGTACCAATGTCTATGGTACATGATTCTTGATCCCATGTAGCATAATATGATGCAAAGCACGCACACCAAAAATGCCCAACAAACAGACAAAGAAACAAAGAACAACAAAAAAACATAGGAAGCAAACAGTCTCCCCCCCCCCCCCCCCCCAAAAAAAAAAAAAATTTGTTTGTGAAATGGTGTGTGGGTTTGTATTTGAAAGGGGGGGGGGGGGGGGGGGGAGGGGGAGGGTTGAGGGAGGTGATGAAACAAAGTTACATATGACACAACTTATAAGGGAACATGTACATGCAACAAGAGGCATGACAAATAGTGGATTGCTAACGTAAATGGTAATGATATGAATCCTAGCTGACGGTGCAAAATGAAAAAAAAAAAAAAAAAAAGTAGTTAGTCTGAAATGCCATGTTCACAGCTTCAGTCAACATGAAAGACGTATTTCTACGTGATAGTAGTGCCCTCCCCAACAACTGTTTTATACAGGGTCCATGCAGGTTCACAGTCTAAAAAATTCATGACTTTTCCAGGCCAACTCTCCTGTTGTCCATGACAACTTCCGCGCACTCTTTCACACTGACACACACGAGGGTGAAAATTATGAGCTTATATACAAGATATCGCAGTCAGCAAGACCAATGTTCAGAGTTAGTCATTAGCCTTATGGGAAGGCAGTTTGTTGGAATTTTGGGCGATTTGTCCAGCGAGTAATCACCAAGCTGACCGTTTCACTGTTGGGCTCAAAATGGCTTCCATGAAATTCCAAAATTCCATGACTTTTCATGACTCTTTAGATGATGTCATGACTTTACATGCCTGGAAAAGCTATTTCCAAATTCCATGACTTTTCCAGGATTCCATGACCTGTATGGACCCTGTTTACAGACAGGACTGAATGGATACGTGTACAATGCCCTGCTGCAGTGTATGAAAACCGTCAGCACAACTTACTGAAACTTTCCAGTTCTTGTAAAATTGTACACCTGAAAAAGTGGCTTGATAGTTCACTGAATAGTATACCGTCAATTTTTATGTAGTCCTACTGTTCAGAAATAATAAATTCAGCGTTTTATGCAAACACAACCTAACAAAATAACTAGACTCCATTTAACTAAAATCGGGGAAAATCTATGCTTTTTCCCCCACTAAAGACTAACAAACGAAAACACAGAAAAGACACAGGTTCGTATTTCATAGGTTTACTTACCAGCATGATTAAGTTCAAGTTAATGTAGCGATTAGCAGGAAAGTTCTTCTGCACAGTAGTTTCAATTATGCAGAGGTTGAGCATTTAGTGAGATCGGACTTTCAGTATTTATCATCATTTTTATCATCATGATTATGTGTGTTTAATAAAATGCAATGTTCAACCCAGTGGCACCTAGATGTATTAGGGGTAACTCGCTCACTCTACCAAGTCCAAAAACGAAGGCAAGCGACTTGATCTGAACTGCAAACGCTGAACCTGAGACCATGTACCCATATAACCAGTAATTTACTGGTAATTGCCAGTTAACGCGAACCCTGAAGGGCCTAAGCATCTATCACATTCAAGGTGGTTAAGCACTTTTACCAAATGATGGTTGAATAGGTCAAGATAAAGCCCAGATGGTACGCTCTACATGCAAATTTTTTTTACAAAAAACAAAACAAAAAAAAACTGTAAACACATAAAACGAACTGCAAGACACTATTTCAAGACACTGATCAGCTAGTCTTTTAGTGCTGCAAGAAGTGGGATTATTCATGTACTTGTCGACACAACAGCTCAGCGTGAACAGAACATGATAAACACACTGTGATACTACTACATGTACTACTAGTATAATTTGCAGAAGTAATCTCATGAAGTGCTGACAAAGCAGTTTTAAACAGGAGAATAAATCTGTGAGGTGCAGTTAACCTTTCGGCTACGTCGCTAAAAAACTTCTTAGTCCTACGTCGTGTGAAACAACTTACCCATGGTTTTTAGATAGGTAATTTTCGACTTATTCCTAGTCCTACGTCGTGGGAAACAAATTACCCATGGTTTTTATATAGGCAGATTGCAGCTTATTCCTAGTCCTACATCGTGGGAAACAAATTACCCATGGTTTTTAGAAAGGTAAATTTAAACTTATTCCTAGTCCTACGTCGTGGGAAACAAATTACCCATGGTTTTTATATAGGCAGATTGCAGCTTATTCCTAGTCCTACATCGTGGGAAACAAATTACCCATGGTTTTTAGAAAGGTAAGTTTCAACTTATTCCTAGTCCTACGTCGTGGGAAACAAATTACCCATGGTTTTTATATAGGCAATTCACAACTTATTCTTATTTATTGTTTAATTACTCTGCAAATTACAAGTTAAACAAGACAATTTTTGGCATGAACATAGTCAAACCATTTATTGACAAAGTCATGAAATTTCAAAGGTGTGACATAAATATTGACCAAGATACGTTCATCTCAAGCAATGTGTGTGCAACTTTTTACCCACGACGTAGCCGGAAGGTTAACAGAACATTAGATGTATAATGAAGCGTACAGCAAGAATAATGGCAAGCATATATGCTTTGAGCTGTGTAGAACTTGACTGCAACCCCAAGTGTAAGCGAAGTGCCCGTACACAAAATCTTTACACAGGAACACAGTAAGTTTGACTGTTACAGCATCAGAAGCTAAGTACATGTAACACCTTAACGAGCCACACCTGATGAAGTAAACTGATCTGGAACAATGGCTTTCTTGTAATCAAGTCTCAGTTAATCTGCATCCATCCACTCCTCCATCCCCCACCACTGTCAAACTTAAAAAAAAAAAAAAAAAAATCCTCACCCCACACTTTCCCCTGAAATATCACAGAACACTGTCGTCTTTACCTACTTGAACAGATTCGCCTCTTGGTTAGCTTCTTTTAACTCCTACAGATATTCATATTAGATATTGTTACCTGAGATGAATTTGAGACTTTAGACGACAAGAAAATTGGCTACATTTTATGACAGCTAGCTATAGAAAATGTGTATGCTGATGTATGTTTGTACTGGGAGGAAGTTAATCTTACAAAACAAAAGAAGGGTCTGCAGTCACAATAATTCACCATTTTAATAAAATACATCTGAACTGTACAAAACAATCCATAGTTACATAAAACAGCCAAACTGTGAATGAAATGAAATGAAACATCTAAATGCATGAAAACTGACTGCATAAAAACACCTATGACAAGAAAAGTGAAAGTAAATTCCACAGCATTTGAAACGAAGTTTGGTCTTTTGTAGTTTCCTTCCTTGTGAAAAACTTAAGCAATTTCACTTTAACGTATATATACTTTACATTATGATAGTTATCTTGAGCACTTTGTCAGGGGTGGCCAAATGCAGTCGCCCAGTCAATAATGGCCCCTAAGGTCTCAGCTGACATGCTTGGTTATATTTCTTGGTCATGTTTCACATTTGGAACACTCGAGTACATTCAGGCTGCCACTACTGGTCTGATCTGGGCATCTCCTGTTCACAAATGACCAGAATGTAGTATTTCCCTGCAGTGCACAAGCAAAACTGCACACAGACCACTGCTGCTTCTCATACGAAATTTAGAAAATTCAGGCCAGTGCGTAACTTCTTGAGCTGTATTATCTCGCTCAGTTAGGGGCTGGAGTGGCCCCTTAGGCTCACAACATTTGGCCACTCCTGCTCTTCGAATGACAACAATATTCACGTCTACTAAGGAAACAGCAGGCAACACGACCTTTATTATTAACATTTCATACCTTACGAGGGGAAAAAACCAGCTGACAGGACTGAGGAATTTCTCTGCTACGAACTTGCCGATGTACCTTACTCTCAAAGATACCTCACTTAATACTGGATGTCAAGACTTACAGGCTCAAACTCAAAGCCTGACACACTTTGCTGCTCTGTAACCGATGCTTTACATACCAGGAGGAAACTCAGTGGAAGGGGGAATGGGGGAAGGTGGACATTGTTCTGGGGAGGGGTGGGTCAAAAGTCAACTAAACCGTACATGTACTATGAACAACACTTCCCCTTCTTTCCTCCACCCCCTCTTCGATCTGTGAGGGAGATTGTGCTCGCGGGCTGTTCGGCTGCTTTCTTCTGCTGTTCCTTTTTCGTCTGTAACACCTGCTTTGTGATCGCCAGGAACATCTGAAACAAACAAATATATATTATGTGTCACCTGCTATTTCTGGGTGGATGTGGCAAAGGGTGTGGGGCTGGGGGAGGGGGAGGTTTCAGGAAACCCCAAGCCTGATCTCTCTGTAAATAGTGTAATCCTTGGAAGTTTTCAAGCAAAATTTATGTGCCGTGGGAATTCATTCAACCATTATCAAACATGAGTTCTGCAAAATTCAACGCCACAGCTGATAAGTGTCATGGAAGATGACAAGTGTGTGCGTGTGTATGTGTGTCAGTATGTATAAGGATGTAACATGGTCTATGATCAAAAGGGAGGAAAGTGTGTAGCATTTTGTGGCAAATCCAAGAGTGTGAAAAGCAGACACGTTATGCTAGCAGGGATGGATTTACTCAAATATGCCAGTGAGACATTGTCTCCTTGACCCAGAGCTGCCTACCCCTAAAAATGCCTTCCAGTAGTCTACCCTATCTAAACCCTCAGTTTTCAGTAATCCTGGAAGATTATCAGTAATAACCGAATGTCAATGGAGATGTCGCAACGGCACGCGGTGCAGAACACATGATTCGCACCTACACTGCTCTTCCTAATCACGGGGTAGGAAGTAGTGTATTCCTGCCGAAAGCACTGAACCGTTTGTTTCTTTGCTGGCTTCAAACGCTTGGTCTTCCCATTCCCGATATCGATTCCATCTTCGTCGTCCGTTTCATGTGCACGCTTCGAAGCCATTTTGCCTTTCTGTTTCAGCGCCGAACATCGGTACGCATGCGCACAAAGAATACTAACCGCGCGTCAACTCTATGCGAACTGGGAAGGAGCATACGCGCATGACCAGTCATTTTTATGAGACATTTTCATTTTCTATGAGACAATCAAGTTCACCCGCATCACTCTGTCACATGTCTGTGCCGAGAGCCTGTTCCTAAGTGCAGTGACGTTCAGGTTCTGAATGGAAAAGGACCTCTCGATCGCAGAACTGAGAAAACTGATTAACGCGCCAATATTTTCTGCAACTCTTTCGAGCGAGAGTTCCTGGCAGCGCGCGCGGCGAGCGGGATAAGTAAGCCTCATCACTAAAATTAGATTAGTGTGACAGACTCTATGACTGACACAGACAGCACATCTCTGCTTCGCGTTGTCAAGTGCGCTTGTGATGTCATGTTCGTGCGACATATGATGCATTTTGCGAAATTTCTATGCGACATTTTATCAAAATATGAGACATAGTCGCATGGCGCGTGAGAAAATCGATCCCTGTGCTAGGGGTATCCAGGGGCACATTCCCACAGATTTTTTTTATATTTTTATTTTTTTATTAGCCTAAAATCTGTGCAGTCAGTTGCATTCTTGCATGATTTTAAGTGCTTCACAAGGAAGCGCTTGTTTTGGAGGAAAATTTTCCGAAGGAGACTAAAATCTGTGTAATTTGGTGCATGAGTTGGTGCCTCAGTCAAAGGAGGAAACACCTTTTTTGGGTGGGTGGGGTTAAGCCAAAGGTGGAAATCCACCAAACAGTGGAAGATTTGAAACCCTGATGTGTGTTTACTCAACAGAGTTTATGGTAATGCACACGGAATGGCAGTGGGAAGTTGGGTGGTTATGGGAAAACATGTATTACATGTAAAGCATGACTGATTCTGGCAAGAATTAACAGCTAGTGCAGTACAGCGTTACACATGACGTTCCAGTCAATATTTGCACAGAAGCACAGTGCCACACACCTCTTCTACATTGATGTTTTCTTTGGCACTGGTCTCGAAGAGCTGGATACCCATCTGCTGGGCAAATGTCTGTGCATCTTCAGTCAGTACAACTCTCCTGTCAGGGTCGTCATTTTTGTTTCCAACTGAAACAGAAAAACAGAAAATGAAGCATTATGCTAGTTGGTATTAGTGCTTTACTTTGTAGAACCACTTTAAAACACACAACACATACGTCAAATGACGTAAGTGGAATATTTTGTTACCAGTATGATTAAAACTGATTACTAAATGATCAAGTCACTGTTGCTTTGCCAGTCTTTGAGGTCACACCGTGGGACCATGTTACACACGCTTGTAATATACTGAATACTGTATCAGGGTTCGTACAGGATTTTCAGAACAAAATTCAAAGACCTTTTAAAGACTTTTCAAAGACCAAAAATAAAAATTCAAAGACCCTGCTCTCGCAGTCGACTCGCGAGCGGAGCGAAAGGAAAGGCACAGTGACACAGCCAGAGACGCGCAAATAGTGAGCTGGCCCCGAAAATACGGTCGTGGGAAAAAGAAATAGATCATTTCGCGATTTTTCAAAGACTTTCAAAGACATTTTTTCAAAACACTGAAATTTAAAGACTTTCAAAGACTTGAAAAAGGGTCTCCAAAATTCCAAGACTTTCAAAGACATTCAATGCCTGAACGAACCCTGTGTATACTGAAGCTCACTCTGCAAGAACCAAGAAGAAGGAAATTGTTCTTTCAAGTGTCATGGGCCTGGATGTGTCGAAAGCTGCAGTTTACTCTGATGGTGAAGTGTGTGTGTGTGTCTTGTGTGCACAAAATTCAAGTTTGTAACCAAATTAGTGTACCCACTAACCTAGTATTCTATTGACGACATCACAGTTGTTGTCAATTTCATGCAGCCATCTCCTGACATTGGCGAAAGATTCGCCGCTCGTCACATCATACACCACCACTACTCCGTGTGTGCCTCGGTAATACCTGTGACAGCAAGAAAACATTACTACTCAATAACCGGCATAAAAAACTTAAACCTCTAAACATCCGCACTTCACACCACACGACACGTGTTTGCACATGTGTATAAAAGACACGGAATGGGGCAAGGTTTTTGTTTTGGCTCAGCTAACCAAGGTAAATGAAAAAAAAAATGATCTAGGTATAGATATCGACTTCTGTATCTTTAACTTTATACCTTCTTATATACAGTCGAACCTGCCAAGGCGGTCACCTGTATAAGCCATGCCACTGTCTAACCTGGTCACCCCAGAGGTTCCCCTGACATGCCAGCTGTTGACATGCCACCCTGGATAACCCGGTCACCCTGTCTAAGATGGTCAGTTTGGCCCAGTCCCTTGGGTGACCGCCTTACACAGGTTTGACTGTATACTTTTTATAAAATTCTGAAGACAAGTTCACTGATAAGCAGTACACCTAAATCCAGTGAACCCTTTTCTCAAATTATAATATCAGTGAACAGAAGAGTTATTACAGTGAGCACTCAGGATGGTGTTTTTAAGTAGAGGTATCTGAACTGCACTGCCCGGCTACCGTAGTGGGCCCGTACTAAGGGACCACAAACTGAGATGAAAATTGAAAGCTCCATGGCTTGAATGTTAAAAAAAAAAAGAAAAAAAAAAAGAACCTCTGCCATAAAAAAAAACCCCACAAATCCCAGTCAGAAAACACATCCACTCACTAAATACACACTTTAATGCAATCGTTTCTCCCTCCGAGTGAGACAGAAATCCGTCTTGAAACACCGCGTTGTGCTAAATATCCTGAACCGAAAGTGCAGAGGAAGATTTCACGGTACGTCGGACTTGCCGACAGTTTCTTCGCCGCTGGCTTACTGTTGCCGGCACACATCCTCGTCATTTCTTCCGTGTAAGAATTTTTGCATGTTTTGTTCCACGCCATTGCAACATTAACCACAGACCGGGCTGTTCCGATGCGAATTAATCACAGGAAAATGTACGAGAAGCGTGTCGGCCATTGCGAATCGGAAAAGCAAAGAGCCCGCGCGCTGACCGAAACGAGCATTCTGATTGGACAAAGAGAGAGCTTAAGCCAATCAGATTCTGCCTGTTAAGCACAATGGCTCAGCGGAAATGTCTTCATACCGCAAAATACCGAAAAAATAAGAAATCGTAAATCTTGCTCCCGGAAAAGCGTACTTTTCGCAGGCCTGGCGTACAAGCGTAAAATCGACCCAAATATCGTACATTTTACGCCAAAATCGTAAGGGTAAACAGGTCTGGTTTTACAACAAATTGCTATGGCTTGCTTTAAACAACATGCCTGAATCAGTGTTCCCAATTATGCACATTTGTACGCACAAAACTCTTAAATTAATGTACATATATATATTTGTGAACGGGGCGTCATAGGGGACGCACATATTTCGCATTGCAGTGACAAACAGTACTTGTCCCAACACTCATCTGGAAACTCGATGAACAAAAGGCGATCTGTAGCTAGCAGCGGACACTTGAATACTTTTGTAAACAACAAGAAATGGTTCTGACTTTCAGATTTTATGCCAAAAGACCATGGACCCTCAAAATTTACAAAAGGACCCTAAAAAAAAAATGGAGAGAGGGTCCCAAGGACCCTTGCATTTTTGACTCACAGGGAACACTGCAGAATACAGATTTAGAATATCATGGCACTCACGTGGATGTGATGGTCCGGAATCGCTCCTGTCCAGCAGTGTCCCAGATCTGAAGTTTTACCTTCTCCCCGTTCACATCGACTGTGCGGATCTTGAAATCAACTCCAATGGTTGTGATGTATGTCCCTATAAATAAGGGATAGGGATGGGATGCTTTAACTTACATCCCCAACATGCACATCTAGCCAATAACAATGATGAAAACCCAGGAAAGTGTATGCCAAATGCGTGAAATTGGTGCGCTTAAAAATAAAACTGTTAAAGCTATATGACATTAAATGAGAACTGAGCAGCTGCTTGCTGTTAAAGCTATATGACATTAGATGAGAACTGAGCAGCTGCTTGCATGTAAAAGTAAAACTGGTCCCTCAAATGTCTGATTTCTTTAATGTCACAGGATGCAAAGTTACCTAAAGTCTGAACAGCTGTAACGTTCAAATGAAGCTTCGATTCATTTCCAAACACCATCATACTTTGTAACTAGCCTTCCCACTCGGATACCTTTGGTGGTTTTAAACATCACCCGGAGTAACACACACAATGACACTAACCTGAGAAAACGTTATCCGCAAACCTTAACAGCAAGCTGCTTTTTCCCACACCTGCAAAAGGAGGGAGTTTAGTTTAAAATCATTTTACACATGTCCAAATGAGTATCCTAGTCATACACCAACAGCTGAACTCACATGCCTGTCAACACGCATACTCACATATATATCTTGATGATCCATCAATCTGCCACAAATGATTTTATTAATAATAAAATATGAAATTATTAATCAGGGCCCGTAAAAGTGCATTACAAAGAGTAAGGACAGTCTGGTACAATAACTGAATGGTGTTAAATGATGAGAACCAATAAAATTCTTTAAAAATATCTATTTCAAAACTTCTGGCAAGTATTTCAAACTCCTAATATAATGATCATGATGACTAATTCAGGAACAAAAATGTGATATAACGCTCGGGGAAACCAGACCAATCCCATGTAACATCAGACACTTAAATAGGGGATCTGTTAACTTCCTCTTGAATGAGTCTTCTGGGGGTATGCTATCGCTAATGATAACAAACCCATCATTAGTATAAGTGAATCTCTTCTCAAAATATTTCTGTTGTTACATGATGGTTCCACTTCGTTTCCTTACACAGATCTCCCATACATATTATGCCAGTTGCCATGTTGATAGTTTCCTTACAAGCTACAGCAAGGGTCTAGCGATGTTATTTATGAGTCCGCAGGAAGTTTAGCAACAGTGTCTTCTACCAAAGCAGATGCATACCCAGTTATCGATTATCATTGATTTTTTCACTGCTTGGTATAGCGGTACACCCGCTTCATCGGCTGATAAACACTGAACCGGAGCACTAGGGGGTGTCAACGACTGGCTGTGTGAAAAGCGCAGAAATCAAGTATTGCATGGATCCATGACACTGTATACTTACCACTGTCGCCAATTATGAGAAGTTTGAACAAATGGTCGTACTCTCGAGCCATAATTTGTCAGTTCGAATGCCTCCTTGCTCCAGGAAGTCCAAGCAGGGGAGGGCGACCGGAAGAACAACTCCGTCACAGACCCAAACTACGCATGCGTAAGAAAAATCTGCGCATGCGTTCAGTCGACCAAAGAGAGTTCCTGTAGCAGACCGTCGTCTGCTACAGGAGGTCGAGGGCTGTCCTCCAGCATATTTTGTTTGTTTGTTACAGTTTAGCTTCTTGGACAAGCGATCTCAACATGAATACGTTGATTCGTGTCTTCGTAAAGACACTTAAATGTGGGAAATCGAAGTGCCGAACCGCGTCCAGGAGGATTTCTATCACCAGAGCGTAAGAAATCGTTCTGCGACTGTCCACCGGCAGTTTCCATGCTGGGTGCTGTTGGCCGCCACATACGGCTTTACAACTCACAGTATCAAAGATACGCACATGTGTCTCACAGCAGTTGTATTTTTCAAACGTTGTGTGTTGCTACAGTTACAGATGCAAATGATTCATTTCACTGCTTGACTCAGTTGCACTGGAATCGTCACAGTCTCAGTGTTGTAGACTAGCCATCCAGAAGATCAGGTCACAGGTTGTGATGGCGGATTTTTTATTTTTTTGGGGGGGGGGGGGGGGGGGGGATTTTTCGTGTGTATGTGTGTGTGTGGATATGCTCTGTGTGTGTGTGTGTGTGTGTGTGTGTGTGCAGGTAAATGTTTAATACCCTGATTTTGTTTGCAGGTGTTCAAGTCAAGTCAACATCGCATACCGAATCTACCCTCATGACAGCAAACCAGAGACGGCTGCCTCAGCACCAATATTTGTGCTGCATGGTTTGTTCGGATCAAAAAGAAACTGGAACGGCCTTGCACAAATGATAGCATCATCAACAGATAGAATAGTAAGTCTGCATGTTATCAACACACAAGTTTACTGCTGTCAGTGTCAGGCATAAAAAAACCAATGAACTCTCATAATAAAAGCAAGTACATGTACTTTTCCAAGGGAGACATGCAATATATAACTCCTCTTTGGAACAGTTACTGGCGGAGGCTAATAAGATGTGGTAGGAGGAGAACTGGAAATATTCCTATGCATGGTATGTGTTGAAGTCTCAATGTTCATAATGAGGTCTGAGGGGAAAATCTGCTGCTGACAAAGCACTAAGGCTACCGGCCCCCGTAGTGTAGTGGTTAGCACTTCGGATCATGGACCGGGAGACCCGGGTTCGAATCCCAGCCGAGGCAAGCGGGATTTTTCCTACCTAGGTCGGCTCCTACCCAGAGCGGGTGTGCTATGGGCCCGATGGGGAGGCTGTTGCCACACAGCCGAGTTTCACCCACTTCACGGGTGCGACTTTGGGGGTGCTTCCCTTAGTATGACACGTCTTATGATGTGGATGATTACACGGCCGGCACCGCAGGTGCCGTAGTTCCCGGGCCTGGTTAATGCCGGGATATTTATGACAGGAAGCGTGGAATGCGGCCCTGTCCCGCAGTCCCAAACCACATGGACCTCCATAGCATCATCTTACTATCATCCTCATCTCCATCATCATGCACAATAAAAATTGTCCCAGCTTCCGAGTCGTCCGTGGGTTCCACCCATGACCTGGGAGGAACACCACTGGAGTTGGCAAAGAGTTGGGGCAGCAAAAAAAAAAAAAAAAAAAGCACTAAGGCTATTTGCCAAATGAATGAATGAGGTGAATACTTTCAAATCTGTACTACATGCTGATCGACACACACACACAAAAAAAAGCCACCAATCAGCACTGTTCAATTAGTCCCCAGTCTGCTACGCCTACCATAATTATAAAGTTGTCTGCTCAGTACATGGTACACGTCTACAGTTGAAGGATTGAATAACATATACGCCACACCACAATGGTTTCAGGTGCTATCCTAAGTGACTGATTCTGATGCATGGATTAAGCGTATTTGACGAAAAGTTTCCCTGGATGTGCCACGGACAGAAGATTTCCAACCATTCCCAGAACTTAGGCCCCTGGCTCCAAGTGGAGCATAGGCCATCGACAACCCTTCGCCATCGCACTCTGTTCTTGGCTATTCTTGCCACTCCAGTCCAGTTGGTCCCCTGCTTATATAGCTCTGCCTCAGTGTCCTGCCTCCAGCTGTTGCGAGGCCGGCCTCTCTTCCTTTTCCCCTGCGGGTTCCATGTCAGGGCTTGGTGTGTGGTACTGGATGCTAACCATTCCCAGTGGTGTGCTACAAACTAATCTGTAGAGTTTGTAGAATAGGAACTAGGCACAGATAAGCACGTTGCATTTGCTCCAGCTGCTTAATACAAGTTGTGTGTGTGAATTTTTTTTCCAGGTTGTTACCATGGATGCCAGGAACCATGGTGACAGTGGTCATTCAGAGGTCATGAACTACCCAGTCATGCGTGATGACCTGCTAGGGGTCATGGACAGGCTGAAGGTTGAACGACCCATTCTTCTTGGACACAGCATGGGAGGGAAGACAGTCATGACCTGTGCACTAACCAAGGCAAGTCTTGGGATATGGTTCACCTTTGAAAATCCATGGAGATATATTAATTCAGACATCTTGTATTTTCGCCTTTCGGCAGAAGTTTAAATTTAACCCGCATTTCAAGTGTTTTTGATTGTCAAATCTTTCTTTCTGCTGACCACAACAGCCAGAGAGAGTGTCCAGCTTAATAGTGGTGGACTCCGCCCCAAAGCTCAGCCCAGGCGTGGAGTCGCTGGTGAAGTATACACAGAAAATGAAAGAACTGACACTGCCGTCAGGTGTGCCATTCTTACAGGGAAGACGCGAAGTGGCCAAGGAACTCAGACCAATTGTTAGGGTAAGTGAATGTAGTCCAGGTGACTTTCTTTGTACATGTATAATTTAATTTATTCCATTACAATAGCGGTAGTATCTTATTCTTCGTGTCCCTGTGTATGGTAGATTTGATGGTAGTCTCTAATGGCTCCAATGATTTTATCAGTGAATGTTTTCTCGATTGGCAGGGACATACTTAAGCTCCGTTGGTATAGTTCGCCCGTTAGGGGGTGCAAATGTATACCAGTCAATTTTGTCGATATTTCGCATAAAGTCAAGTTGTAGAATGAAGTCAGCGGCCACGTGACTTCACCTCGCCAGGCCCTGGAGTACATTTCCACCCCTTCCTGCGTTGCGGGGATACAGTCACCCCCCGTTAGTGGACGACTGGAGTTCATTTGCCCCTCCTGCACATGACTGGTATACATTTGCACCCTCTAACAGGTGAACTATACCAACTGAGCCATACTTAACCCAGGCCTTGCTGAATAATTTGCCTTTGCTGAAGAAGCCAGGTAGTCTGGAATATTCCTGTTTTAGCACTACAAGGGATACTATGCAGCAACCTTGCAGTTGTCATGTTGTGTGCATGTGAATCCTAAATCGGATGCTTTTGGCATTACATTTAACTGGAAGTTAATTGAAAAAAAAAAATCTGAGCTGCAAACCTGGAACAGCTGAGCTGACCGTGTGTATCATGCACTTGCACTGTGTTTGTTGTGTCAGAAAATGTGCTTGATAATAATAATAATAATATTGTATAGGCGCTTTACCCAATTTCGTGAATCGGCTCAAAGCGCCGCAAACTGAACCCAACACGCATGCTCACGTGTATCGCATGCATTCTCTCACACACTGGACATAAACACATTACAATCACGTGGTGCGAAGGGTCAGCTCAGCTATTTAAATTTCAGAATTTAGAATTGCATTTATTTTTCAAATTTGGTGGGCTGAACATTTCCAAAGTGGAGGGGGGGGGAAGCCAGAGTACCTGGAGAGAACCCCCGACGATCACCCTGAATGAATGAACGGTGCCACATACGAGAAGGAAAAATTCTTTGTCCCAAGTGGGACTTGAACCCCCCCCCCCCCCCTGACGACCTCTCGCGTGGGTGACAAGTCTCTTAACCACTAGACCACCGACCACCCCCGATTCACCTGAGGAACGTGTTGGATGCAATCTGTGGTATGTACTTTGACCAAAGCACCTGCACTAATGTACATTATCATTATTGTTACTGGTTTCAGACTGAGGGAGAACTGTCCTTTCTCCTGACGAACCTGACAGAGACGAAGGATGGTAGTCTGGCGTGGAGGGTCAACCTAGACGCTGTCCTTGCCAATCTTGATGACCTTGGAAACTTTCCAGAATTCACCTCCCCATGCAATATCACCACTCATTTTATCGGTGGCTCCCTCTCCAGGCATCTTGAGTAAGTGATGGGTTCTGTTTCAGTAGCACTTATTCTGTCTAGCGACAGATTCCAAGGTTTAACAAAATTAATTCTTTTGCCTGTTATACGGTATTTGTCTAATATAAGTTCAGGGAAGTGAATTGTCAAATAGCGTGGAGTTACTTTTTGGTAAGACAGTCTCTAGATTGAATTCATATTTAAAAGCTGTCCAGTACCTGTAAGCTGCATTGGTGAAACTGATGAAGGGTTGCCCGGGTGATCCAATCCTGTAAGCTGTAATTAGTGAAACTGATGAAGAGTTGCCCGGTTGATCCAATTCCTTTAAGCTGCGTTGACGAAACTGACAAAAGGTTGACTGGTTGATCCAATTCCTGTAAGCTGCAGTGATGAAACTGACGAAGGGTTGCCCGGGTGATCCAATCCTGTAAGCTGTATTAGTGAAACTGATGAAGAGTTGCCCGGTTGATCCAATTCCTTTTGGCTGCATTGATGACACTGGCAAAGGGTTGCCCGCGGTTGATCCGATTCCTGTAAGCTGCAGTGATGAAACTGACGAAGGGTTGTCCGGTGGATCCAATTCTTGTGTCGGCATCTCACATTTTGTACAGATATAGCTCTCTAGGGGGTGCAAACGCACTGCTGTCATGTGCACCTCAAGCAAATTACACCCCCAGCATAGCAGATGCACCCCTACTGCGTGGGAGCCTCTGCAAGTGCACCATTGACTTGGGGGAGTTAGGACCACTGGACCATTGACTCCATTTTACTTATATAAACACTGATCATTGGACGACATAAATCTCTAAAAGGGCCATTATTTAAGATGGATTTACCTTCAATACACTCACAAAAACCACAGCATCTGTGTTGAGGGTCTCTTTGATCAGCACTGCAAGAGTTGACCGGGCTCAAGGTCACGTATGGGCTGTCATGGTCAGTTTGCAGTCGCTGTGCTGAACGGGTAGCTACGGAGCATTTACATGAGGTGCAAATGACCTAGGTGCATTCGCACCCATGTAACTTTTTGTGCTTGTGATCAGTTACTTGCCCCTCTGTGTTCAAAATATAATAGTTATTTCCCTTTCTTTTCCCTCAGCGAAAGCGCAGTGCCCTACATCGAGCGGCTGTTTCCCAAGGCCACCATCAAACACATCCTGGCTGCTGGACACTGGGTGCACTCGGAAAAACCCAAAGAGTTTGTTGCAGCTGTGAGTGACTTCATTTTACATGTCCATGAGGACAGCTGATGAATACTTTGGCTTAGACCGTATTCCACTATATATTGTCAAACGTCATGTGGCAAACAGGCTAAAAGAAAGAGGCCATTATAGACACGTGACCACATCACACAGGGTTATGGAAAGGCGACCATTGGCTTTAAAAGTTAGAGGTCTCTTTACGCAGGGATTTGTGTTGTACATGTGGCCGTCTTGACCAGGTTGATTGCACGTACTAGTCAGCGCATACTTGTACTGATATCTTTTCTGTATTAGCTGGCCTTCATTTAATACAGTGTTTGTAATTTTACACTGGCGACAAAGATTCCAGGAGTCTAACGTTTTAAACCGACTTGACCAAAGGCCACTTGCATGCTTAGGGTTATTCATCCATGTTTGGTGAAATCCTGCCGTTGGTGTGAGAACTTTTGCACTGTTCATCTCAGTAGAGCACACATTTTTACAAGTGGACTTTACAGAAAACAGATGTTGCTTTTGCGTAGATCTGTTTTGCATCTGTTGATTACTGTCAATGCCAACAACCAAAAAAATCTATTGAAGCAGTCACTCTGACAATTGACCATGTTTTAGTGGACAAGTTTTATCATATAATATTTGTGAACCAAAAACAAAAGGGCATTTTCATTAAACTAGCTTGCGTACGCTTTTGCAAAGTGTAGATCTGCATTTTGGATGGTATTTTCTGTACTGATATTAATAAATGGTTGAAGCTGTTCGTGAACCCCTCGCTGTACATAAGTCTGATATTTTCTGTGTACTTGACAAAGAGAGTCTCACAGACTTTGTGCATAGTGGAAGTGTGTGTTGGTCTGCGTGTTCGTTTTGATTTGTGTGTGTGTGTGTATATGCATGCGTGTGTCAGTGTCAGTCTTGAGACATCATTTGTTTGAGAACATCAGCTTGCATACCATCAACAGCAGCAGCAGACAGTACACATCCATGCTTATCTCCATATTTTGTGAGGAAGAAACCCCCCCCCCCCCCCCCAACCAAAACAACATCAACAAAAGACAGAGGAAACACCAAGCAAACTGAGCAAACACAAGGAACACGCTAACACACACCACTAATTCGCGCACCAAGCCAATGACCTCGTTGTTTTCGTTAATTAGTAGGACCGACCTCGACCGATTAGCCACGTGACTGGGGTTAACGCACCACCATCCCCCCCCCCCCCCCGCATTTTGTACAATGGTAAAATAAAAATGAAAAACCGAAAATCAGCAACAGATTCGCACTGAAGTTTTCACCAGGCAAAAACAACACACAATAACCATGATAACGATAATAACAAAACCCCCGAAGCGGCAGCGAACTCCAACTGGGAGCTGCCCGGGACCTATCCGGGACCTGCCCGGGTGCCTGCCCGGGTCCCCTGCCCCTTTTGGGGCTGAGGTATTTTTTAAAAAAATGGATGTGGCCTTGGTTACATAATTTATGGCTGTATTTACCGTCTCACTATACCTAAACTTGTGCGTGTGTGTGTCACAGTGTGTGTGTGTGTCTGTCACAGTGTGTGTGTGTGTGTGTGTGTGTGTGCGTTATACATAAAAATGTAAACGTGTTGCCTATAGTTTGAAATCAGTTGCCTGATTTGTGAACTGAATAGACACTGAAGTGAGGCAGCTTTGCGTAATATGCAAACTAGGTGGTACATACATTGCTTATCATGCGAATTGATTTTGAAAAGATATCTATATATAATGAATTAGGTAAAAGTAGTAGTTCCCAATTTTGTCAAACTGAAGACTAAAAAAAAAAAAGGGGCACTGGTTCACAGAGCACCAAAACATTATTTTCCAAAACCTGATCTTTTGTTTACAACTGAGAATGGAGGAAGTGGGTGGTAGGGGCGGTGTTGGGGAGGGGGGGGGGATGCGGGGGTTGGAGGAGGGGAAAGGCGGACACCTTACGGTGACATGGATGCTTTGTTGTGGTATTTGTACAGGACACACCAAAGCGTCTAAATGAAAAGGTAAGCGAAGCACACATACACACACACACACACACACACACACACACACACAGAAGGTGATCAGTGATCAGTGATGAAGCTTTCGTAATACTGAAACTAAACTGAGACACACGCACGCCGCACGAACCGTCAGGGCCAACGGGGTCGCACGGTGCACACAGCACACTCAAACAACCAAACCTACACAAACACTCACATAATAAGAAAATAACACATTATAAGAAGACAACGATAACAACACGTTTGAAAATATAATCCAAAAGAAATCTACCAATGAGCCTCAATGACCACAGTGGACCCGCAATACCGTGCTGACTGAACACTGAGGGGCAGAACCACGGAGTACATACACACACACACACACATATATATATATATATATATATCTTGACACGTGAGATGGAAAATGTGTGAAACAAAAGCTAAGTAAAGAAATAAAGTCGTCAATTAAGGCCACATCCACTTAATTTCATTACGCCAGTCTCGTAACCCTCGGACAGGGCCCCAGACAGGGCCCCGGGCAGGCCTCGGGCAGGTCTCGGGCAGGCCTCGGGCAGGTTCCGGGCAGGCCTCGGGCAGGTTTCGGGCAGCCCCGGGCAGTCCCGGGCAGGTTTTAGTAGGACCGCTTGAGACGGTCGACAGTCCCTGTCGAAACGTTTAGAACACTTGGAAGCGACTGCAAACACAACGCGATTTGGCACTGTTAGAACCGCCTCAACAACATGTGTATCGACCGTCCTTTCTACAAAACTGACGTTCTTCCCAAGCAGACCGATGACGTGAAAGCTTGAGCCAGCTGGCGTGTTGTTCTATTTTTAGAATTCCCTGAAACGAAAGTAGTTTCTTTGCACCAGCCTCGCAACCGTTCTGCTCGTCTGGGAGACATTTGCACAGAAAACTACGCCGCTCCACACCGTTTTTGTTTTACCCAGGAATTAAAGTTCAGGTATGTCAGTATAATGATTTTAGTTACTGATGCTAGAGTCACGGTAAACAAATTTCGTACATTTTACTTCATTCTTGTGCCTCGGCAGCAACGCATGTCGGATCTTGGGCAGCGAGACGTGACAATGACCAAAACCTACCAGAGGGTGGGATGGAGGGCGACGCTTTGTCAAAAACGCAGTGAAAGGCAGACAGCGTTTCATGTTTTCAAATCGGTTTCATGGTGTTGAGTGTAAGAATACAATGCTGCTAGCAATGTTTCTAAAACAACACTCGCACCAAGAAGACTCTATGACTCAACGTGGGGATTTCAACATGGCCACTCTCCTGCGATCTCGCGCATGCGCGAACACACGGAGCTACCGCTTTATTGCCGTAATAGTTTCGTACAAACTCTACTTCTTAGTTTGGTATTACGATACCGACACATTGAGTACTGTACACGTGCTGAACTTGCACTGCAGTTTCAGGTGCACCCAAGCTACTAGCCTTCACCTTCAAGGCCCACGACTGATACCTTTGAGGGGAGGGAGGAGCCCACAGTAGTGGCTGGGTGCACCATATTGACATGTTTGCCAGGGTTCCAGACCTGCTATGCAAGTCGTGGTATACATATATATATATTTGCTCAGTGACAAGTTCAAGAGACTGGCAGCAGAGACATACATAACATTGTTGTGTACGTATGATTGGCAGGAGCTAGTATGGGTCTAGCTCTGTGTGTGTGTGTGTGTGTGTGTGTGTGTGTGCATCATGGTGTGTTTGCACCAGTGTCAGTGTGTTCCTCTGTACCAGCATGTGCGTCAAAGTGTGTGTACCAGGGTGGGAGTACACTCAGTGTGTGTGTGTGTGTGTGTGTGTGTGTGTGCATTGTGGTGTGTTTGCACCAGTGTCAGTGTGTTCCTCTGTACCAGCGAGTGTGTGTACCAGGGTGGGAGTAAGGCTCTTTGTGTGTGTGTGTGTGTGTGTGTGTGTGTGTGTGTGTGTGTGCATAGATGTCAAGTCAGACAGGGAGTAGGGTTGTTTTGTGTATGGGGTAGGGATTGATGTATACATTGTTATTATTCAACGGTATGATTTTTAGCAATACATGTACATGTACTTGTTAGTTCGTAGACGGTGCAGTGATTTTCAAGTCATTAATTAGCCCACAGAACTGAGATAATGAAATCTGATTTTTCAAATTTGGTTTTTGTTCATGCAGGCAGTTGATGGGCTTTTCCACAAGAACGATCCATAGGCATGGACAGACATCCCTCGTAAATAGTCTGAAAACGGCAAGTAAATGTATTGAATGACTACATGGATAGCATAACATTTCCACACATCAGGACACTTACGATAATGCCACACAAAAACTGCCCATGGTAAAAATCACTTTAATCTGAGCTTTGAAGCCGTCACACAAACATATGTCAGCAATAGAAGCAGAAGACACATCACCTGCAGACAGGCCATATCCTCTTGCCAGTGACTTTTGGGATGGTGAAACGGTGACAGTAGTAAATGAAAAGTACACTGCACTTTTAGATCACCAGGAAATCCTCACCTGGAGAGACCAAAGCTGGTGGAGCGAGGACGTTTTAGAACTAGTTCCATCGGACCCAAATACGATAGTGATGGAGGAAGCTAGAGCACGCCCATCTGGAAAAGACTCCCGTTGGACAGGCCAGAAACCACACAGACCAAACACTCCACAGCAGACTCTCTCCGCAAGGGAGTGTGGTGATGACTTTGGCAAACCGTCGATGGCAGACAGACATTGGGCACATCAAAAAGAACCTTTTGTGTCTAGGCAAAGACCACCCAACCAGAGTTCTCAGAACAGTCGCCCGCAAAGTCATTATGGCCAGTACCCTGGCAGAGACTTTACTACACCATTGCTAGGAGAGAGACCACGAGAGCGTCAAGGAGAACCTCTCTTTTCAAGGCAACATTCTGCTGGCCAAAGGTTTACTGACACCACGAAGCAGACTCCATACAGCCGACATCCCCAGAATTCTGCTCAGTCATTGCTGGGACCGCGGCCACCTCTGATAGGAGTGCCACACATGGGGGTGGGTGATAGATCACACGTACCTCCGGTAAGACCTTCATTTAGACCTGGTCAGTCTGCTGCACAGCAGCCTCCTTCCAACCAACATGCCCGAGGCTTTGCTCCACCAGTGATGGAAGGGAAACCACAGACACAGCGGGTGAGACCTCATTCATCGAAGCAGAAATCAGCTGGGCAGGCTTCACACCACACACGTGCCAGCAAGGATAACCATTCCACTGCTACTCCAGTAAAGATGGAAGACAGACCACGAGCACCACCGACAGAACAGCAAGGATTGTCAAAATGGAAATCAGCCAGCCAGTCTATGACAGACATTCCGGAACAAACTGGTCCCATCAGAGATAACCAACGATGCAGTGGTCAGAAAGGTAAAGATCACCAGAAACCTTTTGTGTCTGCGAAACACGAAACTATGGCATCCTCCAAAAGAAACAGAGCTGGTAACCAGATGAACCAAACAGAACAGTACTTTTCAGTGGAGGAGAATTCCAGCAGGAATGATCCTAGTAGATTTGCCATTGCTTCTCCAAACAAGAACGCTGTTCAGGAGACACCATTGTACGTCAAAATTCATGATGTCGTCAATGACATTGGCAAACTAGGTGACCTTCTGACAGCCAAGGTTGACAGAGAGGGAGTTGAATTCAGGCCAACCGAAACTGCTATTCAGAGATCCGAGACATGCACATACTGTTCTCTGAACTGCCCCAGCAAAGCTTTGGCGAAAAAACTACGCGGTTGGCTTCTGAAGGACAAACACAAGTTCACTCCGCTCATCGACTGTAGCTTTGAACCCTACGAACAGGATGACGTGAGAAGAAAGAACCTGGAGCTGAGCAGAGAGGTGTTGAAGAAACAAGTCACATACGAGTTCAACGCTAGATCAGAGCAGGTGATGCGTCTACACAACCAAAAGCTGGATGAAGTGATGGAGAAGATTGACAAGGCCAAACAGAACTTGCATGACCTTCACAAACATAAGGAAACGAAGCAAGAGATCGAGGCACTTGAATACAAACAGACTGAACTTGAAAACCAGAGAGAAGAATTCAAAAGAGCTCTTGACCGATTCAACCGTGATCTGACACTGCTCTTGGAGAAAGACACATTTGAGAGGGAGATCCAGAACCTTCGGAAGCAGTTTGGTGTAGAATGCAGTCGCATGGAGAGGCCCCTCCCAGTGTATGCTCGCAGACATGACATTATTGAACTGGTGAAAAACAACCAGGTGTCAATCATCGTTGCTGAGACAGGGTCTGGAAAAAGCACTCAAATCGTCCAGTATCTTCTGGGGACAGATTTGGCTGAGAAGGGCACCATAGTCTGTACCCAGCCACGCAAAGTGGCGGCAATCTCATTGGCAACGCACGTGGCCAAAGAACTCGCAACAAATGTGAGTAAAGAGGTTGGCTATAAGGTGGGTAGCATGTACAAGCGGTCAGCATCCACCAAAGTCGTCTTCATGACTGATCACTCGCTGCTAAACGAATGTCTTGAGGACCCAGACCTTGAGAAGTTCTCCTGCGTTGTGGTGGACGAGGCCCATGAGAGAAGCCTGTACACAGACCTGCTGCTGGGCATGATCAAGAGATGCCTGAAGAAGAGACCAGAGTTGAGAGTCATCATCACCTCAGCCACTATTGACCCCGAGGTCTTTGTGAAGTTCTTTGGCGGCAACTGCCCAGTGATGAAGATATCTGGCAGAACATTTCCTGTTGAAGTTGTCTGGGAGGATGCTGACAACGAGGAGAATGACTTTGACAACTACGAAGATGAAGCTGTCAAAAAGGCCATAGAGATCCACATGAGCGAACCTCCTGGAGACATACTGGTTTTTCTGACATCAAGGATCGAGATAGAGAAATGCTGCGAATCTTTTGAGCAGAAAATGAGAACAAAGAATAGAACAGATTTCCAGTGCTTTCCGCTACATGGCCAGCTACAGCCGGATGAGCAGCAGAAGGTCTTTGAACCGCTGGGCAAGAACAAACGGAAGATCGTCTTCTCCACCAACTGTGCAGAAACGTCCATCACTATTGACGGTATCAAGTATGTGGTGGACACAGGCGTGGCCAAAGAGATGCGTTACGACGCCAAGAAGAACGTCAACTCTCTAAGCGTCACCATCATCAGCAGGAGTTCTGCTGACCAGCGTAAAGGACGGGCAGGCCGCACGGCACCAGGCAAGTGTTACAGGCTGTACTCCCGGCGAAGCTTTCAGGCAATGGATGCCATCAGTCTGCCTGAGATCCTGAAGACACACTTGGGGCAGGCACTTCTCAAGCTGGCAGAGCTCGGTATTGGTCCAGACATGTACGACTTCGTGCAGTCTCCCAGTCCGGACGCCATCACTGCAGCCCTAGAAACCCTGGTGCAGCTCGGTGCTATGGAAAACGGGAAGATCACGGAGACAGGCAGATGGATGGCCAGACTTCCTTTTGATCCCAAGCTGGGCCTGCTGACACTGCTGGGGAAGAACGAAGACATTCTGTATGATGCTATCGCCCTTGCTGCAGTCATCAACGCTGGTAGTGGGGTGTTCTACAGAGGCACAACCCCAGAAGCTCAAAAGAAGCTTGACAAAGCAAAATCCAAGTTCAGCTCCACTGGTGGTGACTTCCTGACATCTCTAGCTGTGTACAAAGAGTGGCAAACAGTTGCGGAGAAGCAGAAGAGGACCTGGTGCATGGACAACAGTATCAACGCAAAGACAATCAGAGGAATAAGAGAGAACATCAATGAAGTTACGCAGGTCCTCAGGAAGGAACTCAAGCTTGACATTGAACACAAATTCTCAGAAGCCGAGACAACTCTCGAACGTTTGCGGAAGATGGTATTCAGGTGCTACTCCGCCAACCTCTGCCACTATCTGGGGAAAGAAAGAGCGGGCTATTTTGCTGCACGTGCATGCAGACAGGTGCACATTCATCCATCCTCAGCTCAGAACGCCCTGGCTAGTTTTCCAGAATGGGTGGTTTATGGCGAAATCATGAAAACTTCCAGAGACTTCATCACAGGAATCACACCAGTAGAAGACTCCTGGCTTGAGGAGATCACATTGGAGAAGTTTGGATTTGACGTGAAGGACATCCGAGAGAAGAAAGTTTTGAACGTCTTCACCCAGCCAGCAGGATCCCATGCTTTCTTTGCCCTGATTGGACCTCGCTATAGCAAAATGAGAGACTACGAAGAGCAGTTTTCGGAGAGTCCAGCTGTTGTCATTGTGGAGGCGAGCCGAGAGAGAGGGGAGGTGAATGTGTTCTCTACTGAGGCAGCAGACAGCATCAGAGATCTGACACAGACACTGACCAACACTGCACAGGATGCCATGAAAGAGCTGCAGAAGGACGACAGAGAGATGCCTGTGGGGAGAGAAGAGTCAGGACTTAGAGCAGTTTTGGGTCTTGGAGGTCAGGTCATTGACATCCTCATGCCCAACCAGAGCAGAAAAGTCTTCATCTCGCAGCCCTCAGACGATGCGACTGAAGAAACAGTCATGCGCAAGTTCCAGCAGTTCGGGGAGGTCAAGTTCTGCAAACAGTTTTCAGGAGGCAAGAACTGGGGATTCCTGATCTTCAGGTCAGTAGAAGAGGCTGCAGCAGCTGCAGAAGCGACCAAACATGATGACTGTGACAGAGGTGAGCTTGAACGTCGACGACCTGCGAAACAGAATGCAGACTTCAAGGCTCGACTCTCTTGGTGTCGCAGACCATGCAAAGGTATCGGATTTGCTGAAGTCTCACCTGTGTACCTCTCAGAGTGCTTGAAAAAGGGCTATTTTGAAATTGGCATCAACACAGTCAAGATGCAGTTAGATCGCAAGAAAGATGACGGAAGCCTGTTTTTGAGGGGGCTTCCTTCAGAGGTGACAGAGGATGTTGTGAAGCGATCCCTGCTGCATGCTGTTGTCGGCGACGAAAATGCTGAAGGCATCGTGACCTCTCTGACAGTCGTACGTGCGAAAGTGGGAGAAACTACCCAGAAAGATGTGAAACAACTTGAGAGGGAGATACGAGAGTCATTTGAAAGGCACCTAGAATCATCCACTGTCCAGGTCAATGTCAGAAAGCCAGATCATGAACACAGGATCACATTCTCAGCCGATGCCTATTTCTCCGACCCTATCGAAGGCATCCGAGCATGCAGGGCTCTGAGAAACCTCCGTCTTGCCAGTGGTCAACGTGTGGAGGTGACTCCTGTCATATCGGCGACCCTCACTGTACAGCAGCGCATTCTGGATGCTTGCCAGGAACAGTACCAGAAAGTCATGGATCACTTGAGCAAGAGAGAGGTAGAGGTTGAACAGACACCTCAGAAATTCAACAATGTGCGGGTGTCTATCAAGGCGATGGATCTGGAAGATGCTGTGAAGGCGAGGACGTTCCTGAGCGACGTGTTCAAGGGAGACGTGCTGGACTGTAATGCCAGCCCCAGTCTTCAACACCTGTTGACAGCAGCCGGTCGCAAGTTCCTGCAGGAGGCAGAGAAGGACACTGGGGCCTATGTTTGCGTAGACAACAGACTTCGCAGCGTTGCCATTCACGGCAGTGATCAAGCCTGTACCAAAGGTAAGTGAAGATGGTTACTCTTAGTTTCATTAGTTTCACAGTGTTTCTTCTGTGTCCTTGCCACATCTCGAAAACCAGTCTTTGATGCATTACTAAGACAAAAAAACAAATTTAGGACACTGATCAGACCAGTGATATCCATTAGTATTTTTCCTTTAACTCATTCAGCCCTACGCAGGTACATGTACCTGCGCGAGGAACCCGCCGCGTATGCCTACGCAGGTACATGTACCTGCGAGCTAGTGAAAATTTCTACTCGCTCCTCATTGGCCAGACTACTGAATATTCATGAAACAAGGGGCACTACTCTGCTGTGCACTTCCTTTCCTTTGTATGGATCAGGTTTACACATGGGTTTGAGCGATTTTGGGTTTTTTAACTGACTGACTGGCTAGGCAAAAAAGTGCCCAGGACAGGGACAGCAGTCAGGCCTGGAACCAGCAAGGGCTGAAAGGGTTAAAAGGAGCAATGTTTGTTGTAGTTGTTATTGTGTTTTGAGTAAAATGTGTGCATGGTAAGTTGATCTGATCATTCTACCCTAAGGTTTCAGTGAGTCAAGTTTTAATAAACTGTTTATAAATTATCTTCTTTTCATCTGGTACTGTGGTGTTGGTGGCTGTTTTCTTTCATGGGGTACTAGACTAGTACATGTATACAGACTCCTCTGTAGTTTCTAAATCAGTATATGTAACACCAGTGAATATTGATTTCAGTGCGCATCAAAATGAACGACTACCTTGACCTTGTACTGAGCGGCACAATAGAGGAAGTGATCCTGAAGGGATCTGACAACCCTCCTGGCCTGTTGAAGGCGCTCATCACCAAACATGGAGACGACCTGGATGGCTTCCGGTCTGATATGGGGCTGCACTCCGTCACTGTTGACTACCGCAGACACAAGCTGAAGCTGATGGGGACCCCGGTCAGTCTGCAGAAAGCCAAGGGCCAGATCCAGGAGCTCAAGGAACAGCTGTGGGCGACGTCCAAGGAAGCCAAGCCAGAGGAGGACGACATCGAGTGCCCAGCTTGCATCTGTCCCATTGAAATCAGTGAGCTGTACCGCCTGGAGATCTGTGCTCATCCCTACTGCAGGAGCTGCCTCAAACGACAGGTATACATTTAGCTTCTCTCCCTCTTCATTTTTATAGAACGTTAACTCTTTCAGTACTAAGGACTGCGTATCTGGTCCAGCCTTGCACAGTGTTTGACCCTGAAGAAGTGCATATATGGTCCAGGGTCAGACAATTGACATGACCGTGAGGTTCTTTGTGTTTGGGCATTGTACTGGATGCACCAGGATACGTGGTCCTTAGTATGAAAGACTTGTATTCTTTGCAAATCTGTTGCGAACCCATCCAACTGCCTAGTTTCCAGGAAATGCCTAAGGAAGAAAACTGCCAGTGTTGAATGAGTTAACCCTTTTGTAGCTGCAGTTATTTGTTGTATTTTCCCCCTTACAAGTTTTTGATTGCTGTGATGAGCCTGTCATTCTTGCTTGCTTGAGATGAAATCCTGACATACTCTGATGAGTGTTACAGGTGTCTGATTTTTCTCTGTTGATTAGATAAAACATTTCTTTGTAACTCAGTAATGTTTTATTGTGGGTAGGTATCGCCATCACAGTGGACAAATGATGTTAATCTGCAAAATACCACCATCTCATTGTAACTCAGTAATGTTTTATTGTGGATGGGATGGTATTTTGAGGATTAACATCATCTGTCCACTGTAATGGTGGTATCACCAGTGGGTGGTGGGTTTTGCACCCGACGCAGTTTTAACCCACATCGAGGCATGGTCAGACTGATGAACCCATGGCCAGTTTTGAACCACCTGATCTTTCCCTCTACCTTTGTGCGTGTGCATAAATAATGAATATGAATGGAACCCATGAGATTTGACACTAACCATAGTGAATTGTTTCACATCTTTCAGGTCGCTGTTGCCATTACGGAGCGCAAACTGCCTGTCCTCTGTTGTCACGATGGTTGCGACCTCCCTTTGGCCTGGCGTGACTTCAACAACCTGGCACGTCTTGGGGACATCAAGCTTCCTGCCCTTGCCACAGCTGCTCTGTCAGCCTTTGTCCTGGCCAATCGCGACGTCGCTCGCTTCTGCACCACGCCTGATTGTCCAATGATTTACCGCGTCTCTCCTGAGGACAAGGCGGAAGTGTTCCAGTGCCCTGAATGTGGTGTGCGCACCTGCACAGCCTGTCACGTGCAGTCACATGACGGGGTGACCTGTGCCATGTTGCGCAGCAGCAAGAACCAAGAGCAGGATGTTGAGGTGTGGGCCCGCCAAGACCGGAAGCGACGGAGAGTGTGCCCAGGCTGCAGATCTCCGATTGAGAAGATTTCGGGATGCAACAAGATGCACTGCGAGGCATGCGGTGCCATTTTCTGCTGGCATTGTCTTGAGAAATTCCGTCGGGCTGATGAGTGTTATGATCATCTTTCGAAAAAACATGGTGGAATCTTCACACTGGAAGATCTGCTGGAGTAACTTCATTTTGATATGCACATGCTTTTGCTCCTACGATACTTAGAAGACTTGGTATCCCACAGTCATGTGGGTGTAGTCAGTCATGATGATTAAGCTGCAGCAATGTTGTACACAAGCACATATTTAGGTTGCACAAACAGTGGGTTGCAGTAATCTGTTTTGCCAGTAACAGTGACATTTCTTTTTTATTTTTTATTATTATTATTATTATTTTTTTTTTGGAGGGGGGAGGGGGGGGGGGGGGGGGGGGGGGGGGGTGGAATTGATGGATTTTTTTGTGTTGCTGGTGTGGGTTGAACATGACTTTCTAGATGTCAGTTTAGACAAGAGAATGAGAAACTGCAGCAGCCTCGTGTTTGATGTATGCTATTCACAATAGCAGCTGTGCTTGCATCCCTTGGGAAGCTAACTGCTATGAGCTTTAAGGGGAAATGATGCCATGCTCAAAATGAATCGTAAAAGATTTCTCTGTGGGCTGTGGGTGCAGGCATTTTTGCTGTAGTATTTGAAATGTGTGATGCAGATAAGACATAAGACGTAAGACATTAAATTTCCAAAAGAGGAACATTGCTTTGTGGTCTCTCATAAAAAACATAAAACATGCCAAACACTCACTCATACGGCCATGCACACCCATTCCACCTATTACATGCTCGCACACTCATACCTAAAAATCTATCACAATGTTGCAGCACTATAAATAAATTGCAACAACATAACATAACATTACAACAACATTACATAACTCTATCACAGTCAACGCCAGCTGACACCCGTCAAGAAACCACACACACAACCCTACATCTGCTTATTCATCAGCCTAATAGACATTGGTACAAAGCTATTCATTGTTTTGAGTTTCTTGGCAGTAAAGGCTCTAAGCCGTCGGCCTGATGGTAATTTCTGATAATGCTGGGATAAAATGTGGCCAGAATCATTCATAATACTAAAACCCTTCCTCACCATTCTATTCTCATACAACACACTCAAACTTGCTTGCCTTTTACCCACAACCTTGCTGCCTCTATTGACAATGCAGTTGAGCTTACTTTTGCTTTTCACAGTCAGAGTGCCAAACCAGCACAGAAAAGAGAAAGTCAGAACAGATTCAATAAAACTGCGATAAAAGACCTGCAGAGTTTCAGAGCTAACTTGAAAAGATGGCTGTGTCATCCATTCCCCCCACACCCCCCCACCCCTCCACCCCACCCCAGAATATCCTTTGTAATGCTACAGGTCAGTCATGGTTGGCTTGATATTTGCGCCAGCGGAATATGGAGAATCGTTGAAATGGGCAATGCAAAGTTGTTGCCGCCATCTTTAAGTTGTCTCTTCCCCCCTATGTGCAACTCAGCATGTGCCACAAACGTCCACAGTCAGGGAAAGAGAAAGCCTACTTTCAAGACGGCGGCAACAACTTTGCATTTTTTTTATTTGCTGCTGTTTTTGATAAAAATACAATCTTCTGTGCCATGAAATAAGGACTTTGCCGTGGATATTCCCACAATAACTTGAGTTGCTCAGAATATTTAAAAAATTTTCTTTGATATGTGTGTGTGTATTTGTGTTTACATTAGTTGTACACTTTTGTTATAGATATGTTTCAACAGATGGAATAATTTTCCACAAATGTTATGTTTAAGCATGTCTACCTTTGTTTTCAGTGTGTAACTTAGAGAATTCGTTACTTTACTCCTTCCATTTGTGTGTGTGCGCGCATGTGTGCCTGTATTTTTCCAATACATATGCTGTATAAGTAATTTTGTATCTTGGGTGTGTTAACCCTGGTCTCGCGGAATTAATTTTTCTTTCTTTTGCTGAAAAAACCACAGGAGTTGTCTTAAATTGAATATTCCATTCTCAGCACCGCCAAGGTTAATGTGACCGTTTTTGTTGAGATTGATGTTATTGTGTTGAATGGTTACTGATATGTTGTATGTACTTTTTACTATTCCTCTGTAGTTATGGTGGAGTACTGCTCTCTTTCCACATAATTTTTTTCCCTTCTAATTTTGGTTCTGTGGGTTTTTCTTCTGTCTTTATCTTCTGTGTCGTCTTTCATTTCTTCTTTATGGTTGTGTGTGTATGTACCATCCATAAGTTTTGTAGTCCATTGCCACCTTATACATTTGAAATGTAGGATTACTTGTTATGTAGGACTATGGTTTAGGGTTGACTGAGAATAAGTGCTATATATATCTATTACATGTATTATTATTATTATGTCCGTATGAACTCTGATTTTTATGGTGAGGGTGTCTTTGTATTGTGCATGTTTTTTGTTTTAGAACTTTTTTGGTTGTTTGGTTTTGTCTTGTTTTCTTTTTTAATTCTATGCATGCAGACTGGTTGAGGACTGGTTCAGTAGCTGGGTAAAGGTGTGTCTTGTTTTGTGTGGATTTGGTTTGTTTTTAGCTTATGTTGAAGGTATTTGTTGTTCTGTGGTTTGGTTGTTCATTTTGCTTTCCTTTGGAAGGGTTGGGAGGGGGGCATAGACCTTCATGCTTTGCCGGAGGGTGATGGGGGGGGAGAGGTGAGGGGACAAGAAACCATATGTCACGATTTATCCTTCAGTAGTGCCAGCAGTTCGCCTCAGGAATGCCAGCATTACTTTCCCTTTCAGCAGTCCTGCATTTGACATATTACAGTTTCAGAATCTTGTCAGGGTTACTGTGTTACAATTTTTAGTATGTACACGTTGAAGTATTTTGGTATAGTTTGAGTTTTGAGCAAAAGTTCATTACGGAGATTGCGGAGATTTTTTTATTTTATTTTTTTTAGTACACTTAGACACCCCCCCCCCCCCCTTCTCTCTCTCTCTCTCAGCTCTAATTTACTATAATTACCGCCATTGCAATACCGTTAACATGCACTTGTTTGTTGACCCCTGAGCATTATTATAAGCCTAGCTTGTTCATGCTCAGAAATTGTTTATTTACTTTGAACAAACCGTATTGCAATAAACTTGTTTAAACCAAAAGTTCATTACTTTCCATGATGAATGTTTATAAATAATTATTTATTTATGTATTTATTTATTAATTCATATTACTCAGACCACAATATCATAGTCCTCATGGGGTGGGGGGGGGGGGGGGCAGGATAGCTGAATGGTAGAGTGTTGGACTTTTAATGCTCGGGTTGTGAGTTCAAATCCTGGATGGAGCCAAATATTTGTGCTGGCCTTTTTCTTGTTGCCCCACCCTTGATATCACCCAAACATGGTGAAAAAGGACGTTAATCTCCCAAACATGCACCCCACCCATACACGTTCATGGTAAAACTGTTATGTGCATTTTTGGTTTGTTTTGTTCTGACGATTCCCCCCCCCGCCCCCGCCCCCCCCCCCCCTTCCTGAAATGTACTGTTGCCATTTGTCACGGTATGTTGTTTCCCATCTAAAAATTCTGCTGAACTAATTTTTCATGTATTAGCGAGTGAAAATAAATTTGCAGACACCAGAGTGGTGACGAAATCTTACAAGCATGAAAGGTGAAAACACTTGTTATGGGGGCAATGGAAAACACAGTGAATTGTAGGCTGAGGGTTTGCACATAAGCTACGCCAGCCAGCAGCAAGTTTTCACTCCTTCAAAGATTTACAGATTTTATTTTATTTGACCCCTTCTGGGGTAATGGAAATCTAGAAGCTCTCACCAGCAGCAGGCTTTCACTGCATTATCCTCCAGCCCTAGGGCGCCTTGAACATTTAAAACACCACCGCCACCACCACCAAATAAGGATGTGTGTGGCGGCGAGATGCCTACAATGCCGTACCACAACAATGACTCATTTCATCAAATACAGCATACTAATTAGCTTATGACCACACCGGAATGGATAATAGGATTGTTGGTATCTTGATATCAGCGTGAGTCTGATGAGGTTGATTAGCGGTGCCCAGCTATATCAGACGAGTGTCCCAGTGTTTTGAGTCCGCATGGGGCCGGCTCATTTGCATTGCGAAGCGTTTGATAATCAGCTTTGTCACATTTCGAGAAGAGTGTCCCAGTGTTTGCATCAGTATAGGGCTTATTGATATCGGCATGAGGTCTCATATTACACGTCCGTGATTCTAGTGCTGGTTTTTTTTTTTTTTTTGGTAATGAGGACTAAAAGGACTGCATCGGGTGGAAACAGGGTAGGTAAATTGATGCGTGTTTCAACCCCCCGTCTATAATTATGTCATCATCTTCATTAATCTCCATTAGTTGAAGAGCCACACTCCGACATTTCTGGACTGTTTTTAGTTTGTTTTTTCGTGGCTTGAACTCGTATCTCGGCCGGGGCCAGAAATTTGCCAGTGCTGGCCTTTTTCTCGTTGCCCCTTCGTTTATATCACCCATACGTGGTGGAGAAGGACGTGAATATCGCAAACAGCTACCCTCCACCCCCTCCCTCCCTTTCCTTACTGTCATCTCTGTGGGCCTCACTTTCATTCTGCTGCTTCCGCATACTTTAAACGTGTAACCTTGCACAGTAAGCAAATCCGAGACACAGCTTGTGTGACAGAACTGTAATTGTTCAGAGAGGTCTGTTATCAAAATAAAACAGAATGGACGATTGTCATGTGTGTGTGTATGTGTGTGTGTGTGTGTGTGTGTGTGTGTGTGTGTGCGTGTGTGATGTGTTTGCTTTGCACACAACCTTCTCTGTCAACTTTGGAATTTGTCTTGGTCTTAGAAAAAAACCGCGCGCGCGCGCGCACGCACACACACACACACACACACACACACACACACACGCGCGCGCGCGCACTAGGATGCAAATGAACCTGGACGTCATGCTGAAGCTAACGAGATGCTAATCACTCTTTTAGCGTGCATTGCGGCCGACAACGTAGAAATTTTGGTAATTTTGTCATTCGTAATGGGAGACACCTACTAACCTGAAATTACTAAAGCTGAGGGAAAGGGCAGCCCCGCAATCAACAGTTGTCCAACACCCTACTTTTTTAAAGCCACAGACATTTAGCTGGATAATTTTACACGACCTTTCTGACACATGATAATGATTCTACGCACTCTCATAATCCAGATGAAACAACCCGAAACGCGGGAGTCCTACACAACGAAAGCTAATTTCTGACAAAATTAGTGCAATTAGTGACTGAAATTATGGGCTGATTTCTGCGGACAGATGGGGAAGGGGGGGAGGGGGGGTGTGAAGACAGTATAAATATAGCCTGTTTTACTGCTTATTCAAAATCATCCGAGTCTAACATTGGCAGTATCCATCGGGTTGTTCGCGCTGTTGGTCTTGGGCAAACTTCAGCACAGCCACAAGAAGAGCGGAGGCAAAGATGACTCTGACATATTTGACGTGCTCTCTAGCGCTGGTTTTCTCAACACAGGTAAGTAGTTTTCTTGATCGAGACTGTTGCTCACTGTACTGTAATGGGCATTACATTGTTGTGTGTGTGTTTAACTTTTTTTTTTTTGAATTTATCTAATTATTTATTTATGGGTGGATATGGTATTGTGATGTGTATCGTAGTGTGGTGTATGCTGTATTGTATTGTATTGTATTGTGTATACTTGTTTAAAAAAAAAAAAGAACAAAATGTAGTTTCCTTGTTTTTGCACGTTCGAATTCTTGCCAGGAGGCAGCATTTGTGTAGACTTTTTTGGTTGATGTCCTGTCTTCGGTATCACCCTTATCACGGGGGAGGGGGGGGGGTATGAAAATGGACGCGGTCAAACGAAGTGCATACTTGTAAAAAAAAAAAAAAGGAAAAAAAAGTAGTTTTCTTGTTGTTGCAAGTTCTAAATCCTGCTAGGATTCAACATTTCGTGTACGCGGCTCAGATTTCAGATAGATGTCTTAATCTGAAACGAGAAGCGAGAGTAGCACTTCGTTTGGCCGCGTCCATGTTGATTCACCCCCGTGCTTATGAGGTGGAAAGGACTCTAAACGCGTAACCAAACAAACAATGTTTTTGCAAGGAAATGTTTTGTTTGTGGATTATCATGATTATATGATTATGATTATTATCATTATTGTTATTGTTATTATCGACAGTACAAAAGCCTTTCCTCATCTCCTAAGTCTAAAAGTGAAACCCAGCAATAGTGTTAATTAAAATATTAAAAAAAATAAGTACCGACATAAAAAAATAAATAACAAAAACAAGCAATGGGTTTCATCGTTGGTTGAAATGTATCTAAATTTAATTCACCTGGAAAGTCAATTTCGGCTGATTTGTTTTCTGTCCGCGTTCTTCTGTTTAACTCATTGATTTTTTTTTCTCAGCTGATCAGCGCAAATCCTATGTTGCGTGATGTGGTAAACTTGGCCAAACAGCTGGATATTGGTACGTCCTCTCAATATAACGTGCCTACTTTTAATGCTTTCAGTTTTAAAGCCTCTGTGTTCATTACGTCGCTAAAATTGGGGTGCGCGGTGGTCTAATAGGTAGCACGTCGGATTTAGTCGCTGCGCTACTAAACGGCCGTCACGAATGTCACGGCGATGAAGCGTGGGTTCGAGCCCAGGTCGAGCTTGTGATATGTGATACCGGTTTTTCCTGGCTGCCGGGCTGCTCATCGGAGGTTTCTTTCCGGGTTATCCGGCTTTCCTCCCCCAGCAAAATTGTTTTAAAAATATATATATTGGATACGTATTGGGTGGCGCTGCACCGCGGCGACGTGCTTCTCCCCGGGGAAGCAACCCGATTTTCCCGAAAGGGACAATATTAAAAAAAAAAACAAAAAAAACTACGGCTTTCGAAGCTTTTAAGTTGTTAGCCAGATAGAAGGAGTTTCAATTGACCATCAAGACCGTTTTCGTGATTTTATAAGCTTCTAATATTAGACAACTTTCTTTGAACCTACAGTCCATTCTTGAACAGAATGGGACTCGAAAAATCTGACAGAAATAGTCACCAGTCAGCACCGTCTTGCGTGCCCTCAGTCCGCAACCAAACATCGTCGTCCGCTCAGTGCACGGTACACTACACATACACCTCAACTAGACGGGGAGCCGGGGTGGTCGAATGGTAGAGCGTTGGACTTCAAATGCTCGGGTCGTGAGTTCGATCCCGGCTGGGGCCAAATATTTGTGCTGGCTTTTTCATCGTTGCCCCGTCTTTGATATCACCCTTTGTGGAGGAAAAGGACGTTAAACCCCCAAACACCCACCCACCCTCAACTAGACTGAGCCAACACAACGGTTTCAAGTGTTACATTGTGACCCAAGTGAGTGATACTTCTGCACGAATTTCAAGACAAAAAAAATGTTTGCTTCAGTATCATGCCCGATGTCTGACAGGGTCAATTACAAGCTACCTTTGTTAGTTTTTGGCACACATCCAGTGCATTTTCCTGTTCCAGAGAAACGGTGGACTCAAGAAGACGTTGGAAATTTCTGGAAAGGTAATTTGTTAACAGAATTTCCTCCTTGTGCTAAAACAACATAAACTGCAGACTGTTCTTGGCGGGGTGCGGATGGGAGTTTAGGGATGCGGGGATTTTTTCTTGGTTTAAACAAGTTTATTGCAGTACGGGTTGTATAACTGAACAATTAATGAGTATACTATATGTCTTGAATTCTGATACCATCTGGCTGTAACACTTGGTTTAAACATTTTTATTCATTGAAGCCGGATCACCGTCAAGCAGTAAACAGTTATACAATACGGGGATGCGGGGAATTAACTGCAATCAGTTAAGTTGTTACAAAAAGCTCAGCTTTCAGGGGTTAGAAAAGTACGTGCACGTTTTACGTACTTGCTGTCACTGTGACAGGCGTATGTCACCCAGATTGTCTTCTGAAAAACTCTGTACCTTTTGGCACACCTTGTATTCTTCTGGGACGCTCAAAACTTAAAAGAAAAACTCTGTACCTTTTGGCACACCTTGTACGAATGAAGCAGTTAGTGTGCTAACATTAAACACGACTGGAGTTAAACGCATACAACTATGTCCACAGAGTTAGGAGAAGGTCATCGTGCTGAATCATGCTGAACGATCCCAGCGAAATAGAAATAGTTACAATGGACAGATGTACTTCAGTAGTGGGGTCCCTTCAACACTATACCCTTAAATAAGTGATACGCCTGTGTTGACCAGAAGTTCTTCAAATACTCGCTATACCCCTTAATAACGATGGACAGAAGAATCTTTCAAATATCGGGGCTCCCCGAACACTCACTGGGTGACTGATACGCCTGTGTTGACCAGTGTGTGGCCAGGAGCCTGTGGAGTTTTGCCTGGTGATCGACTCTAGCAGCAGCATCGACCCGCGGGACTTTGAGAAGGGTCAGCAGTTCCTGCAGGACTTTCTCCGTGGTCTTGAGATCGGCCGTGAGAATAATCAGGTACCTGTCTGTCGTCCTGCGCACACAGCTGAATATTAAGCGTCTATCGTCAAATAAAATTTAATCTACATTGCCCGTTCATTCGAGTAGATCGTCGAGGGGTTCTCTCCAGGTACTTCGGCTTTCTCCCCCCCTCCCCCCCCTCTGCTTTGGAAATGTTCAGCCCACAATTCTAAAATTCCGAGACTTAAACCTTTCGCACACGTGATCAGTTTTAATGTATTCGTATCCAGTGTGTGAGAGAATGCGTGTGATTCACGAGAGCGTGCATGTTGGGTCCAGTTCGCCGCGCTTTGAGCCAATTCAAGAAATCCCTCGAAATCATTCACCTTCGTATACTCTGTCAGATTCGAGTGGCTGCCGTGACGTTTGGTAAAGGCGTGTATACTGAAGACTCTTTTAATCTCGACACGTACGACAGCGAGACGGAGGTTAGAGAGGCCCTAGCGGGGATGCCGTTCCACCACGGAACACGCACGGACACCGGGGACGCCATTAAGTACATGCGGGAGAAGCAGATGATTAATACAAGGATCGGGGTGCCAAAGATCTCTATCGTTATTACAGACGGAAACTCGCAGAGGTTCGTTTTCGTACCAGACTCCTTA
The DNA here is from genome assembly GCA_018292915.2 of Batillaria attramentaria. Taxonomy (NCBI): domain Eukaryota; kingdom Metazoa; phylum Mollusca; class Gastropoda; family Batillariidae; genus Batillaria; species Batillaria attramentaria. Next base: position 534,614 of record JACVVK020000195.1, on the reverse strand, counting down.
ATAAATGACAATAAATCACATTTATGCAGCCGCGCAATTCTTGAAAAGCGGTACATCAGCACTCTACGCTTTCACACATAACGCGACTCACACGTATACAGAACAAATCCAAAAACAGTAGGCACCATGGTTACATGAATCGGTATGGCTAAAAGGCAAGTCGAAACAGAGGAGTTTTCAGCTCTGACTTGAAATATGACAGTGTAGGTTGCTGTGTCACGACTAGCCGGCAGCGAGTTCTGCCGGGACTAAATCTGGTAAATCGGAAACAGCGCTCGCCAAAAGATTCCAAATTTCCGTTCTTAAGAATTTTGAGAAGCTTCTCACTGGATGAGCTTCCCACCGCTCATCTTACTAGTTAGCCCCCCCCCCTCCCCCCTTATAGCATGGAAGAGACAATTTTAGTTGTTTGGTCTTGTACTAATTCATTGATTGAAAAAACAAAACAACGAATTGCCGGTGGCGTTGATTCAGCGGGTAACAAACAAACAAACAAACAAACAAACAAAAACAAAACAACAGCAACAACAAACCTTCTTTGGCAGATTAGTGTTGTTGTTTTAAATCTCTAGTCTGTGAATTGTCATATTTCATGTAAAGTAAATCACTCTCGACATCTGCGTTAAAATCTTATCTAACGCAGGATTCGGGATTAATAACGTTCTTATCCTCTCTCTCTCTCTCTCTCTCTAGCGATAGATAGATAGATAGATATTCAGAGACACTGACCTGTATTCAACATGTCTGCCCCGTTCTTGGTGTAACTGAAGTGAAGTTTCATTCCTGTTCTTTCGGACAGAACAAACTATACAAAGGAGCAGGCAGCACAGGCACGCGAAGCAGACATCAGCATGTTCGCTGTTGGCGTCGGCAACAATGTCTCGTACACAGAGCTGCTCAACATTGCTGGTGACGCGGAACACGTGTTCCAGGTTGACAATTACGATGATCTGCAGGAAATCAAGGAACTCCTCGCTCACAAGACCTGTTTTTGTACGTAAAAAACTGGTTTTCCGACTTTGGAAGTGCAAAAGACATTTATCGTCAAATGCAAATGAAGTGCCCTTCAAATGCATAGCACTTCAGCCCTCTTACCAAGTGAAGATACATGTACTACTAAATGCACTTCTAAATTCCGAAACTTTAACTGCTGAGCTGGTCCTTCGCACCACGTGATCGTAATGCGTTCATGTCTAGTGAGTGAGAGGATGCGTGTGATTCACGTGAGCGTGCGTGTTGGGCTCAGTTCGCGACGCTTTGAGCTAGTCCAAGAAACTGGGGAAAGCGTCTACGCAAGACACAGTTGTTACTATCATTATGATGATGAAGAGATGATGATGATGACGATGACTATAAAACATGTTCATCCGAGACAGACGCTAAGCGTAAATTCAGAGGAAGAAAAAAAAAGTTGTTGCCCTAATCAGTGTGGATGAAATATCATTTCTTAATACTTGTGGGTTTTTGTGTGTGTGGCCCGTATTTGTGTTTAATGGGTTGTTTTCGTAATTTTCAGTGAAACCGAAGCCAACAACCACTCCACCCATGGCTCAGCGTAAGTGGTCATTCATGTTGTACGTAAAAGGCATTTACGGATTCTTTGGACTTCCCTCCCCCCTCCCCCTCCCCCTCCCACTCCGACCCCCCCCCCTCCCCGTGCCCCCCCCCCCTCCCAAAAAAAAAAAAAAAAAAAGCAAGCGCCAATCTCGAGCTTTGTATTTCATGTTTTTCATTTCTAGCAACTTTGGCAAAGATCGGGACTCCTTTCAAACAGAGTCGTCTCCCTTAAGTCCACACAAGAGGGGGTTTCCTAGCGAAAACGTCCGCGTGCGTCCGCGATCGCTGCGCGTAGTTATCCGGTTTCCGTGACCGCTCGCGAAGAGCGTAAGCGAACGTAAGCGAGCGGCCCGGGAAGGTAGTTCGCCGCGAGCAAAAGGTCACGTGGTCAGTTTCTATGTAAACAAAGATGGCGGCGCCCACCGAAGGCCTCGTTGAAGTGGAACTAAGAAATGGCTTAAAATGAATTTGCGGGTGGATGGAGACCTGTCCCAACTTGTAATTGTGCAGAATAGTATATGAAAATAATTTGAGCTAATTGCACCGGGCCGTGGTCGCCAGTCATTCAGGGATATGTTGTGCGTGTTTGTGGGGAAGGAGTGGTCAAAGTGAGTACGTATAGGGGTGCCTTACGTCTCCGTTTTGCATCGAGCAGAACATGCATACTAGCGGTATAGTCATGCTCCAAGCCAGTAATTATTGCTCCTCCTCAAAAACGTCGTCTTCTGCGCTCAGAAGATGACTAATAGCTGCGAGCACTAGCGTTTTCTTCTTCCTTTTCAGCCTTGCCAACAACCGTGTTCGTGATTCCGCCGCCATTTTGAAAGCGCCTTTTTCTAATTGGCCGTTTCCCAACGAGGAAAAGCGACCTCCGCAAGCGCCCGCGAGCGCATTTGCGTAAGCAACGCGGCCCAAGTCTCCCTAATAGAAGTCTCCCTACACAGATTGCATGATGACGTAGTGGATTTATGTGCACAGCTTGCAGTGAGCTGTACCCTAGTGACGTCGTCTTCGTGTTCAGCCCGCCTGTCCTCGGTGTGAATGACGCTAGCTGGGTCATACAGTTCATCTCCCACACCATTGACAACGAGGAACTGGAAAACGGCTTTCAGGTCAGCAACATGAAAGTTCTTTATTGTGTGTCGTAAAATGTACATGGGATATGTAGTACTAAGCTCTGCTGTGATACAGATACCATTTTACTGGCGGTTTTTAATAACAGATCTGACTTCTTCTCCTTTTTTTTTTCTTTAAAAAAAAAAAAAAAGTATGACAATATTTAGCCTTACAACTACTACTAGGTAAGAAGATTCATTTTAGTTTTTGTTTATCAAGCCAAATTTGCAAAAAAAAAAAAAAAAAAAAAACCGGACGTAGAAATTTTGCAGTTTAGGACGTAGAAATTTTGCAGTTTAGGACGTAGAAATTTTGCAGTTTAGGACGTAGAAATTTCGCAGTTTAGGGCGTAGAAATTTTGCAGTTTAGGACGTAGAAATTTTGCAGTTTAGGACGTAGAAATTTTGCATATTAGAAAAAAAAGGGGGTGATTTTTAGATGAAAATAACTACAAATCTGTGAATTTGAACTTCACTTTGAATCAAAGCTGCAAAACACCATAAATAACCACAAAAACTGGGGCTTTCGGAACGGACGCTGAAAAGCAATTTATCAAGTAAAAGCATACGTGGCGAGGTCGCAGCGGTAATTCCCCCTTGGTTTTCCGTCTCCCCAATCCACTGTCTCTGGTCTGAAATTTGTGCGAGAAATGTGTAATTAGAACGATATTTATGATAATATTTGTACGTATTGACATAGCCGCCCGTGGTGATGTTACTTCGATTGTATTAAAAGCCCCTTGGGCTCAAGGCCAGCAATAACATCTCTCTCTTGGAATCTCTCTCTTGGACATACTCTGCTGGTACGTTAGTGACGCCGCCTCAGCCTCAGGTTCCAGAGTATGTAATTGTTTTTTTTTTTTGTGTGCGGTGTTTACATACATGTACGTACTTAGATTGTCTGTTGTGAATATTCAAGTCTTGTGTGTAGAACCCTGTGTTTTTATGTAGGTACCTGTGTATATGATTCTAATTTTTTCTGTGTACTCTCTATATGTACAAGTGCGTGCAGCTACTACGCGTTTTGTGTGTTTATAATCACGCGATTATCTGTTAGCCGTGCATATCCTCCCCCCTTGAAATGGGCTGCATGCCTAATCAATAAAGTACGAGTTCGAGTTCTCTCTTGGACATAGTTTATTACTCTGTGTTCAGTACGGTGCGGTGACCGGCCTGTGTCCTGAAGATGGCGGCTTTGCCCTGAACCAGTACCAGACTGCGGAAGAAATCCGCGAGCACCTGCTGAGGTATGACCGTAACAACCTCCCGGATCTGGTCAGCCACGCGGCCAGTACAGCCTTCACTGCCCAGAACGGCGCTAGGCCCGACTCCAACAAAGTGGCTGTTATCTTCATGGGGAAATCGAAGGTGAGCAGGGGGGTTATGCAACCCCCTTGTTATACTTTGTCCTTGGCGGTCGGTGGTGTACGTAGTGGTTAAGAGACTTCGTCAGGTGTGGAGTCCCGCTCGGGGCAACGAGTTTTTCAGTCCTTCTCGTACGTGGCACCGTTCCTTCGTCGGGGGTTCTTAAGCCTTGGCAGAAGTGAGAAAAACTCATGTCAGAATTGATGCATATGTCTAGTTGTAACCACCTTTTAGGCCCTGAATTTTCCGTGAATTTTTAGGGACACTATTTAAAAAAGATTAAGGACCGCCTTCAGATCTACATGTTGTTTTGAAATGGCCATATTTTGTAAAAGTGTGAGGATAGATTAACCCAAAGCCCACAGTTGTGTTGATAAGACACCAATCGACGCTGTGAAAGCAAACAATTGTGCACTTCCGCTTCAACTGACTTCCGGTACGGCGTGCTGCAGGTTTCATGACCGATTCACCAAAACGCCTCAAATTTGATCAGTATTAACTCATCAAAACACGCGCCTCAGAACGTTTTGAAAACAAAAAATGACGATATGCAATGCAGGTGGTCCTTGATTTTTGTTTTTGAGTAGTGTAGAACAATCACTTGTTATTAGCCGCTAGCATTATCAGGACAGCCCTGACCTATATACATACATTTCTGATGGACGTTACGTCTGGGAACAGGTCGACAAAGATGAAATGGAAACGGCAATCCAGGAGCTGCAGAGTTCTGGTGTAGAGGTGTTCGTTGTTCGTGTCAAGGACGAGGCGGCGTCAGTCCCCGATGGCGCAAGGGTGCTGGGCACGGGATCGTCCAGCATGCAGGCCGCTGAGCTCGTGCAGCACATCTGTCACCTGGACGAAGAGGTCAGTGCACGTGCAAACTGTTTTCAGGATTTTAAAAGGATGCCTCTTTGTACTCTTTCGTTTGACACCATTTCAGATTCTTTATAACTTCTTGTTTGATCTGTTTTGATCTATGATTTACGTAACTTTGACCTTCTGTATTGCTGGCAATATGCGATTATTATGTGTGTGGGGGGGGGGGGGTGCAGACTGTGTTTTGTTTATTGTGTATTGCAGCTATGTGTGTGCAGATTGTGCACAGTAACAATCTGCACCGGTATCTGCGAAGGTTACATACACACATTATTATTATTATTAGACACCTTTAGTAGGACTTCGTAAGGAGGACTTCGCTAAGCAGCGTAACCCATTTACATGTACATTAGGCTCGTCAGGAGTACCAATAGCTAATCGCAGCGCGTTAGCCGCTCGCGGCCTCTACATGTAAATTGGTTTCGCTGCTCAGCGAAGTCATCCTTACAAAGTCCTACTACATATGCCTTTTTTCGCAGCAAGATAGTGATATAAATCCTTAATTTTTGCTCTTTAAGTTTTGTGCATCGTCAGTTGTTTTCACGTCTCGATTGTATGTTTCAGTGACTCCATTAACAATGTCAAGCACGGGGTTTCAGCGGCTCCGGGCGAGGAAAGACTGGGAACACTGATTATGTTATATGTACATTTTCAACGTGTCGAAATATAAAGTACATGCACCGGCTTAGTGTGTGTTTCAGCCGATGGATTGTTTATTTTGCTGTAAGAATGAAACATTTAGACTGATCTGACCGTTTCAAATTCTCCCTCTCTCTCTCTCCCTCCCCCCTCTCTCTCTCTCTCAGTCACACACACACACACACACACACACACACACACGCGCGCGCGCGCGCACACACACACACACACACACACACACACACACACACACACACACACACACACACGCACGCACGCACGCATTTTCACATTGATACGAGCATAAACCAAAACGGCACGCTCTAAAGTTGTCAATCATTCCGAAGCGTTTCGAGAGGATTATTTATTTTAAAAACAACAGAACAGGTCGGTTTACTATAAAGGAAACTGCGAGAGAGAGAGAGAGAGAGAGAGAGAGAGAGAGAGAGAGAGAGAGAGAGAGAGAGAGAGAGAGAGAGTTTATTCAAGGAAAAGATGATGTCAGGCACACAGGCCCATCTTGCAAGGGGAGCCGGGGTTTCCGAATGGTAGAGCGTTGGACTCTCAATGCTCGGGTCGTGAGTTCGAATCCCGCCGGCTGGGGCCAAATATTTGTGCTGGCCTTTTTTCTCGTTGCCCCGTCTTTGATATCACCCTTATGTGGTGGAAAAGGACGTTAAACTCCCAAACACCAACCCACCCACCCCATCTTGCAAACCTGTCCTTGCTACGTAATACACATAAAGCTACGATTACATCTACACAGAGATAATACATAGAAGGTTATCAATTAAACAAGCGACTATAAACATGTATGTTGTATGTAGTCAAGAACAAGCTAACAGAGAGAGAGAGACAAAGAGAGAGAGAGACAGACAGAGACAGACAGACAGACAGATGCATTAAAAGCACATAAAAATTACTCTCAGTCGTATTTTTCAGGATGGGTTCTAAGTTTTAAAAAAATCGGTACATAGACTATGTGTAAAACCCTCACTTAGCAAAAAACAATAACGACGCAAAGCAAATAAAAACAAAACACAACAAATATGCTTTGGTGAACTAGAGCAAACACACGTATGTAAGATGTTTAGCAAAGCTTCTTCCAAGATTACTTGCAAGCAAGAACCAACGAAGCAGCTCCCCCAGTTCCTCCTCCAGTTAGTTCATTTCTTTGTACAACATGCAGGTAAGTAAAAATTCATGCCATGGAAAGACATCATCCATACAAAAACAAACAAACAACAACGACAACAAAAAAGGTTCATAACAGCATATCACACTTTATCCTTTACATTTTGACACAGGCAAACAATTCTGTGGACTAACCTACAACCCTTTGAACCGCCGCCCATAGCAGAAGTCAGAATGTTTAGTTTGGTAAAGGCGGTTTGCCCATTCACATGGGCGTGATGGGGGCGGGGGTGTTACACTGGACGTGACACGGACACCGTGTCACTATCATGGACGGCACTAGTACGAAGGAACTTTAACTGTTCCCTCATGGACTGCACACAGACGAACAACTGGTGTACACTGATGCTGTACGGCAAAGGCACAGCCACAGCAAAATTCTCTCATCCAAAGCACCTCAGTCGATCATCCTTAACAGTACTTTACAACTCTGCTCACAACCATCAAATCACGACCAAGCACATCACAGTATTCACTGTACAAACTTGTGTCAACAGACGGCCACCTTCTCAAACACGCTCTCGCTCCTGCTGTCAGTTTGCGATCGCCTTTCTTAAAGGTCTGCAATCTCAGCAAAAAGCCGCAAACATTTTTTTTCTTTTAACTGCGACACCTTCGATTGTGCATAATCCAGGCAACTCTGTCACAGTTGCAGAGTATTCAGCGCTTCAGTGTTATAAAATCAGAGCTCGTAACAGACATCATTATCAGCAACAAACCTCTAACCTTAAAAAAGCTAGAGAAAACAGAACAGACCTACACACACACACACACACACACACACACACACACACACACACACACACACACACACACACACACACACACACACACACACACACACAGAAGCGCTACCCCCTCAACCCATGAGCAAGCAAACAACAACAACAAAAACAACAACAAACAAAAAACAACAAACCAAAAACAACAAAATAATAACAAAAAATAACAACAACAAAATATACTGAGTTCATACGTGTAAGTGTGAATCACCAGTAACTGATGTGGTGATTCCAACATACAAACCTCTGCTCAAGAAGATAAATTCTGATAATCATAGAACCCAAGACTCTCTCGAACTAAACACACGAAATTTTACCACAACACCCCATGTCGCACCGATGATATCAATTAAGATGCTTTTGCAGCAGCCGTGAATAACTCTTTTCTTCATTACTGTAAAAAGGCACGTGAAGATACTTTGCAAAAAGCTCAAGCAGTGTACATAAATTATCATAAACTTGTAATCAAAAAGCTGCTGCAAAATATACAAAGGCATACATTTCAAAAGCGCAGATGCCATGTTCAAAAGCACCACTGAAATTGGTGATATCAATAAACCTTAAATGGGTCAATAAAATATATTGCAAAAATTGCAACAAAACCATGAAAACACTGCACGATTTGGATTTGTTTCCACGGCTCCGACAACACGTTCAAGACACAGCTGTAATACATGTAAAATAAATGTGCTTCACCGTTCTCATGTAAATACAATAGCAATGCTGTCACTGCTGCACAAAGCAAACGAAAGCAGGTTCAGCACCATGTCTTTGTAAGTGTACTAAGTAGTGGTCCAGCAGGACAAGAAAACATTTTCAATGCCTTGATTTCAACATGCATCATCGAGCTGCATCATCATCATCAGCATCATCATCATCATCATCGTCGTCATTATCTCTCTTCACCCCTCCCCCCACCCCTCTCTCTCTCTGCTGCACCCTACGAAATGCCAAAGTTAGCAAAAGCACATGCCCAAGAGTTCGAAAGAACCAGAAAGAGACAACAGTCGGCCCAGCAGTTGAAATCAAATTGTAGAATTTTTTTTTTTAAAAGAGGGGGGGGGGGGGGGGGGCATTACCAATAAGAATACAGATCGTCTTACAAAAATACACTCGTAGGATATGTTTGGTCGATGGGTGTGTTATACCATCCATTAAGGTAGGTTTGAAACAGAAGCACCGGAGAAAAGTGCCTGAACAAATTAACAAAAAATGACGGGTTCAAACCATACAACTCTCAGCTCAACAATCAATTGCTCCTTCCCCCATCCCCCCCCCCATCTCTCCCTCCCCGCCCCCCCCACCATCTCTCCCCCACCCCACCCCTCCAAAACAACAACAACAACAACAACAACAAGACAAAAACAGAAACACAAAAAAACAACCACCGCGAATCAGTTGATTATGTATATATACAACATTTTGTACATACAAGTAGCAGTATATATTCCAAGACGCACAAAGTATGAGGAAGCCATTTGTAGCAACTGGCCACGAAAATGATGGCCGCGATTTTTGGTTTCTAATCAAAGAACAAATTAATTTTGGCAAATCAAGTACAAAATATATGACTTAAAAACCTGAACCAAAGAAAACAAAACAAAATACAAACAAACAAGCAAATCCCCACACAGGCGCAGTGGCGGTGTACGAAGGGATTTCATACGGCCCATTTCTCAGGCTGCGTCCTTAAAACTGACATGATGCCAGTTCCTGACTGACAGATCATGCTAGCCAATCAAAGTCCGAGACACGTACACTCCGACAGACAAACCCACATCTGTGGGCGAACTTGTCGGCGTATGTGTCTGACAAAGGGATCAGAAGGAAAAAAGCGTGCACTTCGTGCGGTTGCCATGGAGGATTCGTTTTAGTCAGTGGGCGTGGCTACAGGCGTCCAGGCCACATGTCAATTAAGGCCAAATTTGCACCGTTCCTCCATCTTCATTCTTGGCCATACAAAACGAAGGTATTCCACAGCACAGAGAGAGAGAGAGAGAGAGCCCCCCCTCCTCCCCCCCCCACACCCCTTTTTCCGTAAGTCCTAGTTTTGTCTTGTGCATGGAATGTTTCAAGTTACTCCCGAAGACTGTTCAGAAGATTCCACCGCACTTCTTGGCAAGATGATCGTAACAATCTTTAGCACTGGGGAATTTCTCCCGACAACGCCAGCAGAAAATGGCGTGGCATGCCTCGCAGTGCATCTTCTTGCATCCGTCAATCTTCTCGATCGGCGATCCGCAGCCCGGGCATATTCTTCGCCACTCAGGGTCTTCGCGCACCCATGCCTCAACACCCGGTACTTCCTCTTTGCTGCTTTGCCACTGGGCGCAGGTCAACCCAACATGCGCTTGATTGTGGCATGCTGTGCATCTGCTGACACCACACTGGGGGCAGAGGAAAGTTTTTGCGTCGTCTTTGGATGAGACATGGTACACAATTGGACAATCGGGCGTCGAGCAAAACTCAGCGGCGTCGCGATTGGCTCGAACAAAGGCTGAGAGAGCGGCTGCAGTAAGGGCAGACAGTTCAATGTCACCTCCACGCGCCAAGGTCTTGAAGTCTTGCCATGCTAAAGGTTTACCACAACCCTCGAAGCAACATATGACCGGAAAGCTGGGCGCTTTGATAGCAGCCGTCACCTGCAAAACGGATATCAAACGTAAAATTAGAGTATGTCGACCGATATATCAAACATAATAGCTCCTCAGTTCCCAGCGTCACCGACCTACGGAATAATACCCAAATCTTCCTGTCTGGTCTGTGAGCTTCAAGTTAAATAAGTCACTTCTAGATAGGGATAAGTGGGGTGGGGTGACCATAGATCCATTCTTGCACAGTGGGATAAAAGCAAGATTTTGAGCATGTCAGACAAAGACAACAGTGTTTCTTTTGTTTTGTTTTTATTTTTTGGAGAGAGAGAGAGAGAGGGGGGGGTGTCTCTTTCTCTTTTATCTGACCTGATGTTCACACGACTGCGAGAAAGACGATACTTAACCATTGTTTTTACACAGCTTCGACAGTAGGGATGAGCGCAGATCTCCAAGCGGTACAGCTCGCTGATCTCAATGGGACATAAACAGACCGGGCACTCAATGTCGTCTTTTGGGTCTTTTGGGTTGGCTTTCTTGGACGCTGCCCACAGTTGTTGCTTGACCTCTTCGATGTCACTCTTTGCCTTTTGAAGACTTTCTGGTGTTCCATTCAGCGTCAGTTGATGCTTGGAGTAGTCCACAGTGACCGAGTGCAGCCCCAAGTCAGACCGGAAGCCATCCAGGTCGTCGCCATGTTTGGTGATGAGCGCCTTCAGCAGGCCGGGAGGATTTTCAGATCCCTTCAGGGTCACCTCCTCTGGCGTGCCATTTTGGAGATCCTCGACGTACCGGTCTATTCTGGAGCGCACTGCAGTTGAAAGAACACGAGTTGCTGATGCCATTTTCAACAATACAGGGGGTGGGTGGGTGTTTGGGGGTTTAACGTCCTTTTCCACCACATACGGGTGATATCAAAGACGGGGCAACGATTAAAAAGCCAGCACAAATATTTGGCCCCAGCCGGGATACAAACTCACGACCCGAGCATTCGAAGTCTAACGCTCTACCATTCGGCTATCCCGGCTCCCCTCAACAATACAGACTTGATTCCTTGACTCTAGACGTAGACGTAGGTCAGTGAAAACAGAGAGGCAGAAATAGTTAATGTTAATTTGTCCACCACTGTTGATGTTTCAAAGTTATCAGAAGAAGAAAGCTTAGCAATAGAAGGGTCCATAACTACCAAAGAGGCTTTGACATCACACAAAATACCAGGATAGTAACAAAAGTCCAGGTTCTTTTGGGTTTTTTTTTTTTTTTGGGGGGGGGGGCGGGGGGGGGGGGGGCGGGGGCTGATTTTGGAATGACACTGGCCAGTTACTAATACAGCCGATCAACCATGTGCTTTTACAGCTGGACATATGTCTGCCACACAGAGACAAGGCGTGATCATCCGTATTACTAACAACAACAACAACAACAACAACAACAAAAAAACCCAAAGAAATTCGTGAAAAATTTGAGGCCCATAACTCCATTAAATACAGCATACAAAATTGTCTCATCCAATCCTAAGCAGGTGTAAAGGGTTTGAGACAGCTACTAATGAAACCATGTACATCCAGATGAGGGAGACACACGGCCCTGCAGGGGTAACTGGATTAGCAAATGAAATGGACATGGGCTTCGTAAAACGACAAGAACGACCAACGCGTTGCAAAGAAAACTGAAGTGTATGACGTACCTTTTTCGCGGGCCTCAGGACTGCCATGGATGGTGATGGTGTTGAGCCTGTTGTCCACAAACGCATGCTCCAACCTCCTTCCCGAAGCCATTCAAGATCTTGCGGCCCGCTGGCGTCAAAAGGCGGTGAAGGTTTGGGTTTGTCTCACAGTCCATCTGATCTCCTTTGAATAAGGTAATTAGTGTTGTCTTTGCCTCTGCAGCGTCCTCGTTATTTTGTGCTTTGATGATTAGGCTCTGCTGACTGGGTGGTATATCTTTAGTGTCAATTTCAACGCCTTTGAGTGTGAGGTCTTCCTTGACTTTACGATACTCTGCTTGGTATGTCTGAAAAATGCGGGTATGAACCAAGAGCCTGAACTGGTTGTTTGGTATGACGGGAACAACTGTGACAATGAGTTGGTAACCCTGACGACGCAGATAAAATCGTTTGCATGCTCTGATGCCTTCAGTGAAATCTGAGAAAAACGCCTCTGCCTGAAACATGATGTCTTTCTTGGATGGTTTCGCAACAGTCACCTGAACACTTGCACATTGTAGACGTTTCTGCAGTTCCTCCGCTATGGCCGTCTTGAATTTCACCAGGTCGTCTTGCGTGCTTCTACGGCTCTTGTCCGTAGAATATTAATGAACGTCACGATTCTTTCGTCGGTTTCTTTTCCGGCAATCAGTAACGACTCCTTTATGAGGCCGTCAGTGATTTCATGGGGAAGACCTGTTAAAAGCAGCCTGTTCTTTTTCACTGTATCTTCTTCTATCTTCACAGTAGTGCCTGCAACCTGTAAGACGCCCATCTTCGTGCACTTAAGAAAAAAATCAGGACTAGTGACCGTGACATACGCATTTCCAGTGCATGGTCTGCGAAACCAAGACAGGCGAGCCTTCAAGGCTGAATTTTGTTTCGCACGTCGAGGTTTTTCAAGCTGGCCTTTATCACGATCGTCAGCTTTTGTCCTTTCCACTGCCTCCGCAGCCTCACCTGATGATCCAAAAATGACGTATCCCCATACATCCATCCCATGAAGTTTCTTGCAATCTATGATCGTTCCAAACTGTTCGAACTTTTGCCTGATTGATTCTTCCGTGGCACCATCTGCCGGCTGGTGGATGAAGACCTTTCTGCTCTGGTTGGGCATCAGAATCTCCACCACTTGTCCGCCAGCGCCCAAAACTGCCCTCACTCCTGAGTCTTCATTCCCGACAGCTACTTCCTCTTCCTGCTTTTCCAGACTGTATGTCGTCTTTTCGATAATTGCTGCAAATGTTTCCTTAAAATCGTCTGCCGTCACACGATCAGTTGAGAAAACCTCCACCTCACCTCTTTCAGGGTTGGCCTCCACAGTAAACACAGCCGAACTGTTTGAGAGAGACTCTTCGTACTGTGTCAGCTTACTGTAACTAGGGCCGACCAAAGCAGAAAAAACCCTCGATCCTGCAGGCTGAGTGAAGACGCTCACGACTTCCTTCTTCTGGATGTCCTTCACGTCAGAACCAAACTTGCCCACTGTGGCTTCGTCCAGCCAGGAGTACTTTACTGGCGTGATTAATCTGATGAAGTCTCTGGAAGTCTTCAGGTTCTCTGTGTAAACCACCCACTCTGGAAAACTGTTCAGAGCGTGCAGAGAAGAGGCAGGGTGGACATAAACTTTTCTACGTGATCTTGCAGCAAAATATCCAGCTCTCTCTCGTCCCAGATAATGGCATAAATTGCAAGCGTAACATTTGACCAACATCTCCTGCAGAGCATCATCTGCTGCTGAAAACGTGCGGTCAATTTCCAGGTCACGCTCTGTCTTCAGAATACAAATGACTTCCTCGATGGCTTTGTCTATTTCTTCCATTGTTCGTGCGTTAACGTTGTTGTCCATGCACCAGTTCCTCTTCTCCCTTTCAGGTTTAACCTGCCACTCCTTGTAAACAGCTAGATACGTCATGATGTCCCCTTTAGAGGAACAGAATTTGACCATGGCTTTGTTGAACGTGCGTTTAGCCTCTTCGCTTGTGCCCCATTTGAACACACCGATGCCAGCGCTTATGACCGCAGCGAGGACAATTGCGTCGTACAGGATGTCTTCGTTCTTTCCCAGCAGTGTCAGCAGGCCCAGCTTGGGATCAAAAGGAAGTCTGGCCATCCATCTGCCTGTCTCCGTGATCTTCCCGTTTTCCATAGCACCGAGCTGCACCAGGGATTCTAAGGCTGCATTGATGGCGTCCGGACTGGGAGACTGCACAAAGTCGAACGTGTCCGGGGTAATGTCCAGCTGCGCCAGCTTGAGAAGGGCCATTTCCAGATTTGTTTTCAAAATTGTAGGAATGCCGGCGGCCATGGCTTGAAAGCTTCGCCGGGAGTACAGCCTGTAGCACTTGCCTGGCGCCGTGCGGTCTGCCCGTTCTTTACGCTGGTCAGCAGAACTCCTGCTGATGATGGTGACGCTGAGAGAGTTGACGTTCTTCTTGGCGTCGTAACACATCTCTTTGGCCATGCCCGTGTCCACCACATATTTGATACCGCCAATGGTGATGGACGTTTCTGCACAGTTGGTGGCAAAAACAATCTTCCGTTTGTTCTTGCCCAGCGGTTTCTGGACCTCTTGCTGCTCCTGAGGCTGTAGCTGACCATGTAATGCGAAGCACTGGAAGTCTTCACGACCCTTCATTTTCTCCTCAAAGGAGCGGCAACAGTTTTCTGTTTCTGATGGAGATGCCAGAAATACAAGAATTCCGCCCGGTGGTTCCTTTTTGTGAATATCAATTGCTTTTTCAAGGGCCTTGCTTTCGTAATTTTCAAAGTCATCCTCCTCATCGTCTGAGCCTTCGAAGATGACCTCAACAGGGAAAGTCACCCCCGAGACGTCCAAAGTCGAACGCTCATCTCCAAAGAACTTCACAAAGGCCGGCGGGTCCTCGGGGTCAATAGTGGCTGAGGTGATGATGACTCTCAACTCGGGTCTCTTGTTCAGGCATCTCTTGATCATGCCCAGCAGCAGGTCTGTGTACAGGCTTCTCTCATGGGCCTCGTCCACCACAATGCATGAGAATTCCCCCAGACTGGGATCCTTGCAGCACTTGTCCAGCAACGCTTCATCAGTCATGAAGACAACTTTGGTAGAGTCGGACCGCTCACATTTAGTGCCAGCCTCATAACCGATCTCCTGTCCCACAACAGTGTTAAGCTCTTCGGCCACACACATCGCCAAGGAGACAGCAGCGTATTTTCCTGGCTGGGTACACACGATTGTGCCTTTCTCGACCAGGTCTGTCTCCAGAAGATACTGAACGATCTGGGTGCTTTTCCCAGATTCCGCTTCTGCCGAAATGATGGACACCCTATTCTTTTTCACAGTGTCAATGATGCGACTTTTGTGTGCGTAGACGGGAAGGCATTGCTCAAATTGACGGCATTCCACTTCAAACTGCCCCCGAAGTATCTGTATATCTCTGTCACTTATCTTCGGGTTAGATTCAGTTCTCTTTTCAAATGAACATCTAGCGCGTAGAAACTGTTTCTTCTGATTTTCCAGTAACCTCTCTTTGTGTTCAAGGGTTTCAATTTCTTTCCTACAATACTGCTTCTGTTTAGTTTCATTCCTATCAGCATTCTTCCATTGCTTCTGTTTTGCTTTAGAAATTTTCTTAGACAACTCTTGCAGCCTCTCTTCGTGTTTTCGGAGTGCCTGCTCTGATCGTTTCTTTAAGTGAGCTGAAAACTTTTCTCGTAAAGGTTTCTTCTGAGAGGAAGACATGGTGTTTCTGGCAGTCGGTGTCTTTTATTTATAATTATTTAATTGATTTTCCCTCACAGACGCTTCTGAATTTCACTCAGTGGCGTGGATAATCAATCAGCTGAAACACAGACACACAGACACACAACGTTATTCTCTCAGCGTTTTGTCACCATTGTGTGCTGATGAGCTTACCTAAACAAAGTCCCTGCGCGTGTACCTCACTGAAACATTGCATACAACACACTCGCCTGGAGACGATCTCGGCGTTAAGCCCTAACTAACTAACTAACTAACTAAAACTAACTAACTGGAGATGACCTTCCGTGACTGGTAACAACTGTACACAGGGAATTTGGTAAAGTTGGTTCAAAATACGATACCATCAAAATAAGCTAACCCCGATACTTAATTTCTCATTGGTTACAAGCTTCGAAGAAAAGACATGTTTAACTGACCAAAATGGCGACAGTTCTGTCTTTAAAACGACAAACGCCGAATAGACCCAGGCGGGAGACAGAACCTCTTTTGTCCTACAGTTCAACATTTCAGCCCACTAGTTCTCTCAGTTCACAATGAAGTCTCCTGTCTAACCGCCTGTTTTCCCGAAAACCAAACCAAACAAGTAAATCTAGGACGTGATCCAACTCTGTACCATCGGGTTTCACTACGTTTACCCTCTGTACTGACCCGAAACAGGCTAACCGAGACCTGAGTCGAGACAACTTTTGGCATACCTCTCGTAATGTAGATCTATGCAAACCTGTTCTGCAAGCAACGCAAAATAAGATCACGGGTTTTCCGTACCTAAAAATATCTGACTCGACGAGCCCGTCAGTTCGCTTCACCTAGCCAAGCTGGCGCGTCACTAGTCCGGGTAACCCATGAGTGATCGGGGAAGTCACACCCTGGGTTAGGGATCCAACCGCACAAACGTTTTGGTGGCTACATCTTTTGCGTGGTGGCTAAGCATAGGAAAACGTCAGGCTAATGTAAGAAATATGGCAGCGTACCTAAGCTGTACGATGATGTTTACTAGCTGAACTTGACTGAAATGAAAACGGCTTCAGATGGCCGTCGGCAGAAGTTAGAATGGGGTCCCCTATGGCGCACGGCGAACCTCATCTCGTAGTGTTAGCTTTGGACATTTTCCACTGAGACACGCACGCACTATAGCTGGTAAGGGTGAAGAGTATATTTTCATGGAGCGTTATTCAGCGTCCATTGTGTCCTATTATTATATGAATATTGATCCAGCCACCACAGAGATATTAATGTGTTGCATTTTTTTTCCTATGGTTGGATCCCTGACCCTCGATTATAGGAGAGGGGCACCATGACTAGCGCATCACAATCTAGGATCGAATTACAGCATTACCACGGACATGTCTTCTCGGGAGGGCGTTGTTTATGAGAAACGCATAGGGACCTGATGCATAAAGAGAAACTAGTTTGTTTTTTTTTAAATCTCAGCTGTTAGTGAAGGTAGTCTCGGACTTCCTTCGTAATCTCTCTCCTTGTCGTAGTGAGGCCCCTGTATCCCATCGCCCACGGGGAAGCCGGTGTCGTAGAATATTTCGGAACCAGGATAAATCGGAACCGGTTCCCAAAATCCTAGGATATTTCGGAACCATTCCCATTTATCCCGCACCTGGCAGACAAAATTCACGTGGGCTAATGATCTTCTAGACGGTTCCGAAATATGCTGGTGGTTTTCAAATATCCTGTCACTAGTCAGAATAAATCGGAATGGTTCAGAAAAATCCTGCCACCAGGGCCAGGATAAATCGGAATGGTTCCCATTCGTCCCGGTTCCGAAATATCCTGTGACACCGGGGTGGCCCAATGGTAGAGCGTTAGACTTTCAATGCTCGGTTGGTATCCCGGCTGGGGCCAAATATTTGTGCTCGTTTTTTTCATCGTTGCCCCGTCCTTGATATCACCCGTATCGGGTGGAAAAGGACGTTGTAACCCCCCCAACCCCCCCCCCAACACCCACCCCACCCACCCATCGCCCACGGTCGTAGGTTTCAGCGTTACATGGGACACAGGAATCCGAGTATTATTTCTTTTTAATTCTAACAGCTAACCAGCTAAGATTTGAGACGTGGTCGACATTACCTTAATAATTCCACGTTACCGTGGCAAAAAACCCAAAAAAAAAAAAAAAAAAAACCAACAAAAAACAAACAAACCAACAAACAAACAAAACCAGCAGTGACATACTCCTCCATTTTGTGACGCCCAGCATTCAGGCTCAGGGATATTACACGGCTACAACAGAAACACATATCAAAAGTCCTATTTGAAATGGTCCAACATGGTGGGTTCAGTAGTCTCATGAACAATACAACAAATCCCACTGCATGTGTAAGTGCGATATTTGAACACATCTCACCTTAAAGGAAGCTGAGCAACACCAGTCCTTCGTGCCATCCTGTGCACAGGTCTCAAGCAATGTCATGGAGCCTTTATTTTCGGTTTCAGCGATTTGAAGGTACTTCCTGGTAACCCTATGTCCATATTATATGTAATACCAGTCGTGTTGCCTTGCCCTTGTCCCAAGGGAAGCTTGCACTGGTTTCCACCGAAGCGACTGCAAAACTGGTGTAGACAAGTGCATCACGCTAAATAACTGACCCCTTGCGTGATACGCTATGCGTTTAATTGAATGTATATCGCTCGCGCACACACAGGCGTAAGAATACAAAATGACCGTGGGGTCATGTTTGTTTTGGGTACCCTGTTTGGCAAGTGTGCTAGTCTGTAGTGATTTTTGTTGTCATGAAAAAGCGTGGTTTTCGTGATTTTTGTGTTATGTAGGTCAAGGTGCCTGGCGGGCGGTCACAAAAAGAGGCAAGCTGCCAGTGAAGCTGGGACTTTTTGCACTGAGGTCAAGCACAAGTGAGGCAAGCGTATTTGTGTGAACTGCCTTTTATGGCCAAAAGAAAAAGTAGACGTGCAGTACTCCAGTGAGGCCTGAGCGGAAAGGAGACATTCACTTTTTTGTAACCCCTGTCAGGTGCATGCCTATGAATGGTCTGTTCATGGTAGTACTTGTTTCTAGATTGAAGCATTTTTAGGGGTGACTATGATGCCTGAGGCTAATAGGGAATATATAGGCATTTTGAGGCCGGCCTGCCTATTTGTGTCCTCCCCCCCGCCTCACACACACACACACACACACACACACACACACACACACACACACACACACACACACGCACGCACACACTATAGAAAGTCAACTCACAGTGTAATTTACAACAATGTGACTATACGCAACGCACTGGTAACATCTGCCATTGAAAATGATAATTAGTTTCGTCAAACAGCACAAAACGAAAGTGCGGCTTGACTTACGATTAACCTCGGGACAACAACGACCAAACAATGCCGTCTCTGGTTACATTCGCTTGGACCTTGTTCTGACGTGCATTTGTGTTTGTTGAGTCTTTGCCTGGACACCATGTGAGGTGTGTGTGTGTGTGGGGGGGGGGGTGGCCGAATGGTAGAGCGTTGGACTCTCAATGCTCGGGTCGTGAATTCGAATCCCGCCGGCTGGGGCCAAATATTTGTGCTGGCCTTTTTTTCTCGTTGCCCCGTCTTTGATATCACCCTTAGTTATGTGGTGGAAAAGGACGTTAAACTCCCAAACACCCAGCCCACCCTGGACACCATGGGCTGATGCATGACAATGACAATCCTTTATTTTCCAACGGTAGAAGATTTTGGCCAAAAGGCCAGTTTGCAACCTTGCCGTTGCTAGACTAGGACAGTACGAGAGTAAAAAGTAAGCTTTAGGATTATACACATTACAGACATTGAAAACTGAACATACAAGAGAGGCGGAAGAATAAGCATAATAGCTAAAATAGATGGCAAAGATAACCAAGAAAACAGAAATGATTAAAGCTAACGTATGTAAATATGTACATGTTGGGTGTTTATAAATGAAAAGAGACTAGACTAGTACGAGGCTTAGCTCCAGTCACAGACTTATTACGTCGGGACTATCATCGGTGTGCGTTACCGTTTAGTCCATGAAACAGTCGTAAACTCGCTTAGTGCTAATCTTTTAGTCTCAGCATAGCCAAGCTATTCTCGCCCTAGTCTCTCGCCATGCCTCGGACTCCACTGTAGTATAGGACAATAAGAACATGGGCTAAAAGTTGTAAACAGAATATCAAGAAAAAGCACACATTAATTTTGTCATCACAGCAGGGCAAGTGGGGCCAAACAAGTGAAGTGGAAACGTGAAAGACAGACACGTGATTTCGGGGCGGTCGGTGGTCTAGCGGTTAAGAGACTTGTCACCAATGCGAGAGGTCGAGGGTTCGATTCCCACTCAAAGAATGTTTCCTTCTCGTATGTGGCACCGTTCATTCGGGCCGATCGTCGGGGGTTCTCTCCGTGTACTCCGGCTTCCTCCCCCTCTGCTTTGGAAATGTTCAGCCCACCAAATTTGAAAAATAAATGCAATTCTAAATTCCGAAATTTAAATAGCTGAACTGACCCTTCGCACCACGTGATTGTAATGTGTTCATGTCCAGTGTGTGAGAGAATGTGTGTGATTCACGTGTGCGTGCGTGTGGCGCTTTGAGCCTGATGTTGCATATGTAAAGCGCCTATACAATATTCATTATTATTATTATTTCAAAACTGCAGGCCACGTCCGCATTCTCGATAATGACGTATGGCAAATGTGTACAGTTCCCATAACACCCACAACAATTCCAGTCATGCGTTTTATCACGTAAAAATGTGAAACACATCTGGAGAATAGAAGCACATGGGATGGGTGCTGGTTTTTGTGGTGGTTAGTCACTTTTATCAATTGGGTGTGTGTGCGCGCGCGCGCGCGCGCGCGCGTGTGTGTGTGTGTGTGTGGTGTGTGTGTGTGTGTGTGTGTGTGTGTGTGTGTGTGATATGCAAGAAGAGAAATGGAGGTACGTAGGTGCGTTAGGTTCAAACCTCGACACGCGCGACACCGAGAGACAGAAGCATTCAGCTGATGAAGTGAAGCGTGCACGTACCCAGCTTATCAGCCTAAAACTCCTTACCTCAGGGACACGGGCTTCAGAAACTGAAAACTGTCTGACCTATCAGTGAGTGTTGTTAAGAAAGTTTGCAGTCATAGACAAAGGTGAGTTAGGCTTGCTACGCTCGGGAGTGGAGAGAGAGAGAGAGAGTGTCTCTCTCCCCTCCTCTCTCTCGGCGAGCGGGAAGCCGAATGGTAGAGCGTTGGACTTTCAATGCTCGAGTCGTGAGTTCGAATCCTGGCTGGGGTCAAATATTTGTGCAGGCCTTTTCCCCGTTGCTCCCGTCTTTGATATCACCCTTACGTGGTGGAAAAGGACGTTAAACTCCCAACACCCCCCCTCTCTCTCTCTCGTGGTTCCAGTTATATATATATATATATATATATGTGTGTGTGTGTGTGTTGTGGTGTGTGTGTTGTGTGTGTGTGTGTGTGTGTGTGTGTGTGGTGTGTGTGTGTGTGTGTGAATGTACGAGTGTTTCAGATATAATTATGTTTGTGAGTGGTTTTATATTTTAAGAACGTGAATGCTTTGAACGTATACGGATGTGTGTTTATTTTGGGCTTTTGTACCGTGCTCTGTGTGTGTGTGTGTGTGTGTGTGTGTGTGTGTGTGTGTGTGTGTGTGTGTGTGTGAGAGAGAGAGAGAGAGAGAGAGAGAGAGAGGAGAGAGAGCAGTGCTTTTTGCCACCAGGGTGTAGCAATACTGTCTATACTACAATGCATTTATTAGAATTTGAAGTTTGTACCAAAGACATTACATTACCAGATTGGTAATGTAATGTGTTTGATGAGCGTGAGATGAAGCAGACTGGTCTGCGTGATCCACCATCCTGTATCTGGTACAAGACAGCTCTGATTCCGAACTGCGAAGCGCAGCATCGACTGCAATGATCGTCTTGCGATGCATGCTGTAGTGCGGGGTGAGGACTGGAGGTGATGTCAGCAGTTGCTTAGCCTGTCGAAAGGCTGTCTCTTGTTCGCTCGACCACATCCACATTGCGTCTTTGTGCAGGAGACTGCGTAAAGGTGTGGTTACGTTGGCGATGCTGGGTGTGTATCTTGTAGACACTGCATGACGACGTAGTATGGCGTCGTGCTCCGCCTGGTTTTCCGCATGTACCAGGACGTCATCCATGTGACATATGACCCTCTCCAGGTCGTTCAGGACTGTGAACATTGTGCGCTGGAAAACCTCGCTGGCCGACGAGATCCCAAACGGAAGACGGTTGAAGCAGAACCTGCCGAATGGGGTCACGAACGTGGTGTATTTTCTTGACTCTTCGCTGAGCGGGATCTGCCAGAAGCCGCTGTTCGCATCGAGTTTCGTAAAGGCCTTGGAGGTCGCGAGCTGGGCGAGGCTCTGGTCAGCGGATGCCATTGGGTGAACTTCTCGCTGAACTTACTTATTCAGGTGTGTGAGGTCTACACATATCCTCAGTGCTCCGTTGAGTTTTGGGACTACAACTATGCCAGAGCACCAGCTGGTGGGCTCTGTGATCGGAGATATGACTCCTTCCGCCTGCATGCGCTCAATTTCATCCTTTACTTGGGGTATCTTGCGGGGGTCGTACAAGCATACTGGGTGGGCATCAGGCTTGAGGGTGATGGTGTATTTTGTCTGCAACGTCCCTAAACCACTGAACAGTTTTGGAAATTCAGCTTTGAAGTCTGTCAATTACGTCTGGTGCTGTCAATTACGTTGTCAACACGTTTAATGATGCCGAGACTGGTACAGACAGAGCGACTGAGAAGTGAGTTGGTCTGACCCTTAATGACGTACAGTGTTTCAACCAAGGATCGCCCTCTGTACTCCAGCTGTGCTTGAGTCGTGCCAAGCACACGCGAGATCTGTGTTGCCTGGACCTTTCAGACGTTTTGACGACTTGGTGAGTTTGCGGGAGTGAGACCAGTTTTCTCCCATGACTGAGACTGAAGCCCCTGTGTACAGTTTAAAGTTGTGAGGCTCCCCATCGACCAGTACTTCTGCTGACCAGGCTGCGTCGTCATCTTCAAGGTGAAAGATGGGCCCCAGGAAGTCGGCCTCACCGTCATCTTCGGACAATTCGTGGACTGCCCTATGCCGGAAGCGTTGTCGCCGTGGCGGGTGAAATGCGGCGCTGCGGCAAACTGCTTGATAGTGTCCCTTTTTCTTGCAGCGTGAACAAATGGCTGTCTTTGCAGGGCACTAATCTCGGCTATGCTTTTTTCATGGCCACAATAACTTCATTTTGCTGGCTGACCTTGACCTTGGTGAGGGTTCATGTTCTTGCTTGTGCCAGATGACTCATTTGAATGTGGCTTGACAAAGTTCACTGCATTTTGGTCACCCCGAATCACGGACTGACTCTCCTGTCTGGCTTCAGATAGAGTTAGTTCTGGTTTCGCCTGAAGGTCATTGGACAGCTTGTCGTCAAGTGCTCCTACAACTATGCGGTCCCTGATAAGCTCTTCTTTTAGCTCTCCAGAGCTGTATTCTTCTGCCAGTTTGTATAGTTCTTGGATAACGGACTCCACTGACTCGCCGGGCCGATGGATGCGCTTATTGAACTTGGCTCTGTCTACTATAGTGTTTCTGTGGTCATTGAAGGGGTTATCAAAGGCAGTGATCAACGTGGTTGCTTCACTGGTCTCGTCTATGTTCAGAGTAACTAAGATGTCGTCTGCTGCGTCCCCCATCGTGTACAGTAGGACACTGACCTGTTCCAGTCGACTCTTGAACAGGCCAGTGCCCTACTACATGACCCGGACGCTATTACTGGTCTGTAACCTAAAGCGTATAGACATGGATGTGTGTACGAACCGTATGTAAACATGTATGGCCCCCTTGTGTGATACATTGCTCTTTGCTAAGTTAGGCATGGGGCATAGGTTTAAGTTCTCAGCTGTAATTGTAAAGAGCTCAACGGATCCCCAGAGGAAACAAAATCTGTTCGTGTAGGAAAATGACAATAGAAAGATCGCGTTGATTCATCCTGCCTGTAAACATTCTTTCGTTACCGCGATGAGCAGCCATTCTGAACGAAAAACAATACACCGCCACGACTGGCGAGTTTAATTACAGACTGCTGTCTGCAAAGCTAATCTGAACTACACACCTACACTCACACAGACATTTTGATTTGCCATATTATCACACATTGTTGACACATTACATGTTGTGGGAATGTTTTTTGGTGTTGCACATACACCTCTTACATGTTTTCACTTCTCCACCTACCCAATCACCCACTGATCAACCCAGTGATCCACCCACCCACACACACACACACACACAGACACACACACAATTTCAACAGTATCATGAATATGTGTGCTATTCATGGTATTTGATGATCTTTATTAACTCTTCTGCAGAACAAACAAAACGCAGCAGCACCAACACCACCACCGGCACCAAAATCCCAAAAGCCACTCAGCAGCAAAAATCCCCAGAAACCAAAAAAAAAAAAAAAACCTTTTCAAAAGCAAATCCATCAACCACAGAAAACAAATAGTGTTGTATTGTATATTCCTGCATAGCCCCATTACCGTGGGAAGGGAAATTCGGATTAACCATTGCACGTGAATTTGACTCGATTTGGTAGGGGGAAAACATCCAAATCCTTCATAACAAAAATCTTTTTAAAAGCAAAACCATCAACCACAGAAAACAAATAAGTTGTATTGTATATTTCTACATAGTCCCATTACCGTGGGGAGGGAAATTCGGATTATCCCCCCCCCCCCCAGTGCACGTGAATTTGACTCGATTTGGTATGGGGAAAAACACCCAATTCCTACCTAACAAAAAAAAAAAAAAAAAAAGAAGCAAAACCATCAACCACAGAAAACAAATAAATTGTATCGTATTGTATATTTCTACATAGTCCCATTACCGTGGGAAGGGAAATTCGGATTACCCCCCCCCCCCCCCCTCCATCCCCCACCCATTGCACGAGAATTTGACTCGATTTGGTAGGGGGAAAAACACCAAATTCCTTCCTACCGAGGGATTCGGACCAGGCAGCTCCGCATCCGAAGTCGGAAACCTTAACCACTCAACCGAAACCTCTGTCCAGTTAACATACACACAAGCCATAACACCCAAGTGAAACAAACAACAACAACAACACAAAAACCCCAAACAAACAAAAACAATAACAACAATACAATAAACAAACAACCTAAGCGGTCATTAACTGGCACTGGGAACAAACCAGATACAGGTATGATAAACAACGTGATGTACACACACTTAATTAGTACACGTGCACCCGTAGGCACGTTCATCAGCTAATCTGTTACCGGGGCCCGCATGTAAAAGTCGGGGTTAGGGAGTTTAGCCCCGGGTTAGAGTCTAACCTCGAACTAAACTAGCTCTAGGGTTAAATTTTCTGTTGTTGGTTTTTGTTGTTGTTGTTGTTTTTAAATCAGGAAGCGGGTCCATTCCAGCAAGGTGATTATGCCGTTATAGAAGGATTTTTGTCTCTCTTTTTTCGCTTCCTTTAATTCTGTTTTTGGGTTTCTTTTGTCCTAGTCTGGGTTAGGCCCGTACCGCGGGTTAAATTAACCTCGAGTTTTACATACGGGCCCAGAAAAATAGTCCGTGAGCACATCACGGCCAGACGATCGACTACAATTGTAATCAGAGGAGGTCACACTGATAGGGCAAAACGAATGCAGGCTGAACGCGAACGACAGACACATGAACGAAAAACTAAAGATCATGTCTATATTACAAAGGAATAAATGATTTAAGCATAGTAAACGCATTTCCCATAAAATCACTTCCAAATTCCAGCCATGTGATTAAGCACTTAATATGAAACAGAACTGGACAATATAAGAAGAGTCCACTTCTGGAACGGAAAAATAGATATGGAGTGAGCAGGATAAATGACGGCTAAACTTAATGATCTAAGCTCCCAACAAAAAGCTTTCCGAAGTGTGAAAATTTTTTTACAGAGTCGATCGTGCAAGCACAGTCAACTCTGTCACATTTGCAGAGTTTTCAGCGTCCCTGAAACCCCAATAAAAGCCAAGGGCAGCCTGATTTCACAGCTCAGTTTGCGTTTTGACCCCCAGCGAGAAAGATCGTGCAGCACTCAACATCCGCTAGACACTGTAGCGATGTGTCTCGCTCACTGACCAAAAGCCATATGACGTCACGGCAAACTCGTGCTCTGGTTTTATAAGGGTCCCCGAAGCGCTGAAAACTCTGCAACTGTGAAAGAGTGGCCTGGATCATGCACAGTCGAAGGAGTCGGAGTTTTAAAAAACGCAATGTTTGGGGCTTTTAGCTGATATTGCAGACCTTTAAACGAGCTAATTCCATCTTTGCGAAGTCAGCTTAAGTTTCGCTCGTGAGTGTGCCTGTACACTCGAAGTACTCTGTCTTGATGATAAGTACGGCTCTTCACGCGACACTTTGTTTACACTTTGCGCGAGCGGTCGAATATTCTAATTCTCAGTGTTTTCGTCGCGTCATCGTCTACGTTTCTGTTGGCGCACTGCCAGCATTCCAGACACGCCGTCACTGTCCAGGTATCTAAGTGGTGTGATGACAGATACCACGACAACGGAATGACGTGTGAGCATAAAATGGTAGCATTAGCCCCGTTAAGTCATACTAGACACAAAAGACCCGCCTAACATATAGCCAGCGTACACCAAAACTGTTTGACAACTGATACATCAGCGTCTATGGTAATGAAAGCGACAAATTCTCAGCAAAATACAGTGGGTGGTATCACGCTTCAGTGATGCTGAAAAATCATTATTTGAACAAACAAAAATGATTTTACGCTATAACTGTGAAGTTTCTGCACAGTTTATGCCCAAACGATACAAGAAATAAAAAAAACCAAACAACAACACACACACACACACAAAACGTAATAAGAAAAAAATGAGCAAGTCAAAATACGACAAGGCGCCAGTCTCGGTTCTCAGGATGAAAACTGCCACAGGGATAAAAAGTGGGCAGCTTGAGAAACATCTTGTAAATGTTTTTGTCTTATGTAACGTGTAACTATCATCGTCTTCATATCATCATCATCATAACGTAATTCTACAATCTTGACCTGACGAAGAGTATAAGCCGAGACTGTGGGCAGATAAACAATTTCCTGTTTACTACTACTACTACTACTGCTCCCCCTCCTCCTCCTACCACTACTAGTCGTACTACTACTACAGTGGACGCCGGATATAAGCAACTCGGATATAAGAAAACTCGGTTATTGCCAACGAATTTTTTTTCCCCCGGCCAAACTCTTCTTTATTATGTATTACAAAAACTCGGATACAAGAAACTCGCTTATAAGAAAACTCGGTTTTAGGAAAGCAAATTTCTTGTCCCGCTTGATACAAAAACTCGGATATAAGAAACCGAAAGTACATTTCCAAGAAAATTTCACTCATTGTAAGAAACCGAAAGTACATTTCCAAGAAAATTTCACTCATTCTAAGAAAACAGGTCAGGTCTGACGTCACTTAGGACAGGCACATTATGGCGCATGATTTTCTTTTCTTGAATTGGTTCTTTACCATTGTGTTCCGTGCAAAATTGAATGTCGGCATGAAGAAAAAATACGAGATGCATTTTTGTTGTTCTATTGTTATATGTTGTTTTTATTATTATTTTGTTTTTTTGCCTGATTGGGAGCTCAGTCTCTCTCTCTCTCTCTCTCTCTCTCTCTCTGTATGTCTGTCTCTGTCTACAGGGCTCGCGTTAAGGAGAATAAAACTATCAGTATTAGACTAACTGTTGATCAATTCCTTTCTTTGACAATATACGTGGTCCATCTTTCCTCCATCCCCCTTCCCCCTCCCAACAGAAAAAAAAGCTAATTTGCAGCTTTTTTTCAGCCAAAATTAATTAGACACGGAAAGCATCGCATATCATACTCTAATGGGACGAGTGTTTTATAGATCAAAAGTTGATACATAATGCACTTTTAATATATCCTATAAATACAAGGGAATTCTCTCTCTCTCCCCTTAGTTCTTTTTTGTTTGTTTGTTTGTTTGGTTGGTTGGTTGGTTGGTTGGTTGGTTTGGTTGGGGTTTTTTTTCTTTTTGTTTTGTTTTTTCTTACCACATGACCGCCAGCGCTACAGTTGGGAAGCAAAAAACAGTATTTTCATGTTCAAACAAAAAAATCTGACATTGAAGGACACAAGCGCACTGGTGTATATTAACTCTACACATACATATTCTGTGCAGGTCTTTAAGAGAAACCAGATATTTCTTAATTTAATGCAAAACATACACGAACTGAGAAAAAAAGAAATGTTTTAAACCTTTTTTTCACTGAACTCGGTTATAAGAAATATTTTTCAAAATACTTTCTTATATCCGACTTTCAGATATAAGAAAACTCGGATATAAGAAACCAAAAAATTCACCCCCCTCGAGTTTCTTATAACCGGCGTATACTGTACTATGCTTTACTTTCCAACAAAATTGAATCTAAGAAGGAAACGCCCTGTTTCGCATTCAGTAATGAAGACACTTTGTTCTTGTAAATAATGTAAGGAAAAACTGACGATTTTACAGAAGGATAAGGCTCAGAAATGTCTTATCATTCATGCAGAACGTCGCTCTCCGAAGCAGTTCGTAACTGCCCTGATACCTTCATGCTGGCACTTTCTCGCTTTTGGCTCTGGGAAACTGTAAAGGAGTCATCGTAGTTTTTGGCTGCAGCGTGTCCGCCGCGGATCGAATTGTCCAGAGGGATTCATCGAACACAGCACAGTACAAGGAAACAATTCGTCCGAGTATCTCACAAAATTTGGCAATTGCTCTCCCGGCTTTCTTTCTTTGAAGGCGGCTTTGGAGAAGACCTGCGGGCATCTGTACTGGCTGAATGTCGAGGCGCAGTTGCGCGTACGTACTCCTTGGTACTGTGGTTTGCGGTGGAAAGGAACCGCTTTCGATACGAATTCTCGTCAAATTGGGCCTCCGTACTCCATGATCGAGACCATCCGTCGCTCGCTGGTACTGCGGAAAGGCGTGTAGTTGCACGTACGACCCCCTCTGCTTTCCTCTTTACAACAGAACTGGGCTGGACTTGTTGGTGAGTCTGGGGCATTGTACTGCCACGGCTTGATCGAGACTGTCCAGCGCTTGTAGGTACTGTCGAACGTTGGACACGCGTTTCGGTACCAGCGTGTCCGAGGGTTGGAGCCTTGGTAACGGTTAGCTTCTGTCCTGCGCCGGTGGGCTGTTTGATGCGACTGAGTATTTGATTCTGGGTCGCTTTAGGAGACGTGATTGGTATCACCTTCTTGGCTGGAAGAAGTGCTGGGCTGGTTTGAATCGGGCCTGCCCTGGTCGACTGGTGGTTCGTAAGTTCTCGGGATCTCGCGACTGTGGTACCAGGACTGGTGACAGGATACACTTCTGCTCTGTTTTTTAAGACAGAGCGAAGCTGGACTGGTTGCTGATCCTGGGGCAATTTACCGCCACAGCTTGACCTCATAACTGATCTTGGCTGCTGTGTTGCTGGAGGAGGGAAGCTCAGTTGTTTTAGACGAATGTGCGCGTCACTATCATCGGATGAATCCGACAACAATGAGTCCCATGCTTCGCAAGGAAGTGCATTGGGGTCTACTGTTTTCAACGGCAGCTTGTAAGCGTGGCGATTCTGAGTAGAAGGTCTCATGGAAGATGGCGGTGTGGCAGATTCGTTTGTAACTGGACGTCCTGCTCTGCTTTGTAGTCCTGGGCGACCATGCGCATCTCCGTAAGGTCCGACGTATGCTGGGACCGTATGCTGGGACATCTCAAACAACCCGACTCCAGAAATCCTTTTGCTGGAATGAGGTTGTCCTGCGTTGGGGCTTGGTATCGTGCGACCCGGCGCACCGCGGTGAGATGGGGGAGGAGAACACTTGGTGGGTCTACAGGGTAGTTTACTGTATGATGAATCCGACAATAAGTCCCATGCTTCGTCAGGAAGTGCTCTGGGGTGCACTGTTTTCAACGGCAGCTTGTAACCATGGCGCCTCTGAGAAGAAAGTCTCGAGGAAGATGGCGGCGTCGCAGATTCGCTTGTGACTGGACGAGCTGCTCTGGTTTGTGGTTCTAGGCGATCAAGGGCATCTCCGTAAGCTCCGACGTATGCTGGGACCGCAGTATTCTGAGTGCTGCTTGGTAAACAGGGGCAGTTCTTGAGGTGGTCATGGCAGGCAGTTTCCGTCCAGAACATCTCTCCGCACCGCCAGCAGAAGATGGTTTTGCACAAGCTGCATATCATCTTGTCGCATCCTTCAAGCTTCTCGATGGGAAACTCGCAGCCAGGGCAACCGATTCTGTTGCTGCGATCTTTAGCTGCCCACTTCCTGATCATACTCGCCTGGCCTGTGGTCAAACGCAAGTTTTCACATATCATTCCATCATGCGCCTGTGTGTGACACGCTGTGCACATGCGTGTTCCACATTCAGGACACTGGAACACTTCTGGGTGTTCCTCGGAAGAGACGCGGTACACCATTGGACAGTCAGGCGAGGGACATGGGCGAGCGATGCTCCGATTGGTTCTGACGAAGGCGTCAACTGCGGCTGTGGTAAGTTTGGTTAGTTGGATGTCACCTGCACGCGCTAGGTTGTTGAAGTCTCGCCACGCCAGAGGACGCTCACATCCATCGTAACAGCAGACAATAGGGAGATCGCGGTCCCTGATGGCCACGGTGACCTAAATCGACAAAGTATTCCTGTAAACATTCTGCAACTCTAGCTGCGTTCTATGCATTACCAAAACTCACCAACGGCCATATCTGTAGTTTTGCAATCCCGGAAGCAGCCAAATATTTGTGCTGGCCTTTTTCTCGTTACCCCTTCTTTGATACCACCCATACGTGGTGGATAAGGACGTTAACTCTCTACAGTCCTTGCCTCCAGCGGTACATTTTATTGTTTTTCGGACATTTTTTTTTGAAGTCACCTTTATGCATTGTATTGTCTACCAATCCGGTCATGTTGTATATCAATCATCTCAGAAATGATTGCTCTTTCATATGATACTTAAGGTTTGGCATACTTATGCTTGAGGTAAGCATGGCGACCTTTGACTTTGTTGCTAAAAATAGATTTTCCAGACAAAACGCACAAAAAAATGCAAAAACTCAGAGAACACAAATTCCGTGATATGAAGTTGTTCATGCTAAACTGTACTTTTATATAAAATGCAACCTGTTTTACAGCACATATCTAAATTTAGGCCCATTTATACAACAGAGTAATTAACACCTGTCATCAATGCCCAAAACAGGATCACTTGAATGAATTCATACTAAAACCCTCATAAAACAATTTTTCACCATACGTATGTAATGAAATTTTGAGGCAATTGACCTGTGTTTACTTCAGGCTCAGCTGTCACTGACAAAACGCACTGTATTTATGAACAGGTGAGAACAGGTATGAACAGGTGAGAGCAGATGTGTTCACATCAGCCACTAGAATGGAAATCCAGGAGACAGTTCCTTTTTTCCTGAAAACTCAAGTATGTGTCACATGTCACTATCTGAGTCTCAGAGTGGGCGCTAGTTCGGGTAACCCATCAGTGATCGGGGAAGCCACATCCTCGATTACAAGAGAGGGACACCATGACTAAGTGGGTGCAAAACGGATGTCGGTGAAGAATAAAAGAACTTTCCAAGTTTCCAAGATGAGAATGAAGGGATTGTGGCAGTGTAGTTCTTTGCGGTGCTTCTAAATAATTTTCTGCGTCACAAACTTGTATTTTTTCGCATAAACATCATTATTTTAATGAACTACAGGCAACAATACACTTTCACGGGAAATTATTTTATCACAGTCAGCTCTTGTAGGCATCGACCACGGGTGATCGAAATTCAAGTGAAAGAATTGCTGAGAGTTAAACTCCCAAACACTCACCCACCCACCCTGTACTCGTTTTACAACATGGCTACGTGCCACTGCATGCCAGTAGATAACAAAACCATTAATAATGGCAATAAAATTGATTGACTGATGCCAAGCTGCGCATTCTCCTGCCAGTCCTGTAATTCCCAAACACTCAGCGTTGTCCAACCTTTACCATATGAGGCTCTGAAACTTTCGATTTGTACGCCGTTTGGTGCCAGGCACCCAGTCTAGCTTACACGGGGAAATTCTAAAAATTAATATCCCCAACCACTTGCGTGTTTCCAACAATTACTTTTCCATGTTTCAAAGTATAACCTAAATACTTGCAGAAGGAAAGGTTAGATGAGCAAGAAATCAAGAGCAACGAAAAAGATGAAAAAAGTTGAAAGGTTTCCATAAACACAGAAATAAGCAAAACTCAGAGTCAGACCACCTTTATTCGTATCCGTCAATGCGTACATGACGGACTTTTGACATTCTTTATTGCATTGGTTCTCAAGATTGCACGGTAATTTTAACTCTCCTCGAGCAATACCTGAAGTCTCAAAACAAAAGTTTGAAAAAGCAGACAGCAATGAGCACAAACGTAAAGGTCGCTGGGTGCTTTTCACCCCGTTCATGTACCCGACTTTGAAGACTGTTTATTGCATTGTTTCTTAAGGTAATGATTTTATGTTTAAGCTGCACGGTAGTTGTAGCTCTTCTCGAGGAATTCATGTGGCGTCAGAACGCAAGTTGTGTAAATGAGTGAATAATGAGCAAAAATGTTGAAATCCTGGGTGTATACACCCGGCTCAAACGGTAAAAGGTTCAAAACGATGCATACTAGCACTGGGCAACATAATCATCGTAAGTAACTTTCAGCGGCAAAATTGTCTAAGGAAATATTGCAGTGAAATGAAGTTTGTGGAATTAGTGAAAGTTTACAACTGTTAACTTAAGTACTGTAAATGCTCTCAATAGGAAACCCAAAAGAAGACACAACATACCAGTTGTTTGAGGCAGCTCCTGCAGTAGGGATGAGCGCAGATCTCCAGGCGGTACAGCTCACTGATCTTAATGGGACAGAAGCATGCCGGGCACTCGATGTCGTCCTCCTCTGGCTTGGCTTCCTTGGACGTCGCCCACAGCTGTTCCTTGAGCTCCTGGATCTGGTCCTTGGCTTTCTGCAGACTGTCTGGGGTCCCCATCAGCTTCAGCTTGTGTCTGCGGTAGTCCACAGTGACGGAGTGCAGCCCCATATCAGACCGAAAGCCGTCGAGGTCGTCGCCATGTTTAGTGATGAGCGCCTTCAACAGGCCGGGAGGGTTGTCAGAACCCTTCAGGATCACCTCTTCTGCTGTCCAGGTCAGTACAAGCTCGAGGTACTCGACCAGTTTCATGCGCACTGAAATTAAATCGATATAATTTGGTCCGGACATTCGCACTCCAGAACATGTCCAAGAAAACAACAACAAAACAGAAACACCCAAAGTGACCGATCCTAATAGCAACCATTTTTGAAAGCATAGAGAATACATTCTTCATTGATGACCTTGCTCTTTATGGAAAATATCGTAAACTAAATGAAACAGACAAGATCCTTTGAAGCAATGTTTCAAAGATGCATAGGTGTCTTAACTCACCTTTGGTACAGGCTTGATCACTGCCGTGTATGGTGACTCTGCGAAGTCTGTTGTCCACGCACACGTAGGCCCCAGTGTCCTTCTCTGTTTCCTGCAGGAACTTGCGACCGGCTGCCGTCAACAGGTGCTGAAGACTGGGGTTGGCGTTACAGTCCAGCGTGTCTCCCTTGAACACATCGCTTAGGTACGTCCTCGCCTCCACAGCACCAACCAGATCCATCGCCTTGATAGACAACCGCACGTTGTTGAATTTCTGAGGTGTCTGTTCAATTTCCACGTCTCGTTTATCCAAATGATTCAGGACTTTCTGATACTGTTCCTGGCAAACGTCAAGAACGCGCTGGTGAACAATGAGAGTCGCCGATATGACCGGAGTCACCTCCACATGTCGGCCATTGGCAAGACGGAGATTTCTCAGAGCCCTACACGCTCGGGCGCCTTCGATAGGATCGGAGAAATACGCCTCGGCTGAGAATGTGGTCCTGTGTTCGGCGTCTGGCTTTCTGACCCTGACCTGAACGGTAGACGATTTTAGATGCCTTTCAAACGCCTCTCGTATCTCCCTCTCAAACCGTTCCAAGTCCTTCTGTGCAGTATTTCCCACTCTCTCCCGTACAACAGTGACCGACGTCAAGATGCCTTCAGCGTTTTTGTCGCCGACGACAGCATACAGCATGGACTGCTTCAAGACATCGTCTTTCACCTCTGGAGGAAGTCCCCTCAAGAACAGGCTCCCATCGTCTTTCTTGCGATCTAATTGTATCTTCACTGTACTGCTGCCTATCTGAAATTCGCGCGTTGTCAAAAAGTCTGAGAGGTACATATGTGAGACTTGAGCAAAACCAAAGCCTCTGCATGGTCTGCGACACCAAGAGAGTCGAGCCTTGAAGTCTGCATTCGGCTCCGGTGGTCGTCGACGTTCAAGCTCACCTCTGTCACAGTCGTCATCTGCGGTGGCGTCTGCAGCTTCTTCAGCATCCTCTACTGACCTGAAGATCAGGAATCCCCAGTTCTTGCCTCCTGAAAACTGTTTGCAGAACTTGATCTCCCCGAACTGCTCGAACTTGCGAGTGACTGTTTCTTCGGTCGCATCGTCTGAGGGCTGCGAGATGTAGACTTTTCTGCTCTCGTTGGGCATGAGGATGTCAATGACCTGACCTCCAAGGCCCAAGATCGCTCTCAGTCCTGACTTCTCTCTCCCTACAGGCATCTCTCTGTCGTCCTTCTCCAGCTCTTTCACGGCGCCCTGGGCAGTGTCCACCAGTATCTGTGTCAAGTCTCTGACGCTGTCCGCTTCCTCGGTAGAGAAAACCTTCACCTCTCCTCTTTCTCGGCTCGCCTCCACAATGACGACAGCTGAACTCTCCGAAAACTGATCTTCGTAGTCTCTCATTTTGCTGTAGCGAGGTCCAGTCAGGGCAAAGAAAGCATGGGATCCTGCTGGCTGGGTGAAGACGTTCAGAACTTTCTTCTCTCGGATGTCCTTCACGTCAAATCCAAACTTCTCCAATGTGATCTCCTCAAGCCAGGAGTCTTCTACTGGTGTGATTCCTGTGATGAAGTCTCTAGAAGTTTTCATGATGTCGCCATAAACCACCCATTCTGGAAAACTAGCCAGGGCGTTCTGAGCCGATGATGGATGAATGTGCACCTGTCTGCATGCACGTGCAGCAAAATAGCCAGCTCTTTCTTTCCCCAGATAGTGGCACAGATTGGCAGAGTAGCACCTGAATACCATCTTTCGCAGAAGATCGAGAGTTGTCTGCGTTTCCGTGAATTTGTGTTCAATGTCAAGCTTGAGTTCCTTCCTGAGGACCTGTGTAACTTCGTTGATGTTCTCTCTTATTCCTCTGATTGTCTTTGCGTTGATACTGTTGTCCATGCACCAGGTCCTCTTCTGCTTCTCCGCTACTGTTTGCCACTCTTTGTAGACAGCTAGAGATGTCAGGAAGTCCCCACCAGTGGAGCTGAACTTGGATTTTGCCTTGTCGTGTTTCCTTTGAGCTTCTGGGGTTGTGCCTCTGTAGAACACCCCACTGCCAGCGTTGATGACCGCAGCAAGGACGATAGCATCATACAGGATGTCTTCGTTCTTCCCCAGCAGTGTCAGCAGGCCCAGCTTGGGATCAAAAGGAAGTCTGGCCATCCACCTGCCTGTCTCCGTGATCTTCCCGTTTTCCATAGCACCGAGCTGCACCAGGGATTCCAAGGCTGCACTGATGGCGTCCGGACTGGGAGACTGCACGAAGTCGTACATGTCTGGACCGATACCAAGCTCTGCCAGCTTGAGAAGCGCCTGCCCCAAGTGTGTCTTCAGGATCTCGGGCAGACTGATGGCGTCCATGTCGTTATAAATGCGTTGGGAGTACAGTCTGTAGCACTTGCCTGGCGCCGTGCGGCCTGCCCGTCCTTTACGCTGGTCAGCAGAACTCCTGCTGATGACGGTGACGCTGAGAGAGTTGACGTTCTTCTTGGCGTCATAACGCATCTCTTTGGCCACGCCCGTATCCACCACATACTTGATACCGTCAATAGTGATGGACGTTTCTGCACAGTTGGTGGAGAAGACGATCTTCCGTTTGTTCTTGCCCAGCGGTTCAAATACCTTCTGCTGCTCATCCGGCTGTAGCTGGCCATGTAGCGGAAAGCACTGGAAATCTGTTCTATTCTTTGTTCTCATTTTCTGCTCAAAAGATTCGCAGCATTTCTCTATCTCGATCCTTGAGGTCAGAAAAACCAGTATGTCTCCAGGAGGTTCGTTCGTGTGGATCTCTATGGCCTTTTTGACAGCTTCATCTTCGTAGTTGTCAAAGTCACTCTCCTCGTTGTCAGCATCCTCCCAGACAACTTCAACAGGAAACGTTCTGCCAGATATCTTCATCACTGGGCAGTTGCCACCAAAGAACTTCACGAAGACCTCGGGATCAATAGTGGCTGAGGTGATGATGACTCTCAGCTCGGGTCTCTTCTTCATGCATCTCTTGATCATGCCCAGCAGCAGGTCTGTGTACAGGCTCCTCTCGTGGGCCTCGTCCACCACAATGCAGGAGAACTTCTCAAGGTCTGGGTCCTCAAGACATTCGTTGAGGAGAGAGTGGTCAGTCATGAAGACGACTTTGGTGGATGCTGACCGCTTGTACGCGCTGCCCACCTTGTAGCCGACATCTTTACTAACGTTGGTAGCAAGTTCTTTGGCCACGTGCGTTGCCAAGGAGATTGCCGCCACTTTGCGTGGCTGGGTACAGACTATGGTGCCTTTCGCAGCCAGATCTGTCCCCAGAAGATACTGGACGATTTGAGTGCTTTTTCCAGACCCTGTCTCAGCAACGATGATTGACACCTGGTTGTTTTTCACCAGTTCAATAATGTCATGTCTGCGAGCATACACTGGGAGGGGCCTCTCCATGCGACTGCATTCTACACCAAACTGCTTCCGAAGGTTCTGGATTTCCCTCTCAAATGTATCTTTCCCCAAGAACGTTGTCAGATCACAGTTGAATCGGTCAAGAGCTCTTTTGAATTCTTCTCTCTGGTTTTCAAGTTCAGTCTGTTTGTATTCAAGTGCCTCGATCTCTTGTTTCGTTTCTTTATGTTTGTGAAGGTCATACAGGTTGTGTCCGGCCTTTTCAATCTTCTCCATCACCTCTTCCAGCTTTTGGTTGTGTAGACGCATCACCTGCTCTGATCTAGCGTTGAACTCGTACATGACTTGTTTCTTCAACACCTCTTTGCTGAGCTCCAGGTTCTTTCTTCTCACGTCATCCTGTTCGTAGGGTTCAAAGCTGCAGTCGATGAGCGGAGTGAACTTGTGTTTGTCCTTCAGAAGCCAACCGCGTAGTTTTTTCGCCAAAGCTTTGCTGGGGCAGTTCAGAAAACAGTATGTGCATGTCTCGGATCTCTGAATAGCAGTTTCGGTTGGCCTGAATTCAACTCCCTCTCTGTCAACCTTAGCTGTCAGAAGATCACCTAGTTTGCCAATGTCATCGACGACGTCATGTATTTTGACGTACAGCGGAGTCTCCTGCACTGCGTTCTTTGTGGGAACAACGGCACATTGGCTGCGACCTCTCCTACTGGTGCCCCTCTCCACTGAAAAGTCTTGTACCGTGTGGTCCGTCTGGCTTCCAGATGAGCTTGGTGTAGTTTCCTCCATCTTTGTCGTATTCGAGTCCGATGGTACGATTTCTAGAATGTCCTCGCTCCACCAGCTTTGGTCTCTCCAGGGGAGGGTTTCCTGGTGATCTAAAAGTGCAGTGTACTTTTCATTTACTACTGTCACCGTCTCTCCATCCCAAAAGTCACTGGCCAGAGGATATGGCCTGTCTTCAGATGATGTATCTGTTGCTTTTATTGCGGCCATGTTTTGTGAGTAAAGTGCAATAATTTCAAATATTAAATTAAACCATGGGCAATCTTATCGGGTTCGATCAAAGGGATCATGATGTGTCGAAATCTGACACACGCAATCATTCAGCACGTTTACTTGCCGTTTTCCAACTACACTCGGAGGTGTTGTCTGGTTTTGACCATCGCCTTTGTGCGAAACCACCTGCACAAACAGAAAACCATGGGAAAACTTGTTGAATGAATTTTACTGACGGATTCATCTGTTTCTAGTCTATAGAGTTTGTATAGGAACTATGGCAGGCCACGCAGCTCTTTCACCTCGCGTTTCACTTTGTACACGTTGCGCTCTGTTGGTCAATGACAGAAGAGTTACCTGGCGGCTGTCGGAGGACAAACAAACCGTGTGCCGCAGGAAAAGCACGACGCTGTTCACCAAACACGTTTTAATGACGCAAAGTGAACGGGCTCTATAACCTGTCTGTACTTGTTGACTACGAGGTGGTCACTGCGCTAATGTAGCCCGAGGAAGGCTGCATACCTGACTCACGTACGAACCAATGATCGCTGAGAAGCCAGTAACAAACACTATGGCCATGAGCTCTCTCTCTCTCTCTGTGTGTGTGTGTGTGTGTGTGTGTGTAACTACTATTGTTTTCATTTTCGTTCTCCTACAGCGATTGGCGGAGAGCCGTGGGGTAGCTCTTGATGTACCTCCAAGGGAAAGGTCGTCGATATTTAGGTAAACAAAAGGTGATATCCACGTAAACAATGCCCGAGTCCCTATCTAAAGCCTACCAGGCTTAAAATATTCCACTGCCCTTGACATTGCGGTAAACAAGCCAATCAGGTGAGGTCCGATGAGCGCTTGACTTTCGTCTACTGTTTCCTTGTTGCGAAGTCGTGAAATCGTTTCGGATATAGCTCAGCCGAAGATTACGCGCAAACGGTACGTAACTGATTTGAAATCATTTTATGACTATTACTAAATATCAACATGCGCCTACGCAGACCGATTTTTTGTTGTTGTTGTTGTTGCTGTTTTGTGGACATAGACCTCGCAAATCCAACAAAAGATTCGCCAAACGGGAAGTCGTCTGCTACTGTGATCATTTCTGCAGCGGCAGGTAGCTGTGTCAGCATAGCGATACTGTTTAGAACTCTGGAGCAAGCAAATAATACGAGAACGCATAGAAATGGCGCAAACGTTTCGCAGATGAACACGACAAGCTGCCCAGACAACGAAACAAACATTTCACGAAAATATTTATACCCCAATAGAAAATTTCAAGCGGGAAGCGGCCATTCCCCGATTTAACAGGGAGCGACGTTTGCACCAAACCGTTTTGTAGATGTGCACCAAAGCTGAAGCTTGGTTTTACAACTCAGCTTTACGCAAAAACTCGGCTTTAAGAACTAAGGTTAATCATTAAGGTAGGTTTAATAAACTGAGATGACACCTTTAGAGCATTAGAGCAGTTTCGTACGTGACAAACGCACAAATAATGCGGCGATACATGTACTGTTCAACCGAACGACCTTCGGCCTCAGGTCTTGTTCGTGCAAATGGCGCCTCATAGATTTACTTCTGTAAACAAAAAGAAACGGAAACGGTAATGACTGCGAAGTGGTTACAAGTTAAGCAAATAAAAGCGACACAAAAGGGACAGAAACCACTTAACTTTGACAAAGGACGGCACAGGTCGACGTTTCGGCTTACGCCTTCTTCAGGACATAAACAAATGGGACATAACTTCAACAAACAAGCAAAAGGTAAGGTGAGAAAGACGGTACAGTCAAGCTGTTAACAACGGGTAGAAACGGACAAAACGGTAGCACATGTAGGAGCAGTCGAATGAGATCAAATAGAAACGGAAACGGTAATGACTGCGAAGTGGTTACAAGTTAAGCAAATAAAAGCGACACAAAAGGGACAGAAACCACTTAACTTTGACAAAGGACGGCACAGGTCGACGTTTCGGCTTACGCCTTCTTCAGGACATAAACAAATGGGACATAACTTCAACAAACAAGCAAAAGGTAAGGTGAGAAAGACGGTACAGTCAAGCTGTTAACAACGGGTAGAAACGGACAAAACGGTAGCACATGTAGACAAAGCTTGCAGGGAGAAGCTATTACATGTAACTGTTTCCGAAATATTGGTTTTATATTTCAACTTCAGTTTTCAGAGATGGAAATGAAAACAAAACTATTATAGGCTGGTTTTCGGGGGTAGGGCCGTAGGTGTAGTTTTCGGGAGGTGACAGAAGAAAGTTGTAGCCTAAGGCTTCTCTGTCACCTCCCTCAAACTGCGTTCTTATCTCTATCATTTGCTTGCTCCAGAGTTCTAACCAGTATCACTATCCTGACACAGATACCTGCCGCTGCAGAAATGATCACAGTAGCAGACGACTTCCCGTTTGGCGAATCTTTTGTTGGATTTGCGAGGTCTGTGTCCACAAATCGGCAAAAAAATCATGTGCTGATGTACTGGCATCTAAAAATGCACTCGCAAATTCTTCGCAGAGATTTTTCTGTGCGATCATTTTTTTTTTTGGCTCCCTTATGTAACAATGGGAGTCTATGTATTAACCCTCCGTCGTCTGTCTGTCTGTCTGTGTGTGTGTGTGTGTGTGTGTGTGTGTGTGTGTGTGTGTGTGTGTGTGTGTGTGTGTGTGTCCAGAAAACTTTAACATTGTCATTTTCTCAGAATCTACAAACAGCAGAGGCACCAAACTTGGCATGCTGATAGACAACCACAAGACCTTTCAAAACATATCATTTTGAATGACCTTGACTCAAGGTCAAGGTCACTAACGCTCTCTGTTTGAAAATTTTACATTGGCATTTTCTCGTAATCTACAAACACCAGAGGTTTTAAACTTTGCATGATGATAGACGTTGATAAGAACTTTACAGATATACATGTAGTCGGTGGCCTTGTGTCAAGGTCAAGGCCGTACAAGCTATTTTGTGAAACCTTAACATTGGCATTTTCTCAGAAATAACAAACAGCAGAGGCGCCAAACCTGGCCTGCTGATAGACAGTGATAAGACCTATGCACACATACCACCTTAAATGACCTTGACTCAAGGTCAAGGTCATTAAAACAGTCTGTTGGGAAAATTTACATTTGCATTTTCTCAGAATCCAGAAGAATCAGAAGCATCAAACTATATGTGCAATGATTGACATTAGCAGCACCTTTACAAACATACCTGTGTTCAGTGACTTTTAGTCAAGGTCAAGGTCATGCAAGCGTTTTTTGGGAAACTTTAACCTTGGCATTTTCTCCAAAACAACAAACAGTAGAGGCACCAAACGAGTTATGATGATAGACAGCAACGAGACCTACCTTTCTGAATGACCTTGACTGAAGGTCAAGGTCATTAAAGCTGTCGTGAATTTTAACATTACTGTTTTCGGAGGAACTACAAATACTAGAGGCATCAAACTTGGCATAATGATAGACATTGATGAGATCTCATTTGAATGACCTTGACCAAAGGTCAAGGCCATACAAACTGTTTCAGGGAAAATTGTAATATTGCCATGAACTCAGAGCGCCAGAGACACTTTACTTGGCATGATAATGGATAGTGATAAGAGCTTTACAAACATACTCTTGTGAATGACCTTGACCTGTGTCACAAGGGAGCCATGGAGGCTTTTGCCTCTCTAGTTTTTTTTTACGTGATCCAAGCCGCGTAAAATTACATTTCATCCCCCAAAATAACTTTGCACCGGACGTGACGTATGAGTTCCAAATGTTTTGAAATGACGCACTTTCTGCGTCTTTGGCTGATGACATAACTGGAGTGTGTTTTTGTGAACCCGTAAACCACTGAGTGGGTTATGAAAAGTCATAACTCACACTTGCGCTCTGTTTTCTTACTATTTTCAGTCGTAAAGCACTCGTAGTTAACTCAGTCACTGAAAATTTGCACTGGCGAGTGGTGTAAATTACACGACGCAATGCTATGACTGGTTGAAACATATATCACTGGCCAATAAATGTGATAACTACTATAGAAATAGTGCGAACTATGCCCCGAAATCCTGGTCAGTCACAAGTATTTCTTCTTGGATTTCATTGTTACATCTTTTGAACTTGTTCTGACACTCCCTCCCCATCACTAATCCCTAATAATCTGCCGGAAAAACAACGGGAGATAGCTACTGATGTCTCTGTTGCATTTACACCCCCTACCAAACAACGCGCATGGCCCAATTTCCGCAGCGAGCGGCTGGGGCCTGGCTTCGCCTCTCGCAGAAGTGTGCCATCCCTCCTTCGCACTTTTTCTGGTAACTACAAAGTAGCCAGCATTGTTTACGTGTAGCCGCCAAGTTCGGTAGGACTGAGCAGCGCATGCATATAATATTATATTCATGATAATTTACACACGGCCCCACACTCAACACAGGCTAGGGAAGTCAGTTATATCCACATGGGCACTTTGCCAAAACACGGTACAGTCTCTCCGGCCGGCTCAGTCATAGTCTCTCTCTCTCGCGCGCACACACACACACACACACACTGCCTAATGCCTATCCGTGAAGCTAAGGAAAGATAAGCATACAGATATCCCAGCAATGTGCAAGACTGTGACCCCGTTTGAAACGGCATCAGCCAACGGGCTGGCTAAGATTAATTACAATATGTTGTTTCGACTCTCCACTGACACTGCACACTCGACATACGCGGCACGGAAAACATG
Organism: Batillaria attramentaria; assembly: GCA_018292915.2. NCBI lineage: Eukaryota > Metazoa > Mollusca > Gastropoda > Batillariidae > Batillaria > Batillaria attramentaria. Next base: position 492,480 of record JACVVK020000195.1, on the reverse strand, counting down.
GATGCGTGAAAACATCAGCTGAGAATACAGCCTGCCTTTCGGCATAGTCAGTACAGCTGCTTGACGAAGCAGTCAAAAAGCCTAAGTATCAGTGCCCCAAACATGTATGTGCAACTGGTTTCCTGATCAGTGTACACTTGTTTTGTCTCTGTCCAAACGCGACCGGCTCCATTGACTCCACGAGCCCGCTTCTAACTGAATCAGTCAAAACTGAAGCGAATCCGGCGACAAAGTGATCACTGCGCTAGTCGACTGATTCAGTTTGTTAGTCGTGACGAAACTCCTTTGTTGCCGTTCTAATGCTATTGGTTCATAATACCAAAACAGCTGGTAGAGTATACAACTGAAATTATTGTACTTACATGCCTGAACGTTGCCTCCGCCGAAGGGAAAACAGCGTCAGTCGCTCGATTCGTTGTGCAAATGTCCGCACGCTGGCTCGAGCGAGAGGCTCTGGGAAACCTATTTCAGTTCTGTGGAAACCTACTTTCGGTTTTGGTTGGATTGCCTTTTTTTGGTTGCAAACGTCAGTTTGAAGGCTACACGACGATCTGAAACTGAAGTGTGGTTTTGACAGTGCCTGTTTGCGGTTATCACTGAGGCACTCGAACGTTTCATCACGGACTGTTGTCCCGTTGACTGACGAGAACTGCAACGGATGTATCAGATGAGTCATCGTGCATCCAGACGAGAGGCGGCACAGATGGTGGTTTTGCAAGGGCCCAAGGAATTTCTATCTGATCAGTGTTATCACTGATTTAGCTGTGTGTACGTCCGTCATGCAACACCGTCCGTTGATGAAAATTGTTGCGCGAAACTAATCTCAGTGTGCCCGTGATAATTAATGTGTACTTTGCCGAGCTAACGCGCTGTGTCACGCCGGAGTTTTTTTTTTTTTTTTTTTCAGGACTTCAGTCACGAGACACCAATTACTGGCGTTGTCTTGAATTACACATGTTTGTAACGAACACGTCAGGCCTAACGAGTGAGTCGGTGTACGGGCAGGGGCGGATCTGGGGGAAGGGGGGGGGGGGTGCCCAGGGGGTTCCGGACCCCCAACCTCACCCCCTGTTTGATTTTTTTGGCATCCCAGCCCCATCCCCCATTGTAATATTTTTTAGCCCCCCCCCCCTTTCTTTGTTCGTTAGATGCGAAGTCCCCCCCCCCCACCATTTAACAAACAAACAAACAACAACAACAACAGCAACACCCCTCCCCACAACAAAACAAAACCAAACAAACAAACCAAAAACACCCCCCCCCCCCAAAAAAAAAAACAACAACAACAAAAAACAAAACAAAAAAAACCACACACACACTCCAAAAACAACAAAAAACCGAAACAAGCGACAACTACAAAAACCCCAAACAAAACAAAACAACAACAAACACAACATAAAACAACAAACAAACACAGCAACATAAAACAACAACAAAGAAAGGAAAACAACGAAAGGTAGGCGGCCCCGGGAGCCCGGTCTCAGATTCGACCTCTGCTCCCCCCCACCCCCATTCCATCAGTACTTGAGCCCCACCCCCCTCCCCCCCGTGTACATTCGTAAGATTTCAAGACTTGATACTTGATACAACAGGTACTTCTGTAGTCGAGTAACGTGCAATATACACTCGTACAGCCTGTTACAAAACTTACTTTTCCAACCACCGTTTTCGTACGTACCAATGCAAGCAACACTGAATCAAACCACAACAAACATTGAGCCCATAGCAATGTTTTTAGTTTTTTTTAAATTTTTATTCCAGTTACATTTCAACGTCCGCACCAGCGCTTTACGACACGAAAATCAACAATCAAATCTTAGCCTGATTCACAGACTATGCTACGCACGCAGGTGTGTGTGTGTGTGTGTGTGTGTGTGTGTGTGTGTGTGTGTGTGTGTGTGTGTGTGTGTGTGTGTGTGTGTGTGTGTGTCGAGGGATGTTAAAACTAAATGATTAAAATCATCGTCATATAAAATTCACAAGACAGAGTAAAAGAGATTCTTAACAACCACCGCCAAAAATACATATACAAAGGAAATACACACAAGTAAGTAAATTACAAAAAAGCAACATCATATGAAATCGCGATGACAGGTGTAATCTGCCCTGGAATATACAACAATAGAAAAACAAACAAACAAACAAACTGTAAAGATTAGAATCATAGTAAAATAAATGCAGCGTGACTTACATTAGTTCGAAAAATTCACCATGGCGATGATGACGTTCTGCATGTAGGTTAGCTCCCCTGGACTGCCACATGACAGAACACACACACGGGGAAGATTATTTTCAGTGACAAATGTCAAACTAAAAAAAAAAAAAAAAAAATCACAGAGAAAATCTGGAAACCTGAAGTAAAAACTTACATTCATGCGAGCACGCCCACCCACCCATCCACCTATTCACTATTAGGGAAACCAAATCTACCTTGAAAGAGGGGGGAGCCGGAATAGCCGAATGGCAGAGCGTTGGACTTTCAGTGCTCGGGTCAGTCGTGAGTTCGAATCCCGGCTGGGGAAAAATATTTGTGCTGGCCTTCTTCTCGTTGCCCCGTCTTTGATATCACCAGTATATGATGGAAAAGGACGTTAAACTCCCAGTCCCCCCCCCCCACCTCCATCCTCCCCACCCCCCACACATACCTACAAAGAACAGACTTAATGTTAACTTTCACCATAAGTCGCCTAAATCTTGCGCTGTACATCAGGATCGTGTGTGCAACCTCGCCCAAAACAGGAACCAAGAAACTAAACTGAACTAAATAAAAATTGCTTATCCGCACACTTAATGTGATAGTCTGTTGAGGCCGGTTGTATACAGAAAAGCGATACAAGTCATTAACGTTTGTCCGGTTAAGTGTTTTTTTTAATTATTTTTTTTAAACATTCTTTTGCCGGGACTGATCTAATCATCGTAGCAGCCCGTCGTTTCAATAACATGCGCAGTATCAATGTGTGCAGACAAACATTTGGCCATTCATATCTGTTGATATTCCTGTTGGTTTCTTTCTTTCTTTCTTGTGTATGTTTCTTTGCGTTTACACTTATAAATGTCCATCTGGATAATTATACCCTCGAGATTGCTTTTTAAAAAGTATGGGTAAGTTTGCACCCACGATGCACGGCGAGAATTACAAAAGAAAAATAGGTACAGTATACGCCGGTTATAAGAAACTCGAGGGGGGGGGGGGGGGGGTGAATTTTTTGGTTTCTTATATCCGAGTTTTCTTATATCTGAAAGTCGGATATAAGAAAGTATTTTGAAAAATATTTCTTATAACCGAGTTCAGTGAAAAAAAAGGTTTAAAACATTTCTTTTTTCTCAGTTCGTGTATGTTTTGCATTAAATTAAGAAATATCTGGTTTCTCTTAAAGACCTGCACAGAATATATATGTGTAGAGTTAATATACACCAGTGCGCTTGTGTCCTTCAATGTCAGATTTTTTTTGTTTGAACATGAAAATACTGTTTTTGCTTCCCAACTGTAGCGCTGGCGGTCATGTGGTAAGAAAAAACAAAACAAAAAGAAAAAAAAGAAAAACCCAACCCAACCAACCAACCAACCAACCAACCAAACAAACAAACAAACAAAAACAAAAAAAACTAAGGGGAGAGAGAGAGAGAGAGAGAATTCCCTTGTATTTATAGGATATATTAAAAGTGCATCATGTATCAACTTTTGATCTATAAAACACTCGTCCCATTAGAGTATGATATGCGATGCTTTCCGTGTCTAATTTGGCTGAAAAAAGCTGCAATTTAGCTTTTTTTCTGTTGGGAGGGGGAAGGGGGATGGAGGAAAGATGGACCACGTATATTGTCAAAGAAAGGAATTGATCAACAGTTAGTCTAATACTGATAGTTTTCTTCTCCTTAACGCGAGCCCTGTAGACAGAGACAGACATACAGAGAGAGAGAGAGAGAGAGAGAGAGAGAGAGAGAGAGAGAGAGAGAGAGAGAGAGAGAGAGAGAGAGAGAGAGAGAGAGACTGAGCTCCCAATCAGGCAAAAAAACAAAATAATAATAAAAACAACATATAACAATAGAACAACAAAAATGCATCTCGTATTTTTTCTTCTTGCCAACATTCAATTTTGCACGGAACACAATGGTAAAGAACCAATTCAAGAAAAGAAAATCATGCGCCATCATGTGCCTGTCCTAAGTGACGTCAGACCTGACCTGTTTTCTTAGAATGAGTGAAATTTTCTTGGAAATGTACTTTCGGTTTCTTACAATGAGTGAAATTTTCTTGGAAATGTACTTTCGGTTTCTTATATCCGAGTTTTTGTATCAAGCGGGACAAGAAATTTGCTTTCCTAAAACCGAGTTTTCTTATAAGCGAGTTTCTTGTATCCGAGTTTTTGTAATACATAATAAAGAAGAGTTTGGCCGGGGGAAAAAAATTCGTTGGCAATAACCGAGTTTTCTTATATCCGAGTTGCTTATATCCGGCGTCCACTGTACTTTAATAACGCTTATGCTCAGCGAGCTCAAAGCGCTCACAGAAAAGGTAGGAAAACGTTTAACAGCAGAAAAACAAACATACAAAATTGTATAGAGCCTTCGGTTTATGACATTATTTCGAGCTTGTTAACGATGCTAGTCGACAAAATGCGTAACGAGTGCAAAAGAACGCCTTGAATATCAGAGGTTGCAGAGTAGAAACAGCATTATCCGTAGGGCTTCCAAAGTGATCAAAATTCTACATTTCGGTGCAGTCAATGTTCCTTTGAATGCAATTTAATGATTAAATCAGCCCTTTAAGTTCTCCAAATGCTTGCCAACAAAGACATCCTCAAGTTCTCCAAATGCTGGCCACTAAAACATCCTCAAGTTCTCAAAATGCTTGCCACTAGAACACCCTCAAGGTCCCAAAATGCTTGCCACAAAAACAGCCTCAAGTTCTATAAATGCTGGCCACTAAAACACTCTCAAGTTCTCAAAATGTTTTCCAAAACAACAACAACAACAACAACAACAAAAATCCTCAAGTTCTCCAAACAGTGGCCACTAAAGCACCCTCAAGTTCTCCAAATAGTGGCCACTAAAACACCCTCAAGTTCTCTAAATGCTGGCCACCAAAAACACCACCAAGTTCTCTAAATGCTGGCCACCAAAAACACCACCAAGTTCTCTAAATGCTGGCCACCAAAAACACCACCAGGTTCTCTAAATGCTGGCCACCAAAAACACCACCAAGTTCTCTAAATGCTGGCCACCAAAAACACCACCAAGTTCTCTAAATGCTGGCCACCAAAAACACCACCAAGTTCTCTAAATGCTGGCCACCAAAAACAGCACCAAGTTCTCTAAACGCTGGCCACCAAAAACACCACCAAGTTCTCTAAATGCTGGCCACCAAAAACACCACCAAGTTCTCTAAATGCTGGCCACCAACGCATCATTCAACAGCCCCTTCGCTGTGAGCATGCCTTGTTGCTTGAAATCTATCATCACAATGTCCAGGGTGTCTTCTGCAGAATGTCTCATAGACAGGATCTCACAGAATGTGGCAGCAACATTTCTGCCCTTTGCGAGGCTTGTGGGAACTACCTTCGTAGTCAGTGTGGGCCATGGCAAACTGTCCTGGTATTTCAGGAGCGCGGCGTACGCCTCGGGGACTCGCCGCGACTGTTATACCAGTATCGGTGACAGGATGACCGTCTGCTCTGTTTTCTAAGATAGAACGGGGCTGGACTTGTTGCTGATTGTGGGGCATACTGCTGCCACAGCTTGACAGAGGCTGTCCAAGTCTTGTAGGTACTGTGGAACGGTGAACATGCAGTTTGTTTCCAACGTCTCGATGGGCTGGATCCGTGGTACCGCTGGTCTGTGCCATCTCAAACAACCCGACTCCAGAAATCCTTTTGCTGGAATGAGGTTGTCCTGCGTTGGGGCTTGGTATCGTGCGACCCGGCGCACCGCGGTGAGATGGGGAAGGAGAATACTTGGTGGGTCTGCAGGGTAGTTTACTGTATGATGAATCCGACAATAAGTCCCATGCTTCGTCAGGAAGTGCTCTGGGGTGCACTGTTTTCAACGGCAGCTTGTAACCATGGCGCAGCTTGTAACCATGGCGCTTCTGAGACGTAAGTCTCGAGGAAGATGGCGGCGTCGCAGATTCGCTTGTGACTGGACGAGCTGCTCTGGTTTGTGGTTCTGGGCGATCAAGGGCATCTCCGTAAGGTCCGACGTATGCTGGGACCGCAGTATTCTGAGTGCTGCTCGGTAACCGGGGACAGTTCTTGAGGTGGCCATGGCAGGCAGTTTCCGTCGAGAACTTCTCTCCGCACCGCCAGCAGAAGATGGTTTTGCACAAGCTGCATCTCATCTTGTCGCATCCTTCAAGCTTCTCGATGGGAAACTCGCAGCCAGGGCAACCGATCCTTTTGCTGCGATCCCGAGCTGCCCATTTCTTGATCATATGAGCCTGGCCTGTGGACAAACGCAAACTGGAACAGATCAGCCCGTCATGCGCTTGTGTGTGACACGCAGTGCACGTGCGTGTGTCACATTCAGGACACTGGAACACTTCTGGGTGTTCCTCGGAAGAAACGCGGTACACTATTGGACAGTCAGGCGAAGGACATGGGCGAGCGATGCTCCGATTGGTTCTGACGAAGGCGTCAACTGCGGCTGTGGTAAGTTTGGTTAGTTGGATGTCACCTGCACGCGCTAGGTTGTGGAAGTCTCGCCACGCCAGCGGACGTTCACATCCATCGTAACAGCAGACAATAGGGAGATCGCGGTCCTTAATGGCGATGGTAACCTAAACAACACAGAGTATTATGCAGAATATTTTGCACGACTAGAAGCTCTGTATTAGCGCATGCATATGCACGTTCCTCTCTAGTGACGACTTTGAAGTTCCTACTTGGCATACAGCCAATATCATGCCACATAATTATGTTTTGATTTGTTTATCATGTGTACTTTTCTCTTCTTCATTTCCTTTAGAACCCTTTTTCGTAGAACAGCAGGACAGCTTGTAAGACAGGCAGCAATGCCTAAATGCTCTATCCTGAACGAAAAACGTTTCATCATCATCATCATCTGTGTGTGTGTGTGTGTGTGTGTGTGTGTGTGTGTGTGTGTGTGTGTGTGTGTGTGTGTGTGTGTGTTTCAGGGCTGGGAGTTTGTGAATTGCGATTGTAACACTTCTCAGTACACAAATGTTGTAATGATGATCTCGAAACGCAATAGTTTGAATAATATACCATTCGTGAGAAGCATCCGCGGCAGTAGGGATGAGCACAGATCTGCAGGCGGTACAGCTCGCTGATCTCAATGGGACAGAAGCAAGCTGGGCACTCGATGTCATCCTCCTCTGGCTTGGCTTCCTTGGACGTCGCCCACAGCTGGTTCTTCGTTGCCTGGATTTGATCTTTAGCCTTCTGTATCTTGACCGGGGTTCCCGTCAGCTTCAGCTTGTGTCTGCGGTAGTCCACAGTGACCGAGTGCAGCCCAAAGTCAGACCGGAAGCCGTCAAGGTCGTCGCCATGTTTGGTGATGAGCGCCTTCAGCAGGCCGGGAGGGTTGTCAGATCCCTTCAGGGTCACTTCCTCATCCGCTGATCCGTTTCCCAGCCTAAGCAGGTACTCCCTTATTTTTTCGCGCACTGGATACAGAAATGGAGTACGCGTAAGAGGATTGATGACTCGGGGAAAATGAAAAGGTTCACAATCCTTTATTAAAGATTTTCAGTTTAGACTTAGAATCTTCATAACTCTGTCGGTGGAACGGTCATGCACATGAGCTACCCCATACCAAAATGGAACGGGTGGGTGGGTAGGTGGGTGTTTGGGGGGTTTAACGTCCTTTTCCACCACATACGGATGATATCAAAGACGGGACAACGATGAAGAACCCAGCATAAATATTTGGCCCCAACCGGGATCGAACTCACGACCCAAAATGGAACGGGGAGCGGGGATAGCCGAGTGGCAGATGGTTGGACTCAATATGCTCGGGTCGTGAGTTCGAACCCCGGCCGGGGCCAAATATTTGTGTTGGCCTTTTTCTCGTTGCCCCGTCTTTGATACCATCCTTACGTGGTGGAAAAGAACGTTAAACTCACAAACACCCACCCAACCAAAATGAAACGAAAGAAGAAAGGTTCACTGCGAAAGGAAACCAGGAGGCAAGCAATCCACACACGGAGAGCAAACTATCGAAAGAAGAATGAACGATACCTTCAGTACACGCCTGCTCATCGCCATGGGTGGTGACGGTGTACAGCTTGTCGTCCACACACACGTAGGCGCCAGCCTCCTCCCCAGCTTGCTGCAGGAACTTGCGGCCGGCTGCTGTCAGCAGGTGCCGAAGATTGGGGCCAAAACTGCAGTCTAGCACGTCCCCTTTAAATGCCTTGCCCAGGAACATCCTCGCCTTTATCACGTCCTCGGGTTTCTTGGCCTTGATGCGAATGAGAACGCTTTTTGCCTGGTGTCTGATCTGAACATCAGCCCCCTCGACGTGGTTCTCGACGTCGAGGTACCGGTCCTTATATGCATCAAACACACGTTTTGGAATCGTAAGGGTGTTTACCATGACCGGCTCCACAGTCACAAGTTGACCGTTGGGGAGGTGGAAGTCTTCACACGCCTTGATGCCTTCGACGGGGTTCGAGAAAAAGGCCTCCGCTTGAAACATGCTTCTGTGCTCAAAGTCAGGTTTTCTTACCACCACTTTAACAGCTGAGGTTGGAAGACGTGCTTTGAGTGTCTGTCTTATTTCACTCTCGAGCTTCTGAAGCTCCTTCTGTGTGGTATTTCCTACTCTTTCCCGAGGAACAGTCACTTTCTTCACGATTCCTTTTGCGTTCTCATCTTGGGCAACGCTCCGTAGCAGACAGCGTTTCACAACGTCCTCCGTCACCTCATCTGGAAGGCCTTTCAGGTACAAACTGTCCGCCTTCTTAAAGTCTTTCCGCATCTCCACCAGTTTGTCACCGATGTAGAAGCGTTTCGTTCCCACCCATGTGGACAGGAAGCTCTGAGAAACCTTCACAAATCCAAACCCTATACACGGCCTCCGACACCACGACAAGTTTGCTTTCAGCTCAGAGTTGTACTTCCCGTGGCGACGGCGTTCAAGCTGTCCTGAATAACACGGATCGTCTTTGGTTCCTTCAACAGCTTTTGCTGCACCCTGCGCTGATCTGTAAACCACAAACCCCCAGTTTTTGCCTTCAGAGAATTGTTTGTGAAACGTGATCTGTCCAAACTGCCTAAACTTGGTAAGAATCGCTTTTTCAGTAGCTATTCCCGAGGGCTTTGTGATGAAGACTTTCCTGCTCTGGTGGGGCATCAGAATCTCAAGCACCTGACCTCCAGGACCCAATATCGCTCTCAGTTCGGAATCCTCTCTACCAACAGGTATCTCTCTATCCTCATCCTCCAGCTCATCCACAGCTGCCTGCACTGTGTCTTCCAGGGACTGTGTCAGTTCTACCACTGTTTCCGTTATCTCGGTAGAGAACACCTTCACCTCGCCTCTGTCTCGGCTAGCCTCAACAATGACCACGGTCGAACTCTCTGTGCACTGCTCTTCGTACTCTCTCAGCTTAGTGTACCGTGGTCCAACCAGCGCAAAGAACACGTGGGATCCAGCTGGATGAGTGCAGACGTTCAGAACTTGTTTCATTCGAATATCTTCGACGTCGAAACCAAATTTTTCTCTTGTGATGTAACCTAACCATGACTCCTCTACCGGAGTTATTCCTATGATAAAGTCCCTGGAGGTTTTGAGGATCTCGTCGTAAACCACCCACTCAGGAAAAATGGCCAGGGCGTTCAGAGACGACGAGGGATGGATGTGCACCTGTCTGCATGCACGTGCAGCGAAATAGCCAGCTCTTTCCTTCCCCAGATAGTGGCAGAGGTTGGCAGAGTAACACCTGAATACCATCTTCTGAAGAACACCGTTGGTTCTCTCTGCGCCTGAAAACCGATGTTCAATGTGAAGATTGAGTTCTTTCTTGAGGACCTGCGCTACTTCGTTGATGTTATCTCTGATCCCTCTCACTACCTTGGCATTGATGCTGTTGTCCATGCACCATCTCGCCTTCTGCCTCTCTGGCACCATCTGCCACTCTTTGTACACTTTCAAAGATGTCAGAAAGTCGCCCCCAGCAGAACTGAATTTTGATTTTGCTTTGTCAAGTTTCTTCTGAGCTTCTGGGGTCGTGCCTCTGTAGAACACCCCACTACCAGCGTTGATGACCGCAGCAAGGGCGATAGCATCATACAGGATGTCTTCGTTCTTCCCCAGCAGTGTCAGCAGGCCCAGCTTGGGATCAAAAGGAAGTCTGGCCATCCATCTGCCTGTCTCCGTGATCTTCCCGTTTTCCATAGCACCGAGCTGCACCAGGGATTCTAGGGCTGCACTGATGGCGTCCGGACTGGGAGACTGCACGAAGTCGTACATGTCTGGACCAATACCGAGCTCTGCCAGCTTGAGAAGCGCCTGCCCCAAGTGTGTCTTCAGGATTTCGGGCAGACTGATGGCGTCCATGTCGTTATAACTGCGTTGGGAGTACAGCCTGTAGCACTTGCCTGGCGCCGTGCGGCCTGCCCGCCCTTTACGCTGGTCAGCAGAACTCTTGCTGATGATGGTGACGCTGAGAGAGTTGACATTCTTCTTGGCGTCATAACGCATCTCTTTGGCTACACCCGTATCCACTACGTACTTGATACCGTCAATGGTGATGGACGTTTCTGCACAGTTGGTGGCGAAGACGATCTTACGTTTGTTCCTTCCCAACGGTTCAAATACCTTCTGCTGCTCATCCGGCTGTAGCTGGCCGTGTAGCGGGAAGCATTGGAAATCTGTTCTATTCTTTGTTCTCATTTTCTGCTCAAAAGATTCACAGCATTTCTCTATCTCGATCCTTGAGGTCAGAAAAACCAGTATGTCTCCAGGAGGTTCGTTCATGTGGATCTCTATGGCCTTTTTGACAGCTTCATCTTCGTAGTTGTCAAAGTCAGTCTCCTCGTTGTCAGCATCCTCCCAGACAACTTCAACAGGAAACGTTCTGCCAGATATCTTCATTACTGGGCAGTTGCCACCAAAGAACTTTACGAAGACCTCGGGGTCAATAGTGGCTGAAGTGATGATGACTCTCAGCTCGGGTCTCTTCTTCATGCATCTCTTGATCATGCCCAGCAGCAGGTCCGTGTACAGGCTTCTCTCATGGGCCTCGTCCACTACAATACAGGAGAACTTCTCAAGGTCTGGGTCCTCAAGACATTCGTTTAGCAGTGAGTGGTCAGTCATGAAGACAACTTTGGTGAATGCTGACCGCTTGTACGCGCTGCCCACTTTATAACCGACTTCGCTGCCTACACTGGTGGCGAGTTCTTTGGCCACGTGCGTTGCCAAGGAGACTGCCGCCACTTTGCGTGGTTGGGTACAGACTATGGTGCCCTTCTCAGCCAGGTCTGTCCCCTGAAGATACTGGACGATTTGAGTGCTTTTACCAGACCCTGTCTCAGCAACGATGATGGATACCTGATTATGCTTCACCAGTTCAATAATGTCACGTCTGCGAGCATACACTGGGAGGGACCTTTCCATGCGACTGCATTCTACACCAAACTGCTTCCGAAGGTTCTGGATCTCCCTCTCAAATGTGTCTTTTACCAAAAGCGTCGTGAGATCACAGTTGAATCGATCAAGTGCTCTTTTGAATTCTTCTCTCTGGTTTTCAAGTTCAGCCTGCTTATGTTTAAGTGCCTCAATTTCGTGCTTGGTTTCCTCATACTTGTGAAGGTCATGCAAGTTCTCCTGGGCCCTCTGTGTTCGTTCCAACACACCTTCCAGCTTCAGGGTGTGAGCTTTCAACAACTCTTCTGATCTCGCATTGAACTCAGACACGACTAGCTCTCGCAATTTCTCTTTCTGGAGCTCGAGGTTCCTTCTTGTCACGTCTTTCTGGTCGTAGGGTTCGAAGCTACAGTCGATAAGCGGGGTGAACATGTGTCTGTCCTTCATCAGCATACTGCGTAGCTTTTTCGCCTGATTTTTGCTGGGGCAGGTCAAAGAACAGTACGTGTGTGTATGGGATCTTGGAATGGCGCTCTCGGTTGGCCTAAAGTCTACCTTCTCTGAGTCCACTCTGGCAGATAGCACGTCGCGCAGTTTCCTGATGTCATCGATGACGTCGTGTACTCTGATGTAGAGACATGTTTCGTGAGCGCCGTCTTTCCTTTGCGTAACCTCAGTGACCGTACTGTCGTTGGTAGGTGAGATTCTCTGTTCCTTCACGTTGCTTTCTGGTTTCAAAAAAGCTGTTCCCTGACGAGCCTGGCAGTCTACATAACAAACTTGCCGTGCAGCACTGGACAAGGGTGCACTAACTGGTTCCAGTCTTACAAGGTTTCTCGACTGTGTATCTCGCGATCTGTCCTCCATCTTTGCTGTCACGGTGACTGTGGCGTTTTGTTGGGAACCATCTTGCCCTGGAACATTTTT